>CAJQUN010000455.1:0-447796 GCA_907163345.1 Haberlea rhodopensis | reverse complement strand
TTTGGGATGTGGCATGAGGATGATAATTCTTGTTAGGATTCGATTTATTCGTGTTTAAATGAATTATGAAGCTTAATTGGGATCGAATTAAGATGTTATGGTTCGAATTTGCCCTAATTTGGTAAGGGTTTGGTTTTTCGAATTTGGAGGTTTTGGCTATGGGTTGATGATTCATGTTAAGGATCGTTCATTACATGTTTTAGATGATTATGACGCTTGGTTGGGTTCGAATGGTGATGCTAGGGTTCGAACACTGAAGATGTTCTTGGGCAATTTTTCGATATGTCGCATTCGTTTTCCCCCCCTGCATGTACCCTGCCCCGGGTCTTTTAAATGATTATTGTGTGTTGTGTTGACAATATTTTGAGGGTTATGAATGTGCTTGAGCATGGGTTACATGTTCGTAAATAATTGTGATTATTTATCGTTTTAGCACATCGTTCCTCGGGGCATGGAACTCGAGCAAGGTTCGGCTCGGACTTCGAGGATTTAAGGTACGTTTAGCGTACGAGCATAGTTTAAATGATGTTTACAAGTACGATGCTGATCTAAAATACATGAAATGCTTTGCTATGATGGTATCGGGACTCGGTTACGATATGTTGATTCACATAGTGGAATGTCAGTGCCGCTATGAAGCGAGCCAATGATGAGGTATGGTTGCTACGGAGCAAACACCCATAGTATGACGTTACCTTGAAGTAAGAAATGGAAATGTGGTATTTAATTAGATATCTAGGATATCTGTATTTTATTCCCTATTGGTAATAATAGGAACAGAGACGTAGTTAATCAGAGAAGTGATTAACCAGTATCGGAAGTTAAGGAAATACCAATATGATATCTAGACTTATGATAATTGAGATAAAGTAATGTTATGAAATGATGTTATGAAAAGATGTTATGAAATGATGTTATGAAACGATGATGAAATCACGTTATGAAATGATGTTATGAAAAGATGTTATGAAATGATGTTATGAATGAAATGATGTTATGAACAGATGGCTGTTATGAAATGATGTTATGAAATGATGTTATGAAATGAGTATGAAATGTTGCTAATCATTGTTAGTAAAGTAGATGTTATGAAATGTTGTAATTTTGAACTGGCTTAGGGTTAACCAATGTGATGATTAACTGCATATTCAGGATTTGATGATTTATCTGTTTTTGAGACAGGATTATTACAGGGGTACGCTATGATGAGGGTGATACCATCCAGGAAGTATCACATATGTTCCACAATATTACATTTTCGTAAATTATGTATTATGTCATTATGATTATGAAATTGTGGAATTGGTATGCTCACCCGTTGGGGGCTGTCTCTGTTGGGCAGGTGAACAGGTACATCGATGGCTTTGGAGATGAGCTCCAAGCGCTTGATTGGTATTCGTGTGATGTAGGTACGTGGCTACGCTGAAGCACGGTATCGTATAAGTACTCATACGCCCATGAGGGTCATATACATATTCATGATGCTCGCATGTGAGCAGCAAAATATACTTGTATATGGGTTGTATTGTAAAGGCGCATGAGCCTTTCTCTCTTTCATTCCATGTTGCATGCAATTAGAGGTAGAATGGCTAAATGATAAGAGAGTCATTAGTGTATTGTGGGTGTTGAAACCCACTTTTGTCATGTGTGTGGTGTCTTCCCTGGCTGGGATTTACTTGACATTACTGTATTCTGATGAGTTATAGTTTTCCCTGGCCGGGAATTATGTTATGTGCTGTGCTTTTATTCGGGATATGCTCTATTTATGGTGGAGACTCTGCCACAATTTTTATAAAAGTCCACAAGTAAAAAGTGGTGTAATGGGCAAGCTCTATGAGTCTATTGTTGTTAGGAAGAGGAAGATGCTTATAACACTGTATGTTAAAGAAATTTTGTGTTGCCATTCGATGGTAAGGTATCATCTGAGTTTCCCGAATGATTTTATTTAAGCTTATGCCACACCTTAATGATTAATACACTAATAAAGGGGTTTTTAAGTTTATGGGGTCCTTACAGCGGGGTCATCCTAAAAGTCAGCCTTCCTGACTGCAAAACAACCAATACTTACGACGCTGTAAATAATCGGACAGTCATCCTTAGTTCTAACACAATTAGTATGAACGCATCCTAATGACACCTCAACCGTGAGAACGTTGACCTCGTGTCAAACTCTGGAGTGGAGTGGAGTAGACTTCCAAATCATCATAACGTCAAGAGCGTCAGCACAAACTCAACGCTAATAATCCAAAAGCAGTCAGTCAACTGAAACTGCAAGGATTCGAATCGCTCCCGATTCTATCGTAGATATCATTCAATGACATCTTATCATGACTCACGATGTCTAACATACATCGTTACGAGGGAAACACTAGTATTCCACGGTGTACACCCACCAAACCTGGTTTCCACTTTCAAACTCCTCTGTCGAAAGGAGCAGTCGCATCATTGCAACTCAAATGGGCAACTCACGTCCACAGATTCACACAAAAGATATCTCATAAGATGTCCACCTCTGGATATCCCAAGAACCCATCCTGGTCATAAACAAACAATCGAGACTCCTCAGAGTTTCAAACTTGAAAGGACATGCAATAAACCCATTGCATCCCAAATACATGGATTCCCAGATCGAATCAACGACGACACTTGATAACTTCTTGTTGGTACTCCAATATCATGAGCTGTCACAGACAAGTCTCACCAAGATTAAACAAACGTATACACGTTCAGTGAGGCATGCACAACCTCACCTGATGACATGGTGACTACTAGAGTCCACCACAATCCACATCGTATCACCTTACGATTTGCCACTTGGTTCCTACGAGCAGTATAACGGCTCTAACAAGCCCCTCTTGGTGCTGCATACACACGGCAGACAAACTAGTCGCTGCCTCTCTAGGTTCACCTCAAACCTACCAATAAGATGGACGTTTCCGCACGGCATACCATACTGTGGGAAGAAAATCAATAGAGTAGTGGGTCTTTACCCAACATTCCTCTAATGCCTATTACACCCTGGACACTCCAATGTCCCTGTTTCATAGCCATGCATATAGTCATAATTCTTGACATGAATGATTAAAATCACATCTTATAATTATCACCATCTATAACATCTTCATCATATGAGCATCATCATTTCATAAATGTCATCATCTTATAACATCGTCATCACATAAGCATCGTCATCTTATAGCATCATCATCTTATACATCATCATCTTATAAGCATCATCATCTTATACATCATCATCATCATATAAGCATCATCATCTTATAGCATCAACATCTTTACATCATCATCATATAAGCATCATCATCTTATACATCATCATCATATAAGCATCATCATCTTATAGCATCATCATCTTATAACTATAACAGTAAATGTACGAAATCATAGTTGAGTAAGCTTGCTGGTTATTCATTAACTTCTTTTCATTTTCCCTGGTTCATATTCATGCACATGGGCATCTTACCCCTGTGGCATCTTACCACATAATAACATTGTATGGCCTCTTACCATATGGGCATCTTACCCTGTGGCGTCTTACCACATAATAACATCGTATGGCCTCTTACCATATGGGCATCTTACCATGTGGCGTCTTACCACATAATAACATCGTATGGCCTCTTACCATATGGGCATCTTACCCTGTGGCGTCTTACCACATAATAACATCGTATGGCCTCTTACCATATGGGCATCTTACCCCGTGGCGTCTTACCACATAATACATATGGCCATTGTATGGCCTCTTACCATATGGGCATCTTACCTGTGGCGTCTTACCACATAATAACATCGTATTGGCCTCTTACCATATGGGCATCTTACCCCGTGGCGTCTTACCACATAATAACATCGTATGGCCTCTTACCATATGGCATCTTACCCTGTGGCGTCTTACCACATAATAACATCATATGACCTCTTACCATATGGGCATCTTACCCCGTGGCGTCTTACCACACAATAAACATCGTATGGCCTCTTACCAATGGGCATCTTACCCTGTGGCGTCTTACCACATAATAACATCGTATGGCCTCTTACCATATGGGCATCTTACCCCGTGGCGTCTTACCACATAATAAATCGTATGGCCTCTTACCATATGGGCATCTTACCCTGGTGGCGTCCCTTACCACATTAATAACACCGTTATGGCCTCTTACCATTATGGGCCTATCTTACCCTTGTTGGCGTCCTTACCACATAATATAATCATCGTGTGGCATCTTACCCATGGGAGTATCTTACCCAATCCTATGGCGTCTTTACGATATCATAAACATCGGGGGGGGCAGCGCGACCACAGGGGCAGCGGACCCACGAAGAGACGGCAGCAGAGAAACAGCGGCAGACAGCAGCAGCGGAACAGCAGCGGAAACAGCAGAGCAGCGGGACGCAGCAGAAACAGCAGCAGCGGAACGGACGGAGCAGAAGCAGCAGCAGAAACAGGCAGAGCAGCGGGTACGGAGCAGAAACAGCCGCAGCGAACGGACGGAGCAGAAGCGCAGCAGAAACAGCAGAGCAGCGGGACGGAGCAGAAAACAGTCAGCAGCGGAACGGACGGAGCAGAAGCAGCAGCAGAAACAGCAGAGCAGCGGGACGGAGCAGAAACAGCAGCAGCGGAACGGACGTAGCAGAAGCATCAGCATAAACAGCAGAGCAGCGCGACTGATCATAAACAGCTCAGCTTAACTTACGGATCAGAATCAGCATCATAAACATCATATCATCTCTACTTATCATAAACATCATCATTAACTTACGTATCATAAGCATCATCATAAACATCATATCATCTTTACTTATCATAAACATCATCATCTTAACTTACTTATCATAATCATCATCATAAACATCATATCATCTTTACTTATGCAATCAATGCAAAGTCATAGTTTAAGAATATGTTACCGTTTGATGCCCGTACGTTTCTTACGCACCTTCCTTGCTTGAAATTACATGAACAAACGCATTAGTATATTCAATAATAATTGAGACCATACCGAAGTATTCCACTGTCGGTTGTCTACCCAGTCTGTCATCAGACAATACATCATAACTTTCTTTTCCCTGATTTTCTTCCAAAATCAGGTTCCTTGGCACGTAGCATATAGAGTGTTAGACATCGCTATTAATGCCATCCTATCGTGTTCCACACGATTCCTGCAATCACAATGGTTAGCAATACCACTTTTCATATCATATAAGCACATAAACAATTAGTCATGTCGTATAACATTAATGCCATCATGCATAAATATGTGCTATCAATAACTTCCTAGGCCCTCAACAGCCCCAATGAGCAACCACTGCTCTGATACCACTAATGGAAGGACCCCAAATACTTAACCATTGATTAGTGTATTAATCATTATGTGTGGCACATGCTTTCCATAAAATCATTCGGGAACTCAGATGATACTTTACCATTGAATGGCAATTACAAAGTTTTCTTCAACATACAATGTTATAAGTTCATCATCCTAACAACAAGAGACTCATAGAGTTCGCCCTTCACACCACTTTTTACATTGTGGACTTTTATAAAAATTTGGGCAGAGTCTCCCCCATAAATAGAGCTATCCCGAAATAAAAGTACAACACATAACATAATTCCCGGCCAGGGAACACATAATACTCATCAGGAAAGCAGTAATACAAGTAAATTCCCAGCCAGGGAAGACACCACACATATGACGACAAAAGTGGGTTTTCAACACCCACATAATACACCAATGACTCTCATATCATTCTAGCAATTTGACCTCTAATTGCATGCAACCTCAAATGAAAGAGAGAAAGGCTCATGCCTTTATATACAACCCATATACAAGTACCATCGTGCTCACATGCGAGCATCATAATCATGTGTATAACCATCATGGGTGTATATATATATATAGGTACTCTATACGATACCGTGTGCTCCATCAAGCCCTGGTACCACGATCCTGGGAGTACATCCAATCAACAGCTCGAGCTCATCTCCAAAGCCATCGATGTACCTGTCCACCTGTCCCAACAGAGACAGCCCCCAACGGGGTGAGCATACCAATTCCACAATTCATAATCATTAAAGACATAATACATAATTTACAAAAATGTAAATATTGTGGAACATATGTGACACTTCCTGGATGGTATCATCCTCATCCTAGCGTACCCCTGTAATGACCTGTTCTCAAAACAGATAAATCATCAAATCTTGAATATGTAGTTAATCATCATATTGGTTAACCCTAACCAGTTTCGAATTAACAACATTTCATAACATCTTTCTTTATCTAGCAATTATCATAATTCTAGATATCATATTGAGACTTCCTTAACTTCCGATACTAGTTAATCACTTTCTCTGATTAACTACGTCTCTGTTCCTATTCATTACCAATAGGGAATAAATACAGATATCCTAGATATCTAATCAACACCACATTTTCATTCTTACTTCAAAGTAGCGTCATACTACTGGTGTTCGCTCGTAGCGACCACACCCATCATTTGCTCGCTTCATAGCGGCACCAAGCATTTCACCATGTAATTCAACATAACGTAACCAAGTCGCGGGTTGCCATCATAGTAAAACATTTCATGTATTTTAAATCATGCATCATACTTGTAAAACATCATTTAAGCTATGCTCGTACGCTAAACATACCTTAAATCCTCGAAGTCCGAGCCAAACCTTGCTCGAGTTCCATGCCCCGAGGAATGATGTGCTACACGATAAATAATTCACGATTATTTACGAACATGCAACCCCATGCTTGTGATGCCCCGAAATTAATTAATGGTAACTTGGACATTAATTATGTTTATATGATGTATCATGTGTTGATGGAATTATGTGTGGGTATTAAGATGTAACATGATTAATTGTGTTAAATTATCAAATATGAGGAAGATGTGATTTTAATGAAGTTTAGAGCATTGTTGAAAAATGCTTTTGAAATACCAAGTAGGGTATTTTATTACATCATGTTAAGTTTGGGGTACAATTTTTATTAAGTCATTACAACCCCTTTTTAATCCCCTACCCATCACTTTAAACCCCCCACTTTACTTTCACCTTTTAAAATCCCCAAATCACTTCCCAATCCCAAACCCTACCCATTTTCGAAATCCACCAAAAAGGAAGAAGGAAAGTTCCACAAAACATTGTTTGTGTGATCTTTGCTAGGATTTGGAGCCTACAAGAGGTATGGAACCATTCCTATAAGTCTTATGATGTTTGGTGTTGAAATGGGTTAAGTTTTTGATGTTTTTATGTGGGTTTGTTGTTGGGTATGTGTTGTTTATGGTTGGGGTATGATTTTTGAAGTGTTTTATGTTGGTTTTGGTGGATTATGATGTTATTGAAGTTGTTAAGAAGTTTGGTTTGGGTAGCATGTGAAAGAGCTTGAAAAATGAGCATTATGGCGAAAATTCGATGTACGCACTCGGCGATCGATCGGCCCGTCCTTGGCGATCGATCGCGAGCGTCTCCAGTACCAGCCAGAGGCATTTGGCGATCGATCGCCATTTTGGGCGATCGATCGGCGAGCCTGGCGATCGATCGCGCCAAAAGTGGCGATCGATCGCCAAGAAGGAGATTTTGGCCCATCGTCCAGTGCGATCTCGCGATCGATCGCGCCTGGGCGGCGATCGATCGCGAGCTTTGTAAAAAAAGTGGATTTTGATATTTTGTGGGATTTTT
Source organism: Haberlea rhodopensis (assembly GCA_907163345.1). NCBI lineage: Eukaryota > Viridiplantae > Streptophyta > Magnoliopsida > Lamiales > Gesneriaceae > Haberlea > Haberlea rhodopensis. The sequence continues at coordinate 440,079 of CAJQUN010000455.1, read as the reverse complement.
GGATATTGGACTATGTTTAGCTTCTAATATCAATTTGTATGGTTGTGTAGAACCATCCCAGGTGCCCACACATCCAGGAGATAAAGCTCTCCAAATTCTCCACTTTTGGGAATTAAGGTACGTAAGAGACGTACGAGCATCGGACGGTAAACCATACCCTTACCTATTATGATGATGTTAAGATGATGATATGATGATGATGTCTATGATGATACTTATGATGATGATGCTTATGATGATGTTATGATGATGATGCTTATGATGATGTTATGATGATGATGCTTATGATGATGTTACGATGATGATGCTTATGATGATGTTACGATGGATGATGCTTATGACGATGTTTATGATGATGATGTTATGAGGACGTCTATAATGACGAAGTTTATGATAAGGTCATACAATGTGTATGATTGGGTAAGACGCCCATGTGGTGGGATGCCACCCAAAGTACGTGAGCGGGGTAAGATGCCCCGTGGTAAGATGCCACGCAATGTTATGATATGGTAAGACGCTATATGACTGGGTAAGATGCCCACGTGGTAAGATGCCACACGATGATTATGACGTGGTAAGATGCCACACGATAATGATGATATGGTAAGATGCCATACAATGGGGTAAGACGCCCTAATGTATGAATAAGAGTCAGGGATAACAAGGAAGTCGAAGGACGACCAATAACCTTTACTTAACTAAGATGTTATGCATTATTGTATGCTTTTATATGATGTTAAGTAATATGTGTATGCTCACGATGTGTCATCCCTGTAGGTACACTTTTGGACCAAGGGCCTAGGGTCGGGTTGAGGAAGTGAGCTAAAGGGAGCATGATGAACGTAGGATGCAGGATTTTGATAGTCTCTACTCTAGGAGTAGTGTAAATCTATAGCTTTAACATTCTTTATTGGGAATGTAATTAAATAGCTTTTGAAAACTTTATTTTGGCCTGTAATCTCCTTAGCTCAAGCTACAACCGGAACAAGAGGTTTATAAATGCATGTTCTGTCCAATTTATGTGTACTAAATGATATTAAGGTAGGAAGACCCTACATTAGTGGTATCAGAGCAGTGGTTAGATAACCCGGGAAGAGTGAAGGGTAGCCTTAGCAATAAGTTAGCTAGGTGCTTACTTTCGAACATGTTTTGTGCATAAGTTGCCTATGAAGTATATGATGTTATGCTAACATGTTTTGTTTATCTAACAAAGTATTATACGAATGCTTTTGGATTTGTGTTAATCCTTGTGTTGCAGTATGGCAGCAAACGTGGAGGTAGGTGACGCAGTGAGCGTCAATGCAATGCGGGGCGTACGAATCCCCTACCCCCGCCAGCTTTTGATGATGAACCGGCCGAACAACAGTTATTGCCAGGGGAGTTAAGCTTAACTCAGTTTCTTGCTTACCGACCCCCAACCTTTGAAGGAACCGAAACTGGGAACGAGCTGAGGAATGGTTAGAAAGAATAGAGCAGATCTTTGTGGCAGCCCCATGTGCGAAGACAGCATGGATACGGTTAGCAGAGTTCCAGTTGGCCAAGAAGGCGCTGATGTGGTGGAAGACCACTGTGGTAGAGCAAGAGGCTCAAGGTCATGAAGTTAACTGGAAAATGTTTCGAACTCGCTTTCTGAACCGTTATTTCTCGGCTGCAGCACGACAGGCTAAGGAAGATGAATTCACTCACCTCAAGCAAGGTAATATGTCAGTATCGGATTATGCTCTTCAGTTTTGCTCCTTGCTCAGATATGTGCCTCACATTGCCACGAGCACGCAAGCAAAGATGAGGAATTTCATGAAAGGATTGAGGCCGGAGCTATACGATAGGGTGATCACTTATGGCCCTACTTGCTTTGACGATGCACTCTCACGTGCCGAACTGGCCGAACTAGGAGTGGGTGCATACCCTGATGTTGTACCACCGTCGGCACCCTCTCAGAAATCCACTCCGGATAATTTGAAGCCAAGGAATGATCAGTTTCAAGTCAAGGGGGAACTCATCGGCATCAAGGTTCAGTGGTAAGAGGTCTGACAATAGGTGGAAAGGGAACCGAAGGAGTGATGCCCCATCTGGAAGGGGGCAGTCTCAGGGAGACAGATCCGGGAAGATCCAATGCACTCTTTGTGGGCAACCACATCTGACGAAAGATTGTATAGGGTGCTATGTTTGTGGCGACAAGGGCCACTTTGCTAGACAGTGTCCCAACAGGGGAAGTCAACAGGGTCCTGCGGGGAGGCCTGCGGATAGGACAGCACAGCACAGACCCCCATTTGTGCCGCGGTCAGCATGGAGGTCAGCCCATGGGGCCACCTCAAGGACAAGTCTATGCATTGACAAGGGAGCAAGCTTCAGCGGCTCCGGAGGAGGTTATAGCGGGTACGTGTCTTTTATTTACGCACCCTGCTTTTATATTGATCGACACAGGTGCGTCACACTCTTTTGTGTCAACAAGTTTTGTGGAAAGACACCACATATGCACTTCTCCGTCGCCCACGCCTCTTATAGTCTCGACCCCCGCTGGAAGAAGAAGTATGATTACTGATCGGATCGTCTACAATGGCCTCATTTATTTTGAGGATAAAGAACTAAGGTCAGATTTGATTGTTCTGGGAATGTCAGATTTTGACTGCATTCTGGGCATCGACGTTCTGAATAGGTATCAGGCAGTTGTGAACTGCAGGCAGAGGACAGTACGGTTCAAGTCCGATATGGGAATTCCATGGACGTTCTATGGGGATGGTTCTCGCTCAAAGATTCCATTGATATCTGCTTGTCAAGATGGCACAGTTATTGGAACGAGGCCATACAGGGTATCTCATATATGCCGTTGATGTTACGGAAAAGAAAGAAGAAGTAAAAGTTGAGGATGTGCCCGTAGTGGCGGAATTTCCCGATGTCTTTCCGGAGGAGATTCCCGGATTCCCACCGATGAGAGACGTCGAGTTTGGGATTGAGTTATTACCGGGGACATCTGCCATTTCTCGTGCCCCTTATAGGATGGCACCAGCGGAGCTAAGGGAATTAAAGATTCAGTTGCAAGAGCTCCTTGATAAAGGCTATATACGCCCTAGCGTATCGCCCTGGGGAGCACCAGTTTTATTTGTGAAGAAGAAAGATGGTTCGATGCGTTTGTGCATCGATTACAGACAACTGAACAAAGCTACAGTGAAGAATAAGTACCCACTCCCGAGGATCGATGATTTGTTTGATCAGTTGCAGGGTACGAGGCTCTACAGTAAGATCGATCTGAGGTCGGGGTACCATCAGATTCGAGTAAGAGAAGAGGATGTCCAGAAGACAGCCTTCAGGACTAGGTATGGGCATTATGAATTCCTAGTCATGCCTTTTGGGGTGACAAATGCCCCAGCTGTTTTCATGAGTTTGATGAACAAGGTGTTCCAGCCATTTTTGGACCAATTCGTCATAGTCTTCATTGACGATATACTCATCTACTCTCGGACCGAAGAAGATCATGTACGGCACTTGAGGACAGTACTTCAGATCCTCAGGGATCATCAGTTGTATGCAAAGCTTAGCAAGTGCGAGTTCTGGTTGGACAGCGTGGTATTCCTAGGCCATGTCATATCTAGCCAAGGGATATCTGTAGATCCCAGGAAGATTGAAGCTGTGATGGAGTGGGCAGCACCCACTTCTGTACCCGAGATACGGAGTTTTTCTTGGCTTAGCAGGTTATTACCGACGTTTTGTCGAGGGATTTTCTAAGATCGCTAAGCCATTGACACAGCTGACTCAGAAAGGAGTCCCATTCTTTGGTCCGAAGCTTGTGAGGAGAGCTTCCAAGAATTGAAGCGTCGTTTGACGACAGCGCCAGTGTTGGTGATTCCGTCTGAGGATAAGAGGTTTGCCTTGTACACGGATGCATCATTGCAGGGTTTGGGCTGCGTATTGATGCAAGACAGACAAGTAGTAGCCTATGCTTCGAGACAGTTGAAGCCTCATGAGACCAGGTACCCAGTCCATGATCTGGAACTGGCGGCTATCATTTTCGCCTTGAAGATTTGGCGTCATTATCTTTATGGTACTGCGTTTACCATCTTTACGGACCATAAGAGCCTGAAGTTCTTATTCACTCAGGCAGAGTTGAATATGAGGCAAAGGAGATGGATGGATTTACTCAAGGATTATGACTGTGAAATTGAGTACCATCCTGGTTAAAGCAAATTTGATAGCAGACGCCTTAAGTCGGAAGGTGAAGAGCACTGCTGAGGATGTTATGTGTTTATCAGCTTTGATGACTTCCTATTGCCATCTGGGCTATGACTTCGATGTGGACACGTCGCCGGTGCGAGTGTCGACCTTATTGGCCGAGCCAGACGTATTTGAGGCTATCAGGAAAGCCCAGAGGTCGGATGATGAAGTGCAGAGATGGTCATCGATAGCACTTCGAGGTCAGCCAACAAAGTTTAGAGTGGCTGAAGATGATTCACTAAGACTGGGCAACCGATGGGTAGTCCCAGATACACCAGAGTTACGTAAGGGAATTTTGGAACGGGCTCATAGTGTGATATCCCCGAAATGATTATGTGATTTTAATCATTTAAGTTATATTGTGATGTTAAGGTGTTAATTCATGGGATTGGATAAATTTTATTGGGGAGATTTACTTCAGGGTGCATGTAACATGTATTGGGTTTTTGGGGTGTGTATTGTTTGTTTTGGTAAAGCATGCAAAAGGGTAATTGAAGTATTTTGTTGAGAAAATACTATAAATATCATGTGGGGATATTTTAAATACATCGTGCTAATTCGGGACCAAAACATAACACATCAAACCACCCAACACTTAACCACCCCCCCCAACCCATACTTTGACTCAGCATGAGCTGGCCATGCTTCCACTTGGCTCAATAATTTAACACCTTTCCAGCACTCCAAATTTCGAACCTCCTCTTCCAAAATACAATCCAGCAGCTGCTAAGCAATTTTAGGAGGAGCCCTTCCATTTCCATCGCCTGGAAATCCTTCAAAAATCGGGGCAAAGTAGGGTGAGAAACCTACCCTGTTTCTTTCTGGAAAACTGGTTTGGTTCTACTTTTGAGCATGGTGAAAAAACGGCATGTTAGCATATGTTTCTTGAAACCTGTGATTTAAATGCTTACATGGTGTTTTTATGAGTCTCTCTGTAATTTTCCTTAAGCATGATGCATGTTTTATGTGGAAGATTTAAGCTTGTGAAACGTAGTGCTCAAAAATCTGGGTAGAGATTTCCTCTGTTTTTCTGGAAAACGTGGGTTGGGAGTGTTTTTGAGGAGGTGTTATCATGCATGATAAGCTTAAGTTTTGGAAAACTTTGATGTAAAAATATGCTTGGTAGTTTTGTGAAACCCATGGCATGTTTAGTTGAGCACGGTTTATGTTATATGTGTTAGTTTTAATAGCATGTAAAGAGGTGCTCAAGAATTCTGGAAATGAAAATGTGCCCTGTTTCCAGAAAAAGTTGATCCAGTACTTGTTTAAATGATCGATGTTTATGCATGTAGGTTTATGCTCAGGGTGTATATTTGGTTTGAATACACTCAGGGTAGTGTAGTTCAAATGCTAGCATGATGATCTTGGTATGTATTATGTCCTACATGTTAGATTTAAGGGTATGAATATCGGTGTTAAGCAATTCTGAAAAATCGCCAAAGGAACAAGGTTGGCGATCGATCGCCAAGGAGGCGCGATCGATCGCGACGTTCCAGTAGGTTTTGGCGATCGATCGCCAATATTGGGGCGATCGATCGCTGAATGTTTTTTTTTGGTATGCGAGGCAGTAGCATCTCGCGATCGATCGGGGCTCATGGGCGATCGATCGCGAGATGATATTGAAGGATTAATTTGGTTTTTAATTTGGTTTTGCTTCCGGATTATTATGAGGTGCCTAATATTGTGTTGTGTGGCTATGTAGAACCATCCCAGGTGCCAGCACAACCGAGGAGATAAAGTCGATTGACTCCTCTATCTTTTGAAAGGTACGTAAGCGACGTACGGGCATCCCAACGGTAACATGTACTTTATGTTTGTCTTTATGACACATGATGAATGCAATGTGGTGCATTATGGTTATGATACATGTTTTTATGCATTGTTTTTGCATATGTATGTTGTGAAATATAAGAGGTGTATTTCACGAGTCAAAGTTATCTTAGTAAGGATTTTAATGGCTTATGCTAAAGTCCATTGGAAGCGATGAAGAATTCCGCTTACATGGAGTAGCAACGCTAAAGTCCATTGGAAGCGAGGAAGGATTCCGCTTACATGGAGTAGCAAGAAGCATTAAAATGTACTAATGATAAGGGCTCAGGATGAAATAAGGATTTAAGGGAAAAGGAATGTCATGACATTGCATATCCATACATTCATATAATGTGTTTCTATTATGAATTATGGTACAGGGACAACCAATGGGCGATATAAATGCTGGAAATGCAGGAAGGGCTTGTGTTTATGTAGGGTCTTCCTACCTTAACTTCATATAGTACACATAAATTGGATAGAACATGCATTTATAACCTCTTAAGGGTTCCGGTTGTAGTTTGAGCTAGGGAGATTACAGGCCAAAAATAAAGTTTTCAAAGCTATTTAATTACATTCCCAACAAAGAATGTTTAAAGCTATAGATTTACACTACTCCTAGAGTAGAGACTATCAAAAATCCTGCATCCTACGTTCATCATGCTCCCTTTAGCTCACTTCCTCAACCCGACCCTAGGCCCTTGGTCCAAAAGTGTACCTACAGGGATAACACATCATGAGCATTCATAAATTTACTTAACATTATATAAAAGCATACAATAATGCGTAACATCTTAGTTAAGTAAAAGTTATTGGTCGTCCTCCGACCTCCTTGGTTATCCCTGACTCTTATTCATATATTGGGGCGTCTTACCCCATTGTATGGCATCTTACCATATCATAATCATTGCGTGGCATCTTACCACGAATAACATCGCATGGCCTCTTACCATGTGGGGCATCTTACCCCGTGGCATCTTACCACAAATAATATCGCATGGCCTCTTACCATGTGGGGCGTCTTACCCCGTGGCATCTTACCACAAATAGCATCGCATAAGCATCATCATCATAACATCATCATAAGCATCATCATTATAAATATCATCATAGATATCATCATCATAACATCATCTTAAACGTCATCATCGTAAACATCATCTTAAATATCATCATAATATGTAAGGGCATGGTTTACCGTCCGATGCTCGTACGTCTCTTACGTACCTTAATTCCCAAAAGTGGAGAATTTGGAGAGCTTTATCTCCTGGATGTTGTGGGCACCTGGGATGGTTCTACACAACCATACAAATTGATATTAGAAGCTAAACATAGTCCAATATCCAAAAATCCCACAAAAAAATCAAAAATCCACTTTTCTTCAGCTCGCGATCGATCGCCACCCAGGCGCGATCGATCGCGAGATCGCACTGGACGAGGGGCCAAAATCTTCTTCTTGGCGATCGATCGCCACTTTTGGCGCGATCGATCGCCAGGCCCGCCGATCGATCGCCCAAAAGTGGCGATCGATCGCCAAATGCTTCTGGCTGGTACTGGACGCTCGCGATCGATCGCCAAGAACGGGCGATCGATCGCCGAGTGCTGTACATCGAATTTTCGCCATTAATGCTCATTTTTCAAGCTCCTTCACATACCACCCCAAAACCAAACTTCCATAAAACATCAATAACATCATAACCCACCAAAACCAACATAAAACACTTCAAAAATCATACCCCAACCATACACAACACATACCCAAACAAACCCACATAAAACATCAAAAACTTAACCCATTTCAACACCAAACATCATAAAACTTATAGGAATGGTTCCATACCTCTTGTAGGCTCCAAATCCTAGCAAAGATCACACAAATAAGGATTTTGTGGGACTTTCCTCCTCCTCTTTTGGTGAGTTTCGAAAATGGGGGGTAGGGTTTGGGGTTGGGAAGTGATTTGGGGATTTTTAAAAGGTGAGAGTAAAGTGGGGGGTTTAAAGTGATGGGTATGGGATTAAAAAGGGGTTGTAATGACTTAATAAAAAGTGTACCCCAAACTTAACATGATGTATAAAATACCCAACTTGGTATTTTAAAGGCACTTTACAACAATGCTCTAAACTTCATTTAAAATCATATCTTCCTCATAATTGATAATTTAACACAATTAATCATGTTAACATCTTAATACCCAACACATAAATCTATCAATACATGATACATCATATAAACATAATTAATGTCCAAGTTACCATTAATTAATTTCGGGGCATCACATTACTCCCCTACTTACAAGATTTCGTCCTCGAAATCGCATGCACTTACCCAAAAGAAACTAAACATAAATCATACCAGAAAATAGTTCGGGGTAATGCTGCATCATATGCCGCTCCGTCTCCCACGTAGCCTCCTCGACACCCCGACGATCCCACTGAACTTTGACCATCGGTATAACTTTACTTCGTAGTCTGCGATCCTCACGATCCAGAATTCTGACCGGTCGTTCAACGTAGGATACATCTGAGTCTAACTGCACTTCAGTAGGCTGTAAAACATGAGACGGATCTGGCTCATACTTTCTCAACATAGAAACATGGAAGACATCATGAATTCCAGATAAGGACGGCGGTAAAGCCAATCGGTAAGCCAAAGTGCCGATACGCTGTAATACCTCATACGGTCCAACATACCTCGGGGATAACTTCCCCCGCATACCAAATCGAACAACACCCCTGAAGGGTGAGATTTTCAAGAAGACCTTGTCTCCCACTTGAAATTCTAGCGGTCGTCGCCGCTTATTGGCATAGGCTGCTTGCCTATCTTGGGCCGCTTTCATCTTTAAGCGTATCATCTTAATCTTTTCCTCCATGTCCTTAATCATATCCGGTCCTCCGACCGCTTTACTCGTCAAGTCCTCCCAATACAGTGGTGACCTACATCGTCGTCCGTACAGAGCTTCAAAAGGGGCCATTTGAATGCTCGCCTGATAGCTGTTATTGTAGGAGAACTCCACCAGAGGTATAGACTCTTGCCACGGAGTATCAAACTCCAAAACACATGCCCTCAACATATCTTCGAGCGTTTGTATAGTACGCTCCGTTTGGCCATCAGTCTGAGGGTGATAAGCTGTACTTAGTCTCACCTCGGTGCCCAAAGCTGTCTGGAGACCCTCCCAGAAATGAGAAGTAAACCTTGGGTCTCTGTCAGACACGATCGAGACTAGAATCCCATGCAATCTCACTACATCCCGTACATATAATTGGGCCATCTTTAGATACGTGAAAGTCATACTGTAAGGGATGAAATGAGCTACCTTCGTCAGCCTGTCTACGATCACCCAGATCGCATCAAATCCAGAGGCCGACCTTGGCAAGTGGGTCACGAAGTCCATAGATATATGCTCCCACTTCCACTTAGGTACCTCCAAGCTCTTCAGCTCGCCACCAGGCCTCTGCCTTTCTGCCTTTACTTGTTGGCAGATCAAACATCTCTTAACGAAGCTGATCACATCACGCTTCATGCGTCTCCACCAGAATTGACCACTTAGGTCCTTATACATCTTTCTTCCACCGGGGTGGATACTGAACCGGCTATTATGAGCCCGTTCTAAAATTCCTTTACGCAATCCTGGCGCATCTGGGACCACCCATCGGTTGCCCAATCTTAAAGAGTCATCTTCAGCCACACTAAACTTTGTTGGCTGGCCTCGAAGTGCTATTGATGACCATCTCTGCACTTCATCATCCGACCTCTGGGCTTTCCTGATTGCCTCAAATACGTCTGGTTCGGCTAATAAGGTCGACACTCGCACCGGCGACGTGTCTACATCGAAATCATAGCCCAGATGGCAATAAGAAATCATCAAAGCTGATAAACACATAACATCCTCAGCGGTGCTCTTCACCTTCCGACTTAAGGCGTCTGCTATCAAATTTGCCTTACCAGGATGGTACTCAATTTCACAGTCGTAATCCTTGAGTAAGTCCATCCACCTCCTTTGCCTCATATTCAACTCTGCCTGAGTGAACAAGAACTTCAGGCTCTTATGGTCCGTAAAAATGGTAAACGTAGTACCATAAAGGTAATGACGCCAAATCTTCAAGGCGAAAATGATAGCTGCCAGTTCCAGATCATGGACTGGGTACCTGGTCTCATGAGGCTTCAACTGTCTCGAAGCATAGGCTACCACTTGTCTGTCTTGCATCAGTACACAGCCCAAACCTTGCAATGATGCATCCGTGTACAAAGCAAACCTCTTGTCCTCAGACGGAATCACCAACACTGGCGCTGTCGTCAAACGACGCTTCAATTCTTGGAAGCTTTCCTCACAAGCTTCGGACCAAAAGAATGGGACTCCTTTCTGAGTCAGCTGTGTCAATGGCTTAGCGATCTTAGAAAATCCTTCGACAAAACGTCGGTAATAACCTGCTAAGCCCAGAAAACTCCGTATCTCGGGTACAGAAGTGGGTGCTGCCCACTCCATCACAGCTTCAATCTTCCTCGGATCCACAGATATCCCTTGGCTAGATATGACATGGCCTAGGAACACCACGCTGTCCAACCAGAATTCGCACTTGCTAAGCTTAGCATACAACTGATGATCCCTAAGGATCTGAAGTACTGTCCTCAAGTGCCGTACATGATCTTCTTCAGTCCTAGAGTAGATGAGTATGTCGTCAATGAAAACTATGACGAATTGATCCAAATACGGCTGGAACACCTTGTTCATCAAACTCATGAAAACAGCCGGGGCATTTGTCACCCCAAAAGGCATGACTAGGAATTCATAATGCCCATACCTAGTCCTGAAGGCTGTCTTTTGGACATCCTCTTCTCTTACTCGAATCTGATGGTACCCCGACCTCAGATCGATCTTACTGTAGAGCCTCGTACCCTGCAACTGATCAAACAAATCATCGATCCTCGGGAGTGGGTACTTATTCTTCACCGTAGCTTTGTTCAGTTGTCTGTAATCGATGCACAAACGCATCGAACCATCTTTCTTCTTCACAAATAAAACTGGTGCTCCCCAGGGCGATACGCTAGGGCGTATATAGCCCTTATCAAGGAGCTCTTGCAACTGAATCTTTAATTCCCTTAGCTCCGCTGGTGCCATCCTATAAGGGGCACGAGAAATGGCCGACGTCCCTGGTAATAACTCAATCCCAAACTCGACCTCTCTCGTCGGTGGGAATCCGGGAATCTCCTCCGGAAAGACATCAGGGAACTCCGCCACTACGGGCACATCCTCAACTTTCACTTCTCCTTTCTTTTCCGTAACATCGACGGCATAAATGAGATATCCTGAATGACCTCGTTCCAACAACTGCGCCATCTTGACAGCAGATATCAACGGAATCTTAGAGCGAGATCCATCCCCATAGAACGTCCATGGGACTCCCATATCGGATTTAAACCGTACAGTTCTCTGCCTGCAGTTCACAACTGCCTGATACCTGTTCAGAACATCAATGCCCAGAATGCAATCAAAATCTGACATTCCCAGAACAATCAAGTCTGACCTTAGTTCCTTATCCTCAAAATAAATGAGGCCATTGTAGACGATCCGATCAGTAATCATACTTCTTCCAGCGGGGGTCGAGACTATAAGAGGCGTGGGCGACGGAGAAGTGCATAAGTGGTGCCTTTCCACAAAACTTGTCGACACAAAAGAGTGTGACGCACCTGTGTCGATCAATATAAAAGCAGGGTGCGTAAATAAAAGACACGTACCCGCTATAACCTCCTCCGGAGCCGCTGAAGCCTGCTCCCTTGTCAGTGCATAGACCTGTCCTTGAGGTGGCCCCATGGGCTGACCTCCATGCTGTCTCGGTACAAAGGGTGGTCTGTGTTGTGCTGTCCTATCTGCAGGCCTCCCCGCAGAACCCTGTTGGCTCCCCCTGTTGGGACACTGTCTAGCAAAGTGGCCCTTGTCGCCACAAACATAGCACCCTATACAGTCTTTTGCCAAATGTGGTTGCCCACAAAGAGTGCATTGGATCCTCCCGGATCTGTCTCCCTGAGACTGCCCCCTTCCAGATGGGGCATCACCTCTTCGGTTTCCTTTCCACCTGTTGTCGGACTTCTTACCACTAAACCTTGACGCTGAGGAGTTCCCCCTTGACTTGAACTGATCATTCCTCGGCTTCAAATTATCCGGAGTGGATTTCTGAGAGGGTGCCGACGGTGGTACAACATCAGGGTATGCACCCACTCCTAGTTCGGCTAGCTCAGCCCTTGAGAGTGCATCATCAAAACAAGTAGGGCCATAAGTGATCACCCTATCGTATAGCTCCGGCCTCAATCCTTTCATGAAATTCCTCATCTTTGCTTGTGTGCTCGTAGCAATGTGAGGCACATATCTGAGCAAGGAGCAGAACTGAAGAGCATAATCCGATACCGACATATTACCTTGCTTGAGGTGAGTGAATTCATCTTCCTTAGCCTGTCGTGCTGCAGCCGAGAAATAACGGTTCAGGAAGCGAGTTCGAAACATTTTCCAGTTCACTTCATGACCTTGAGCCTCTTGCTCTACCACAGTGGTCTTCCACCACATTAACGCCTTCTTGGCCAATTGGAACTCTGCCAACCGTATCCACGCTGTCTTCGCACATGGGGCTGCCACAAAGATCTGCTCTATTCTTTCCAACCATTCCTCAGCTCGTTCCCCAGTTTCAGTTCCTTCAAAGGTTGGGGGTCGGTAAGCAAGAAACTGAGTTAGGCTTAGTTCCCCTGGCAACAGCTGTTGTTCGGCCGGTTCATCATCAAAAGCTGGCGGGGGTAGGGGATTCGTACGCCCCGCGCTTGCATTGACGCTCACTGCGTCACCTACCTCCACATTTGCTGCCATACTGCAACACAAGGATTAACAACAAGATCCAAAAGCAGTTCGTATAATACTTCGTTAGATAAACAAAACATGTTAGCATAACATCATATACTTCATATGCAACTTATGCACAAAACATGTTCAACAGTAAGCACCTAGCTAACTTATTGCTAAGGCTACCCTTCACTCATCCCGGGTTATCTAACCACTGCTCTGATACCACTAATGTAGGGTCTTCCTACCTTAACTTCATATAGTACACATAAATTGGATAGAACATGCATTTATAACCTCTTAAGGGTTCCGGTTGTAGTTTGAGCTAGGGAGATTACAGGCCAAAAATAAAGTTTTCAAAGCTATTTAATTACATTCCCAACAAAGAATGTTAAAGCTATAGATTTACACTACTCCTAGAGTAGAGACTATCAAAAATCCTGCATCCTACGTTCATCATGCTCCCTTTAGCTCACTTCCTCAACCCGACCCTAGGCCCTTGGTCCAAAAGTGTACCTACAGGGATAACACATCATGAGCATTCATAAATTTACTTAACATTATATAAAAGCATACAATAATGCGTAACATCTTAGTTAAGTAAAAGTTATTGGTCGTCCTCCGACCCTCCTTGGTTATCCCTGACTCTTATTCATATATTGGGGCGTCTTACCCCATTGTATGGCATCTTACCATATCATCATCATTGCGTGGCATCTTACCACGAATAACATCGCATGGCCTCTTACCATGTGGGGCATCTTACCCCGTGGCATCTTACCACAAATAATATCGCATGGCCTCTTACCATGTGGGGCGTCTTACCCCGTGGCATCTTACCACAAATAGCATCGCATAAGCATCATCATCATAACATCATCATAAGCATCATCATTATAAATATCATCATAGATATCATCATCATAACATCATCTTAAACGTCATCATCGTAAACATCATCTTAAATATCATCATAATATGTAAGGGCATGGTTTACCGTCCGATGCTCGTACGTCTCTTACGTACCTTAATTCCCAAAAGTGGAGAATTTGGAGAGCTTTATCTCCTGGATGTTGTGGGCACCTGGGATGGTTCTACACAACCATACAAATTGATATTAGAAGCTAAACATAGTCCAATATCCAAAAATCCCACAAAAAAATCAAAAATCCACTTTTCTTCAGCTCGCGATCGATCGCCACCCAGGCGCGATCGATCGCGAGATCGCACTGGACGAGGGGCCAAAATCTTCTTCTTGGCGATCGATCGCCACTTTTGGCGCGATCGATCGCCAGGCCCGCCGATCGATCGCCCAAAAGTGGCGATCGATCGCCAAATGCTTCTGGCTGGTACTGGACGCTCGCGATCGATCGCCAAGAACGGGCGATCGATCGCCGAGTGCTGTACATCGAATTTTCGCCATTAATGCTCATTTTTCAAGCTCCTTCACATACCACCCCAAAACCAAACTTCCATAAAACATCAATAACATCATAACCCACCAAAACCAACATAAAACACTTCAAAAATCATACCCCAACCATACACAACACATACCCAAACAAACCCACATAAAACATCAAAAACTTAACCCATTTCAACACCAAACATCATAAAACTTATAGGAATGGTTCCATACCTCTTGTAGGCTCCAAATCCTAGCAAAGATCACACAAATAAGGATTTTGTGGGACTTTCCTCCTCCTCTTTTGGTGAGTTTCGAAAATGGGGGGTAGGGTTTGGGGTTGGGAAGTGATTTGGGGATTTTTAAAAGGTGAGAGTAAAGTGGGGGGTTTAAAGTGATGGGTATGGGATTAAAAAGGGGTTGTAATGACTTAATAAAAAGTGTACCCCAAACTTAACATGATGTATAAAATACCCAACTTGGTATTTTAAAGGCACTTTACAACAATGCTCTAAACTTCATTTAAAATCATATCTTCCTCATAATTGATAATTTAACACAATTAATCATGTTAACATCTTAATACCCAACACATAAATCTATCAATACATGATACATCATATAAACATAATTAATGTCCAAGTTACCATTAATTAATTTCGGGGCATCACAGTTTAAGATTTGCATTTATGCCTTACTTTCATATTATGTTAAATATGAATTGTGTTATGCTCATGTGTTGGGGGTTGTCTTTGTAGGTGCTTTTGTTGACGAGAACCAGGGCCGGGGTTGATATGCTGAGCTGTAAGGAGTGCTACAGGATTAGCATGTTAGAGTTTTTGTATAGCTTCTACTGAGTAGAGTAAGACTATGATGTAGTACCTTTGTAGGAAGTATGTCTTTCCTTTTGGAACATTTTGGTACTGTAATCTCTAAAGCTCAGGTTAATCAACACGGCACATTACTCTGATATAATCACATGTATGTTTAGTTCTCTAAATTGCACCTTAATATCTTGATGTGATAACGGGGTCTCACACATAGTAGCCGATTCAGTATCCACCCCGGAGGAAGAAAGATGTACAAGGACCTAAGTGGTCAATTCTGGTGGAGACGCATGAAGCATGATGTGATCAGTTATGTTAAGAGATGTTTAATCTGCCAACAAGTAAAGGCAGAAAGGCAGAGGCCTGGTGGCGAGCTGAAGAGCTTAGAGGTACCTAAGTGGAAGTGGGAGCATATATCTATGGATTTCGTGACCCACTTGCCAAGGTCGGCCTCTGGATTTGATGCGATCTGGGTGATCGTGGATAGGCTGACGAAGGTGGCTCATTTCATCCCTTACAGTATGACTTTCACGTATCTAAAGATGGCCCAATTGTATGTACGGGATGTAGTGAGGTTGCATGGGATTCCAGTCTCGATCGTGTCTGACAGAGACCCAAGGTTTACTTCTCATTTCTGGGAGGGTCTCCAGACAGCTTTGGGCACAGAGGTGAGACTAAGTACAGCTTATCACCCTCAGACTGATGGCCAAACGGAGCGTACTATACAGACGCTCGAAGATATGCTGAGGGCATGTGTTTTGGAGTTTGATACTCCGTGGCAAGAATCTATAGCACTGGTAGAGTTCTCATACAATAACAGCTATCAGGCGAGCATTCAAATGGCCCCTTTTGAAGCTCTTTACGGACGACGATGTAGGTCACCGCTGTATTGGGAGGACTTGACGAGTAAAGCAGTCGGAGGACCGGATATGATTAAGGACATGGAGGAAAATATTAAGATGATACGCTTAAAGATGAAAGCGGCCCAAGATAGGCAAGCAGCCTATGCAAATAAGCGGCGACGGCCGCTAGAATTTCAAGTGGGAGACAAGGTCTTCTTGAAAATCTCACCCTTCAGGGGTGTTGTTCGATTTGGTATGCGGGGGAAGTTATCCCCGAGGTATGTTGGACCGTATGAGGTGTTACAGCGTATCGGCACTTTGGCTTACCGATTGGCTCTACCACCGTCCTTAACTGGAATTCATGATGTCTTCCATGTTTCTATGTTGAGAAAGTATGAGCCAGATCCGTCTCATGTTTTACAGCCTACTGAAGTGCAGTTAGACTCAGATGTATCCTACGTTGAACGACCAGTCAGAATTCTGGATCGTGAGGATCGCAGACTACGGAGCAAAGTTATACCAATGGTCAAAGTTCAGTGGGATCGTCGGGGTGTCGAGGAGGCTACGTGGGAGACGGAGCGGCATATGATGCAGCATTACCCCGAACTATTTTCTGGTATGATTTATGTTTAGTTTCTTTTGGGTAAGTGCATGCGATTTCGAGGACGAAATCTTGTAAGTAGGGGAGTAATGTGATGCCCCGAAATTAATTAATGGTAACTTGGACATTAATTATGTTTATATGATGTATCATGTGTTGATGGAATTATGTGTTGGGTATTAAGATGTTAACATGATTAATTGTGTTAAATTATCAAATATGAGGAAGATGTGATTTTAAATGAAGTTTAGAGCATTGTTGAAAAATGCTTTTGAAATACCAAGTAGGGTATTTTATACATCATGTTAAGTTTGGGGTACAATTTTTATTAAGTCATTACAACCCCTTTTTAATCCCCTACCCATCACTTTAAACCCCCCACTTTACTTTCACCTTTTAAAAATCCCCAAATCACTTCCCAATCCCAAACCCTACCCATTTTCAAAATCCACCAAAAAGGAAGAAGGAAAGTTCCACAAAAACCTTGTTTGTGTGATCTTTGCTAGGATTTGGAGCCTACAAGAGGTATGGAACCATTCCTATAAGTCTTATGATGTTTGGTGTTGAAATGGGTTAAGTTTTTGATGTTTTATGTGGGTTTGTTTGGGTATGTGTTGTTTATGGTTGGGGTATGATTTTTGAAGTGTTTTATGTTGGTTTTGGTGGATTATGATGTTATTGAAGTTGTTAAGAAGTTTGGTTTTGGGTAGCATGTGAAAGAGCTTGAAAAATGAGCATTAATGACGAAAATTCGATGTACAGCACTGGCGATCGATCGCCCGTCCTTGGCGATCGATCGCGAGCGTCCAGTACCAGCCAGAGGCATTTGGCGATCGATCGCCACTTTTGGGCGATCGATCGGCGAGCCTGGCGATCGATCGCGCCAAAAGTGGCGATCGATCGCCAAGAAGGAGATTTTGGCCCCTCGTCCAGTGCGATCTCGCGATCGATCGCGCCTGGGCGGCGATCGATCGCGAGCTGTAAAAAAAGTGGATTTTGATATTTTGTGGGATTTTTGGATATTGGACTATGTTTAGCTTCTAATATCAATTTGTATGGTTGTGTAGAACCATCCCAGGTGCCCACAACATCCAGGAGATAAAGCTCTCCAAATTCTCCACTTTTGGGAATTAAGGTACGTAAGAGACGTACGAGCATCGGACGGTAAACCATACCCTTACCTATTATGATGATGTTAAGATGATGATATGATGATGATGTCTATGATGATACTTATGATGATGATGCTTATGATGATGTTATGATGATGATGCTTATGATGATGTTATGATGATGATGCTTATGATGATGTTACGATGATGATGCTTATGATGATGTTACGATGATGATGCTTATGACGATGTTTATGATGATGATGTTATGAGGACGTCTATAATGACGAAGTTTATGATAAGGTCATACAATGTGTATGATTGGGTAAGACGCCCATGTGGTGGGATGCCACCCAAAGTACGTGAGCGGGTAAGATGCCCCGTGGTAAGATGCCACGCAATGTTTATGATATGGTAAGACGCTATATGACTGGGTAAGATGCCCACGTGGTAAGATGCCACACGATGATTATGACGTGGTAAGATGCCACACGATAATGATGATATGGTAAGATGCCATACAATGGGGTAAGACGCCCTAATGTATGAATACGAGTCAGGGATAACAAGGAAGTCGAAGGACGACCAATAACCTTTACTTAACTAAGATGTTATGCATTATTGTATGCTTTTATATGATGTTAAGTAAATATGTGTATGCTCACGATGTGTCATCCCTGTAGGTACACTTTTGGACCAAGGGCCTAGGGTCGGGTTGAGGAAGTGAGCTAAAGGGAGCATGATGAACGTAGGATGCAGGATTTTGATAGTCTCTACTCTAGGAGTAGTGTAAATCTATAGCTTTAACATTCTTTATTGGGAATGTAATTAAATAGCTTTTGAAAACTTTATTTTGGCCTGTAATCTCCTTAGCTCAAGCTACAACCGGAACCCTTAAGAGGTTATAAATGCATGTTCTGTCCAATTTATGTGTACTAAATGATATTAAGGTAGGAAGACCCTACAATGCTCAAGCACACCCATAACCCTCAACATATTGTCAACACACGACAATTAACCTTTAAAAAGACCCGGGGCAGGGTACATGTAGGGAGGGGAACGAATGAGACAACAACGAAAATTGTTCAAGGATACCCTACACATTTTCGAACCCTTATCTCGCAAATCGAACCCAAATTAAAAACCATAATTCATTTAAACATGAATAAATCGAATAACAACAAGAATCATCATCTTCATGCCAAAAACCCCCAATTTTCGAATTCAAAGCCCTCAATTTTCGAACCAAACGAGCCCTTAAATTCGAACCCTTATAGTTCTTTAAATTCGAACACAAATCCACCAAATATAGCAGGGAATTACATGAGAGGGACGAAAAAGAGGTAAGGAACGTTACCCAAACGAAAATCGGAAGGAAAATCGACCAAAATCGATAAACCCTAGAATTTGGGGATCGCCGCTTTCTGCCAAAATCCGAACGAGAAACGCGACCAAACTTCAAATTGCCGGAGGGGAAAGGAGCGCCTGGACGAGACGAAGCCGTGGGTAGGTCGCACGCGCCGAACGGCGGCCGGACGGCGGCGGGCGCGGCGTTTTCGTGCGCGGGGCTGGGGGAGAAATCGGGAATCGGCGGGAGAGAGAGAGAGGGAGGCGGGTTGGGCTAAAATGGGATTTTAATAAAAATCTCGGGTTCAACTTGTATTTATAGCAAAATACCCCGAAATACTAATAGCCCCACAAATACATCATGATTCATTAAAAATCATCTGTTTTCAAAAACTCTCTCTCTAACTCAAAAACCCCCTACCGGTGCCCACACAGCACCCGAGATCCCGAGACACACTAAAAACCCAACTCATAGGTTTTTCACCCAAATGAGAATACGATCTCAACCTCGAGATCCATCGATCCCAACTACTCAAATAGACGAGCCCAGAAGGCCCAACATCGCGATTAAACTCCAAATCGCTACGTAAAACAACTTTAGGGATTTTTAACACTACGGGATTAACATCTATAATCCCTGGTCATCACATAAAGGATTTTTACACAACAAGTTTTTGTCGCCGTTGCCGGGGATTGATTTATTTAGTACAATCTGATACTGTACCAATTAATCTTGGTTTTAATTTAGAGCTTGTATTCCTTTTACTTTGAATTGATTTTTGTCTTTTCTGAGATTTTGCAGTGCATGCAAAAGTATACTACTCCTAAATCGTTGTTGTTTGATCCTAAGATCGAGAGAACTGCAAGAAGACTGAGAAAAACAAGAAGTGAGGAATTAACAGAAATGGCTGCAAATAGAGACAACAACGAACCACCTCCACAAAGAATGTTGAACCTCAAATGGCTATCAGAGATTAACCATCGGTCGACAACAATTATTCTGGGATAGCTCGCCAGTCTATCAATGCCAACAACTTTGAACTTAAGCCGGCATTGATAAGTATGGTGCAACAGAATCAATTTGTTGGTTCCGCTGTTGAAGACCCAACTTGCATCTGAGGATATTTTTGCAAATAGATGATACTGTAAAATTGAATGGTGTTCTAGAAGACACTATGAGACTGCGATTGTTCCCTTTCTCTCTTAGGGACCATGCAAGGAGTTGGTTACAATCTCTTCCAGATGGTGGTATATGCACATGGGCGGAAATGGCATCGAAATTTCTCTCAAAGTTCTTCCCACCAGCTAAGTCAGCTCAACTGAGAACTGAATCAGTACGTTCAGACAAATTGATTCTGAACAACTTTATGAGTCATAGGAGTGATTTAAGCATTTATTGAAAAGGTGCCCACAACACAACTATGAAAACTGGGTGCAAATCCAGTTATTTTACAATGGGTTGAATGGACCAACTAGGATCATTGTGGATGCTGCAGCAGGAGGAACACTATTTTCTAAGACTGCAGATGCTGCTTTTGAATTACTTGAGGAGATGTCAGCCAATAGCTTCTAGTGGCCCAGTGAGCGAGCAATGGTAAGGAAACCCATAGGTAAGTATGAGGTTGATCACTTTAGTACATTTCTGCCCAATTATCTGCACTAACCATGCAGTTAGCAGCTCTAACCAAGCAAGGAGCACAACCCACAATTGAATCGGCTGTAGCTGCAGCTGGAATTGAGTTGTCAAGGGAAGCAGACCAAGAACAAGCTCAGTTCATAAATAATCGGTATCCCAACAACAATAACAACTACCGAAGCAATCACTACCAACAAGGGGGTTCCGTAATAATGATAAGATCTCATATGCCAACAACAATAATGCCCTGACTCCACCACCTGGATATGCTCCACAAAAGAATGAAGGTAAACCATCATTTGAAGATTTGGTGGGTAATTTTGTTCAAAGCTCGGGATTGAGGCTTGAGAAGAATGAGTCAAGGCTTGATATGATTGAGGGTCACATGAACAACATAGGTGCTACGATGAAGTCTCTTGAGGTGCAAATTGGGCAGCTTGCTAATGCCATGAACAACCAACAAAGAGGAACATTTCCTAGCAACACTGAAGTGAACCCAAAAGAGCAGTGCAAGGCCGTGACATTGAGGAATGGTAAGGAACTTGGGGATGTAGAACCAGCACAGGTTGATGAGCCATCTGTTGAGGAGACTCAAATTCAGGTTGAAATCCCCAAGGAAGTTGAAAAGGAAAAGCAAGCCACGCTACCTGAAAAGATTCCTATGTTAAAGCCTACACTTCTATATCCTCAACGTTTCCGGAAAAAAGGCCATAGATGACCAGTTTGCAAAATTCTTGGAGATTTTCAAGAAAATCCACTTTAACATTCCTTTTGCTGATGCATTGCAACAAATGCCTAATTATACAAAGTTTATGAAGGACATAATTGCACGGAAGAGAAAGCTTGAGGAAATTGAGACCGTGAATCTCACAGAAGAATGTAGTCCAATCCTCCAGAAGAAGCTACCACAAAAATTGAATGATCCAGGGAGTTTTACTATTCCTTGTATTATTGGTAGTTCTACATTCAATAAGGCATTATGTGATTTAGGTGCAAGTATTAATTTAATGCCTTTATCTGTTTTCAGGAGTTTAGGGCTTGGAGAAGTAAAGCCTACTACGATCACATTGCAATTGGCGGATAGGTCTCTTACATATCCTCGTGGAATAATTGAAGATGTACTCGTTAAGGTGGACAAATTTATTTTCCCTGCAGATTTTGTGGTTCTAGACATGGAAGAAGATGGAAATATTACATTAATTTTGGGGAGACCATTCTTAGCAACAGGCAGGGCACTTATCGATGTCCAAAGAGAAGAACTATCCTTGAGAGTTGGAGGATAAAAAGTCATGTTTAATATATACAAGGCTCTCAAGGGACCTGACGAGGTAAGCACTTGCAAGTTTTTGGATGTTATTGACTCATGTGTTCATAACTTTGAAGTAGGAACAATACTTGAGGATCCATTGGAGAACTGCATGGTCAACTCCATTATGCAAGTAGATGCAACTGAATCTGATCTTTCTGAGCAAGTTGAAGCACTTAAGAGCTTGCATAAGGAGAACAACACTGCTGGAATAGAGGAAGATGTACGAGATACATCAGTCATAGATGATACGAAGGCGAGCTCGGAATTGAAAGAACTACCTACCCACCTTAATTATGCCTTCTTGGGTGAGAATTCGACATACCCGGTAATTATATCTTCATCTCTTTGTTCTGTAGAGAAAGATAAATTATTACGTGTATTGAGAACACTTAAATATGCTTTTGGTTGGTCAATTTCTGATATAAAGTGGATTAGCCTGTCTTTATGCATGCATAAACTACTTATGGAGGATTCCTTTGTTCCCTCCATTGATCATCAAAGGCGGTTGGATCCAGCAATGAAGGAGGTAGTGTGATGCCCCGAAATTAATTAATGGTAACCTGGACATTAACTATGTTTATATGATGAATTATCACGATGACCAAGTTATGTGTGGAAATGATGTATTAACATGATTTAAGGATGTTGATTTTAATTATGAGGAGGGTATAAATTTAATGAAGTCGGTTGCATTTTGTAATGCTTTTGAGATATCATGTTAGCGTATCTTAAACATCATATTAAGTGTTGGGGTACAATTTAATTAACCCACATAACCTCCCACCACCTCACCTTTTTAATTCATTTTTCCCCTTACACTCAAAATCCCCAAAATCATTTCTCCCAAACCCTTTCCCCCAATTTTCGAGTTTGGCACTAAGGTGGGAGAGAAATCCTTGCAAAAGCTTCACCCTTGTGATTCTTGGTAAGATTTAAGCCCTATGATGTGTATATATCACTCCTTGAAGCTTTTGTAAAGTTTTATTTGAGTTTGTGTTGATTTTGGAGGGTTTGAAATGGATTTATATGGGTATGTGTTATTTATGGTTGGGGAATGATTTTTGAAGTGTTTTAAGTGGGTTTTAGTGGGTTATGATGTTATTGTTATTGTTGGGAAGTTTGGTGTTGAAAGGTATGAAGATAAGCTTGCAAAATGCACATGAAAATGGTGGAGTCGCGGCCACTGTAAGTGGCGATCGATCGCTACAAAAGCAGCGATCGATCGCCGAGAAGCAGTACGCGAAGAAGAGCTTAGGCGATCGATCGCCTCAAATTGCGCGATCGATCGCCAACGTCCAGTAGCGAAATGAACATCAAGGCGATCGATCGCCGCGATCGATCGCCATGTTTTGAGCGATCGATCGCCACTGTTCAAAAATGGGAAAATGTGGATTTTTGATATTTTGTGGGATTTTTGGATATTGGACTATATTTAGCTTCTAATATCGGTTTGTATGGTTATGTAGAACCATCCCAGGTACTCCACAACTTCAAGGAGATAAAGTCCTACAACTTCTCCATTTTTGGAATTAAGGTACGTAAGAAGCGTACGGGCATCGGACGGTAACACACTCCTAACTCTGACTATGTATTAATTGCATAAGTATTTACGATGTTTATGATGATGTTATGATAAAAATGAAGATGATATGATGATTATAATGATGATTATGATAAGTAAGTTTATGATGATGATGTTATGATAAATGAAGATGGTATGATGTTTATGATGATGATTTTGATAAGTAAGTTATGATGATGTAATACGACGTTTATGATGTGGTAAGATGCCACAGGGTAAGATGCCCACATGATAAGAGACAATACTCCTATATTATGACTATGAATGCATAAGAATTTACGATGCCACGATGATGTGTATAATGCATGAAGATGATAAGATGTTTAAGATGATGTTATGATAAGTAAGCTCACGATGAAGACGATTTGATAATGAATCAAGATGATAAGATATTTACGATGATGTTATGATGAATAAAGATGATTTTATGATGAGTAAAGATGACAAGATGCTTATGATGATGTTATGATAAATGATGATGATATGATGTTACTATAACGATTATGATGAGACGATGACGTCTATAAGATGATAATGCTTATATGATAATGATGTTTACAAGATGATGATATTATAAGATACTATGATGTTTATGATGAATATGAAACTATGTTTTTAGGAATGGTTGAATGTCCGGTGGTTATTATGGGCAAGCGAGGAAGGTCTTGCCGCTCACATAAATGAGCGATGGGGTACATCCGCTATCAAGGTGTAGCGATGGGTATCATCCGCTGATGAGAGATGGGGTACATCCGCTATCAAGGTGTAGCGATGGGTATCATCAGCTGAGCGATGGGGTACATCCGCTATCAAGGCATAGCGATGGGTATCATCCGCTGAATAAAGAGATACATCCGCTATCAAGGCGTAGCGATGGGTATCATACGATGTGTTATGTCGAGCGAGGGGACCAATTATACCGCTGTCATAATGGAACCCGGACAGTCCCATTCCTAATTAACATAGTTGTTGTGAGCATATATGTGAAGTATGATGTTTAATCATTTATGGCAAGAACTAATGATTTTATGCATGACTATGAAACAGGGACAACCAAAGAGGGTTAATACGATTAACCAGGGAGTATATGTTATCAATTACTTTCATGCATTTATTTATATGCCATTTCCTTATGATTATTAAGTAACGATGTATATGCTCATGATGGGTTGTTCCTGTAGGTACACCTTTGGACTAATGGATTAAGGGCCGGGTTGAGGCAGTGAGCTTTGAGAAGCATGGAAGAAGTTAGGATGCAAGAACTGTTGGATAGTATCTACTCTAGGAGTAGAATAATTCTATCGCCTTAACATTCATTTTGTGAATGTAATTATTTTAGCTTTTAAAATTTCATTCTCGGCCCATAATTTTACTAGCTCTAAGCTACAACTGAAACCCTAAGACGTTATAAATGCATGTTTAGTCCCTAATAGGTGATTAAGACGATGTCAAGGTAGGAAGACCCTACATTAGTGGTATCAGAGCCAGGTTAGATAACTCGGGAATGAGTGAAGGGTAGCCTTAGCAATAAGTTGGCTAGGTGCTTACTTTAAACATATTTTGTGCATAAGTTGCATATGAAGTATATGATGTGGTACTAACATGTTTCGCTTCTCTAACGATGTATTATGTGAACTGCTTTTGGGTATTGTTGTTAACCCTTATCTTGCAGTATGGCAGCAAATGTCAACAAGTTTTGTGGAAAGACACCCCATATGTACTTCTCCGTCGCCCACGCCTCTTGTAGTCTCGACCCCCGCTGGAAGAAGTTTGATAACTGATCAGATTGGTTAAGACGGCCTCATTTATTTTGAGGATAACGAACTGAGGACAGACTTGATTGTCCTGGGGATGTCAGTTTGTAGGCATTGATGTTCTGAACAGGTATCAGGCAGTTGTGGACTGCAGACAAGGACTGTCCGATTCATGTCTGATATGGGAGTCCGATAGACATTCTATGGGGATGATTTCCGTTCAAGGATTCCGTTAATACCTGCTGTCAAGATGGCACAGTTATTGGAACGAGACTACAAAGGATGTCTCAACTGTACTGTTGTTATTACCTGAAAGAGGGAAGAGTTAAAGGTTGAGGATGTGCCCGTAATGGCGGTAATTCCTGATGCATTTCCGGAAGGGATTCCCGGATTTCCCACCGACGAGAGAGGTCGAGTTTGGGATTAAGTTACTACCAAGGACGTCTACCATCCCTCGTACCCTGTATAGGATGGCACCAGCGGAGCCAAGGGAAGTTAAAGGTTCAGTTGCAAGGGCTCCTTGACAAGGGCTATATGCACCCTAGCATATCGCCTTGGGATGCACCAGTCCTGTTTGTCGAAAGAAAGATGGTTCGTTGCGGTTGTGCACCGATTTCAGACAACTGAACAAAGCCATAGTGAAGAATAAGTATCCGTTCTGAGGATTAATGATTTGTTTGATCAGCTGAAAAGTACGAGGCTCTACAGTAAGATCGATCTGAGATCGGGGTATCATCAGATTCGAGTTCGAGAGGACGATGTACGGAAGACAGTTTCCAGGACTATATATGGGCACTACGGATTTTTTAGTCATGCCCTTTGGGGTGATGGATGCCCAGCTATTTTATGAGCCTAGTGAACAGGGTGCTCCAACCCTGTTTGAATCAATTTGCCATAGTTTCCATTGACGATGTGCTTAATTACTCTCGAACTGAAGAGGAACATGTAAAGCACTTGAGAACAGTACTCCAGATCCTTAGGGATCATCAGTCGTATGCAAAGCTCAGTAAGTACGAGTTCTGGTTGAGCAGTGTAGTGTTCGTGAGTCATGTTATAACAAGATTGCTAAGCCGATAGCACGGCCGACTCAGGAAGGAGTGCCATTCTTTTGGTCCGAAGCTTGTGAGGACAGCTTCCAAGAATTGAAGCGTCGTTTGACTACGACAACTATGTTGGTGATTCCTTCTGAGAATAAGAAGTTTGCCTTGTGCACTAATACATCACTTCAAAGTTTGGGCTATGTGTTGATGCGAGATGAACTTGTGCTGGCTTATGCATCGAGGCGGTTGAAACCACAGGAGGCTAGGTACCCTGTCCACGATTTGGAGATGGCAGCCATTATGTTTGCCTTGAAGATGTGGAGGCATTACTTGGATGGTACGTCGTTTACCATCTCCACGGACCCTAAGAGCCTGAAGTTTTTGTTCACACAGGCTGAGTTGAATATGCGACAAAAAGATGAATGGACTTACTCAAAGATTTTGACTGTGAGATTGAGCACCATCCTGGTAAAGCGACTTGATAGCAGACACCTTAAGTTGGAAGTGAAAAGTACTGCTGAAGACACTATGTGTTTATCAACGATGATGACTCCTTATTGCCATCTGGGCTATGATTTCGATGTAGACACGTCGCTGGTGCGAATGTCAACCTTGTTGGCCGAGCCAGACATATTTGAGGTTATCAGGAAAGCCAGAGGTCGGATGATGAGGTTCAAGGATGGTCATCTATAGTATTTCAAGGACAGCCATCAGAGTTCAGAGTGGTAGAAGATGATTCATTGAGATTGGGCCACCGATGGGTAGTCCCAAATACACCAGAGTTGCGTAAGGGAATGTTGGAGCCAACCACAGTAGTTGGTTCACTATCCACCCAGGAGGAAGGAAGATGTACAAGGACTTAGGTGGTTAATTCTGGTGGAGACGTATGAAGCATGATGTTATGGCCTTATCAAAAGATGTTGATCTACCAGCAGATAAAGGCAGAAAGGCAGAGGCCTTATGGCGAGCTGAAGAGCTCGGAAGTACCCCAATGGAAGTGGGAGCATGTATTTATGGACTTTGTAACCCACTTGCCAAGAGCGGCCTCTGGATTCGATACGATCTGGTGATCGTGGATAGGCTGACGAAGTAGCTCACTTCATCCTTTGTCATGTGTCTTTCACATGCCTAAGGATGGCCAATTACATGTACGAGATGTAGTGAGGTTACATGGTGTTCCAGTCTTGATGGTGTCTGACAGAGACCCAAGGTTTACTTCGCACTCGAGGATATGATGAGGACATGTGTATTGGAGTTTGACACTCCGTGACAAGATTCTATGCCACTGGTAGAGTTCTCCTTTAAATAACAGCTATCAGGCGAGCATTCAAATGGCCCTTTGAAGCTCTTTATGGACAACGATGTAAGTCACCGCTGTATTGGGAGGACTAGACTACTAAAGCGGTCGGATGACCGGATATGATTAAGGATATGTAAGACAGGATTAAGTTGATACGCCAAAAGATGAAGGTGACCCAGGATAGGCAAGCAGCCTATGCCAACAAGCGGCGATGACCGCTAGAATTCCAAGTAGAAGACAGGGTCTTCTTGGAAATCTCACCCTCCAGAGGTGTAGTTCGTTTTGGTATGCGGGGAAGTTATCCCCGAGGTATGTTGGGCCATATGAAGTATTGCAGCGTACCAGTACTTTGGCTTACTGTTTGGCTCTACCGCCGTCTTTATCTGGGATGTATGATGTTTTCCATGCCTCTATGTTACGGAAGTATGAGCCAGACCCATCTCATGTATTACAGTCTACTGAAGTGCAGTTGGACCCAGGGGTATCCTACGTTGAACGACCGGTCAGAATTCTGGATCGTGAGGATCGCAGGCTACGAAGTAAAGTTTTACCGATAGTCAAAGTTCAGTGGGATCGTCGGGGTGTCGAGGAGGCTACGTGGGAGACGGAACGGCATATGATGCAGCATTACCCGGAACTATTTTCTGGTATGATTTATGTTTAGTTTTTTTTGGGCAAGTGCATGCGATTTCGAGGACGAAATCTTATAAGTAGGGGAGTAATGTGATGCCCCGAAATTAATTAATGGTAACCTGGACATTAACTATGTTTATATGATGAATTATCACGATGACCAAGTTATGTGTGGAAATGATGTATTAACATGATTTAAGGATGTTGATTTTAATTATGAGGAGGGTATAAATTTAATGAAGTCGGTTGCATTTTGTAATGCTTTTGAGATATCATGTTAGCGTATCTTATACATCATATTAAGTGTTGGGGTACAATTTAATTAAACCCACATAACCTCCCACCACCCCACCTTTTTAATTCATTTTTCCCCTTACACTCAAAATCCCCAAAATCATTTCTCCCAAACCCTTTCCCCCAATTTTCGAGTTTGGCACTAAGGTGGGAGAGAAATCCTTGCAAAAGCTTCACCCTTGTGATTCTTGGTAAGATTTAAGCCCTATGATGTGTATATATCACTCCTTGAAGCTTTTGTAAAGTTTTATTTGAGTTTGTGTTGATTTTGGAGGGTTTGAAATGGATTTATATGGGTATGTGTTATTTATGGTTGGGGAATGATTTTTGAAGTGTTTTAAGTGGGTTTTAGTGGGTTATGATGTTATTGTTATTGTTGGGAAGTTTGGTGTTGAAAGGTATGAAGATAAGCTTGCAAAATGCACATGAAAATGGTGGAGTCGCGGCCACTGTAAGTGGCGATCGATCGCTACAAAAGCAGCGATCGATCGCCGAGAAGCAGTACGCGAAGAAGAGCTTAGGCGATCGATCGCCTCAAATTGCGCGATCGATCGCCAACGTCCAGTAGCGAAATGAACATCAAGGCGATCGATCGCCTCATTTTAAGCGATCGATCGCCGCTATGTGAAAAATCTGGCGATCGATCGCCATGTTTTGAGCGATCGATCGCCACTGTTCAAAAATGGGAAAATGTGGATTTTTGATATTTTTGTGGGATTTTTGGATATTGGACTATATTTAGCTTCTAATATCAGTTTGTATGGTTATGTAGAACCATCCCAGGTACCCACAACTTCAAGGAGATAAAGTCCTACAACTTCTCCATTTTTGGAATTAAGGTACGTAAGAAGCGTACGGGCATCGGACGGTAACACACTCCTAACTCTGACTATGCATTAATTGCATAAGTATTTACGATGTTTATGATGATGTTATGATAAATGAAGATGATATGATGATTATAATGATGATTATGATAAGTATTTTTATGATGATGATGTTATGATAAATGAAGATGGTATGATGTTTATGATGATGATTTTGATAAGTAAGTTATGATGATGTAATACGACGTTTATGATGTGGTAAGATGCCACAGGGTAAGATGCCCACATGATAAGAGACAATACTCCTATATTATGACTATGAATGCATAAGAATTTACGATGCCACGATGATGTGTATAATGCATGAAGATGATAAGATGTTTAAGATGATGTTATGATAAGTAAGCTCACGATGAAGACGATTTGATAATGAATCAAGATGATAAGATATTTACGATGATGTTATGATGAATAAAGATGATTTTATGACGAGTAAAGATGACAAGATGCTTATGATGATGTTATGATAAATGATGATGATATGATGTTACTATAACGATTATGATGAGACGATGACGTCTATAAGATGATAATGCTTATATGATAATGATGTTTACAAGATGATGATATTATAAGATGCTATGATGTTTATGATGAATATGAAACTATGTTTTTAAGAATGGTTGAATGTCCGGTGGTTATTATGGGCAAGCGAGGAAGGTCCTGCCGCTCACATAAATGAGCGATGGGGTACATCCGCTATCAAGGTGTAGCGATGGGTATCATCCGCTGATGAGCGATGGGGTACATCCGCTATCAAGGTGTAGCGATGGGTATCATCCGCTGAGCGATGGGGTACATCCGCTATCAAGGCATAGCGATGGGTATCATCCGCTGAATAAAGAGATACATCCGCTATCAAGGCGTAGCGATGGGTATCATACGATGTGTTATGTCGAGCGAGGGGACCAATTATACCGCTGTCATAATGGAACCCGGACAGTCCCATTCCTAATTAACATAGTTGTTGTGAGCATATGTGAAGTATGATGTTTAATCATTTATGGCAAGAACTAATGATTTTATGCATGACTATGAAACAGGGACAACCAAAGAGGGTTAATACGATTAACCAGGGAGTATATGTTATCAATTACTTTCATGCATTTATTTATATGCCATTTCCTTATGATTATTAAGTAACGATGTATATGCTCATGATGGGTTGTTCCTGTAGGTACACCTTTGGACTAATGGATTAAGGGCCGGGTTGAGGCAGTGAGCTTTGAGAAGCATGGAAGAAGTTAGGATGCAAGAACTGTTGGATAGTATCTACTCTAGGAGTAGAATAATTCTATCGCCTTAACATTCATTTTGTGAATGTAATTATTTTAGCTTTTAAAATTTCATTCTCCCCATAATTTTACTAGCTCTAAGCTACAACTGAAACCCTAAGACGTTATAAATGCATGTTTAGTCCCTAATAGGTGATTAAGACGATGTCAAGGTAGGAAGACCCTACATTAGTGGTATCAGAGCCAGGTTAGATAACTCGGGAATGAGTGAAGGGTAGCCTTAGCAATAAGTTGGCTAGGTGCTTACTTTAAACATGTTTTGTGCATAAGTTGCATATGAAGTATATGATGTGGTACTAACATGTTTCGCTTCTCTAACGATGTATTATGTGAACTGCTTTTGGGTATTGTTGTTAACCCTTATCTTGCAGTATGGCAGCAAATGTCAACAAGTTTTGTGGAAAGACACCCCATATGTACTTCTCCGTCGCCCACGCCTCTTGTAGTCTCGACCCCCGCTGGAAGAAGTTTGATAACTGATCAGATTGGTTAAGACGGCCTCATTTATTTTGAGGATAACGAACTGAGGACAGACTTGATTGTCCTGGGGATGTCAGTTTGTAGGCATTGATGTTCTGAACAGGTATCAGGCAATTGTGGACTGCAGACAAGGACTGTCCGATTCATGTCTGATATGGGAGTCCGATAGACATTCTATGGGGATGATTTCCGTTCAAGGATTCCGTTAATACCTGCTGTCAAGATGGCACAGTTATTGGAACGAGACTACAAAGGATGTCTCAACTGTACTGTTGTTATTACTGAAAGAGGGAAGAGTTAAAGGTTGAGGATGTGCCCGTAATGGCGGTAATTCCTGATGCATTTCCGGAAGGGATTCCCGGATTTCCCACCGACGAGAGAGGTCGAGTTTGGGATTAAGTTACTACCAACGACGTCTACCATCCCTCTTACCCTGTATAGGATGGCACCAGCGGAGCCAAGGGAAGTTAAAGGTTCAGTTGCAAGGGCTCCTTGACAAGGCTATATGCACCCTAGCATATCGCCTTGGGATGCACCAGTCCTGTTTGTCGAAAGAAAGATGGTTCGTTGCGGTTGTGCACCGATTTCAGACAACTGAACAAAGCCATAGTGAAGAATAAGTATCCGTTCTGAGGATTAATGATTTGTTTGATCAGCTGAAAAGTACGAGGCTCTACAGTAAGATCGATCTGAGATCGGGGTATCATCAGATTCGAGTTCGAGAGGACGATGTACGGAAGACAGTTTCCAGGACTATATATCGGCACTACGGATTTTTTAGTCATGCCCTTTGGGGTGATGGATGCCCAGCTATTTTATGAGCCTAGTGAACAGGGTGCTCCAACCCTGTTTGAATCAATTTGCCATAGTTTCCATTGACGATGTGCTTAATTACTCTCGAACTGAAGAGGAACATGTAAAGCACTTGAGAACAGTACTCCAGATCCTTAGGGATCATCAGTCGTATGCAAAGCTCAGTAATGTACGAGTTCTGGTTGAGCAGTGTAGTGTTCGTGAGTCATGTTATAACAAGATTGCTAAGCCGATAGCACGGCCGACTCAGGAAGGAGTGCCATTCTTTTGGTCCGAAGCTTGTGAGGACAGCTTCCAAGAATTGAAGCGTCGTTTGACTACGACAACTATGTTGGTGATTCCTTCTGAGAATAAGAAGTTTGCCTTGTGCACTAATACATCACTTCAAAGTTTGGGCTATGTGTTGATGCGAGATGAACTTGTGCTGGCTTATGCATCGAGGCGGTTGAAACCACAGGAGGCTAGGTACCCTGTCCACGATTTGGAGATGGCAGCCATTATGTTTGCCTTGAAGATGTGGAGGCATTACTTGGATGGTACGTCGTTTACCATCTCCACGGACCCTAAGAGCCTGAAGTTTTTGTTCACACAGGCTGAGTTGAATATGCGACAAAAAGATGAATGGACTTACTCAAAGATTTTGACTGTGAGATTGAGCACCATCCTGGTAAAGCGACTTGATAGCAGACACCTTAAGTTGGAAGTGAAAAGTACTGCTGAAGACACTATGTGTTTATCAACGATGATGACTACTTATTGCCATCTGGGCTATGATTTCGATGTAGACACGTCGCTGGTGCGAATGTCGACCTTGTTGGCCGAGCCAGACATATTTGAGGTTATCAGGAAAGCCAGAGGTCGGATGATGAGGTTCAAGGATGGTCATCTATAGTATTTCAAGGACAGCCATCAGAGTTCAGAGTGGTAGAAGATGATTCATTGAGATTGGGCCACCGATGGGTAGTCCCAAATACACCAGAGTTGCGTAAGGGAATGTTGGAGCCAACCACAGTAGTCGGTTCACTATCCACCCAGGAGGAAGGAAGATGTACAAGGACTTAGGTGGTTAATTCTGGTGGAGACGTATGAAGCATGATGTTATGGCCTTATCAAAAGATGTTTGATCTACCAGCAGA
Organism: Haberlea rhodopensis; assembly: GCA_907163345.1. Lineage (NCBI taxonomy): Eukaryota > Viridiplantae > Streptophyta > Magnoliopsida > Lamiales > Gesneriaceae > Haberlea > Haberlea rhodopensis. The sequence continues at coordinate 406,944 of CAJQUN010000455.1, read as the reverse complement.
TAAAGGCAGAAAGGCAGAGGCCTTATGGCGAGCTGAAGAGCTCGGAAGTACCCCCAATGGAAGTGGGAGCATGTATTTATGGACTTGTAACCCACTTGCCAAGAGCGGCCTCTGGATTCGATACGATCTGGTGATCGTGGATAGGCTGACGAAGTAGCTCACTTCATCCTTTGTCATGTGTCTTTCACATGCCTAAGGATGGCCAATTACATGTACGGGATGTAGTGAGGTTACATGGTGTTCCAGTCTTGATGGTGTCTGACAGAGACCCAAGGTTTACTTCGCACTCTAGGATATGATGAGGACATGTGTATTGGAGTTTGACACTCCGTGACAAGATTCTATGCCACTGGTAGAGTTCTCCTTTAAATAACAGCTATCAGGCGAGCATTCAAATGGCCCTTTGAAGCTCTTTATGGACAACAATGTAAGTCACCGCTGTATTGGGAGGACTAGACTAGTAAAGCGGTCGGATGACCGGATATGATTAAGGATATGTAAGACAAGATTAAGTTGATACGCCAAAAGATGAATGTGACCCAGGATAGGCAAGCAGCCTATGCCAACAAGCGGCGATGACCGCTAGAATTCCAAGTAGAAGACAGGGTCTTCTTGGAAATCTCACCCTCCAGAGGTGTAGTTCGTTTTGGTATGCGGGGAAGTTATCCCCGAGGTATGTTGGGCTATATGAAGTATTGCAGCGTACCAGTACTTTGGCTTACTGTTTGGCTCTACCGCCGTCTTTATCTGGGATGTATGATGTTTTCCATGCCTCTATGTTACGGAAGTATGAGCCAGACCCATCTCATGTATTACAGTCTACTGAAGTGCAGTTGGACCCAGGGGTATCCTACGTTGAACGATCGGTCAGAATTCTGGATCGTGAGGATCGCAGGCTACGAAGTAAAGTTTTACCGATAGTCAAAGTTCAGTGGGATTGTCGGGGTGTCGAGGAGGCTACGTGGGAGACGGAACGACATATGATGCAGCATTACCCGGAACTATTTTCTGGTATGATTTATGTTTAGTTTTTTTTGGGCAAGTGCATGCGATTTGAGGACGAAATCTTATAAGTAGGGGAGTAATGTGATGCCCCGAAATTAATTAATGGTAACCTGGACATTAACTATGTTTATATGATGAATTATCACGATGACCAAGTTATGTGTGGAAATGATGTATTAACATGATTTAAGGATGTTGATTTTAATTATGAGGAGGGTATAAATTTAATGAAGTCGGTTGCATTTTGTAATGCTTTTGAGATATCATGTTAGCGTATCTTATACATCATATTAAGTGTTGGGGTACAATTTAATTAAACCCACATAACCTCCCACCACCCCACCTTTTTAATTCATTTTTCCCCTTACACTCAAAATCCCCAAAATCATTTCTCCCAAACCCTTTCCCCCAATTTTCGAGTTTGGCACTAAGGTGGGAGAGAAATCCTTGCAAAAGCTTCACCCTTGTGATTCTTGGTAGGATTTAAGCCCTATGATGTGTATATATCACTCCTTGAAGCTTTTGTAAAGTTTTATTTGAGTTTGTGTTGATTTTGGAGGGTTTGAAATGGATTTATATGGGTATGTGTTATTTATGGTTGGGGAATGATTTTTGAAGTGTTTTAAGTGGGTTTTAGTGGGTTATGATGTTATTGTTATTGTTGGGAAGTTTGGTGTTGAAAGGTATGAAGATAAGCTTGCAAAATGCACATGAAAATGGTGGAGTCGCGGCCACTGTAAGTGGCGATCGATCGCTACAAAAGCAGCGATCGATCGCCGAGAAGCAGTACGCGAAGAAGAGCTTAGGCGATCGATCGCCTCAAATTGCGCGATCGATCGCCAACGTCCAGTAGCGAAATGAACATCAAGGCGATCGATCGCCTCATTTTAAGCGATCGATCGCCGCTATGTGAAAAATCTGGCGATCGATCGCCATGTTTTGAGCGATCGATCGCCACTGGGAAAATGTGGATTTTTGATATTTTTGTGGGATTTTTGGATATTGGACTATATTTAGCTTCTAATATCGGTTTGTATGGTTATGTAGAACCATCCCAGGTACCCACAACTTCAAGGAGATAAAGTCCTACAACTTCTCCATTTTTGGAATTAAGGTACGTAAGAAGCGTACGGGCATCGGACGGTAACACACTCCTAACTCTGACTATGCATTAATTGCATAAGTATTTACGATGTTTATGATGATGTTATGATAAATGAAGATGATATGATGATTATAATGATGATTATGATAAGTAAGTTTATGATGATGATGTTATGATAAATGAAGATGGTATGATGTTTATGATGATGATTTTGATAAGTAAGTTATGATGATGTAATACGACGTTTATGATGTGGTAAGATGCCACAGGGTAAGATGCCCACATGATAAGAGACAATACTCCTATATTATGACTATGAATGCATAAGAATTTACGATGCCACGATGATGTGTATAATGCATGAAGATGATAAGATGTTTAAGATGATGTTATGATAAGTAAGCTCACGATGAAGACGATTTGATAATGAATCAAGATGATAAGATATTTACGATGATGTTATGATGAATAAAGATGATTTTATGATGAGTAAAGATGACAAGATGCTTATGATGATGTTATGATAAATGATGATGATATGATGTTACTATAACGATTATGATGAGACGATGACGTCTATAAGATGATAATGCTTATATGATAATGATGTTTACAAGATGATGATATTATAAGATGCTATGATGTTTATGATGAATATGAAACTATGTTTTTAAGAATGGTTGAATGTCCGGTGGTTATTATGGGCAAGCGAGGAAGGTCTTGCCGCTCACATAAATGAGCGATGGGGTACATCCGCTATCAAGGTGTAGCGATGGGTATCATCCGCTGATGAGCGATGGGGTACATCCGCTATCAAGGTGTAGCGATGGGTATCATCCGCTGAGCGATGGGGTACATCCGCTATCAAGGCGTAGCGATGGGTATCATCCGCTGAATAAAGAGATACATCCGCTATCAAGGCGTAGCGATGGGTATCATACGATGTGTTATGTCGAGCGAGGGGACCAATTATACCGCTGTCATAATGGAACCCGGACAGTCCCATTCCTAATTAACATAGTTGTTGTGAGCATATATGTGAAGTATGATGTTTAATCATTTATGGCAAGAACTAATGATTTTATGCATGACTATGAAACAGGGACAACCAAAGAGGGTTAATACGATTAACCAGGGAGTATATGTTATCAATTACTTTCATGCATTTATTTATATGCCATTTCCTTATGATTATTAAGTAACGATGTATATGCTCATGATGGGTTGTTCCTGTAGGTACACCTTTGGACTAATGGATTAAGGGCCGGGTTGAGGCAGTGAGCTTTGAGAAGCATGGAAGAAGTTAGGATGCAAGAACTGTTGGATAGTATCTACTCTAGGAGTAGAATAATTCTATCGCCTTAACATTCATTTTGTGAATGTAATTATTTTAGCTTTTAAAATTTCATTCTCCCCATAATTTTACTAGCTCTAAGCTACAACTGAAACCCTAAGACGTTATAAATGCATGTTTAGTCCCTAATAGGTGATTAAGACGATGTCAAGGTAGGAAGACCCTACATTAGTGGTATCAGAGCCAGGTTAGATAACTCGGGAATGAGTGAAGGGTAGCCTTAGCAATAAGTTGGCTAGGTGCTTACTTTAAACATGTTTTGTGCATAAGTTGCATATGAAGTATATGATGTGGTACTAACATGTTTCGCTTCTCTAACGATGTATTATGTGAACTGCTTTTGGGTATTGTTGTTAACCCTTATCTTGCAGTATGGCAGCAAATGTCAACAAGTTTTGTGGAAAGACACCCCATATGTACTTCTCCGTCGCCCACGCCTCTTGTAGTCTCGACCCCCACTGGAAGAAGTTTGATAACTGATCAGATTGGTTAAGACGACCTCATTTATTTTGAGGATAACGAACTGAGGACAGACTTGATTGTCCTGGGGATGTCAGTTTGTAGGCATTGATGTTCTGAACAGGTATCAGGCAGTTGTGGACTGCAGACAAGGACTGTCCGATTCATGTCTGATATGGGAGTCCGATAGACATTCTATGGGGATGATTTCCGTTCAAGGATTCCGTTAATACCTGCTGTCAAGATGGCACAGTTATTGGAACTAGACTACAAAGGATAGTCTCAACTGTACTGTTGTTATTACTGAAAGAGGGAAGAGTTAAAGGTTGAGGATGTGCCCGTAATGGCGGTAATTCCTGATGCATTTCCGGAAGGGATTCCCGGATTTCCTACCGACGAGAGAGGTCGAGTTTGGGATTAAGTTACTACCAAGGACGTCTACCATCCCTCGTACCCTGTATAGGATGGCACCAGCGGAGCCAAGGGAAGTTAAAGGTTCAGTTGCAAGGGCTCCTTGACAAGGGCTATATGCACCCTAGCATATCGCCTTGGGATGCACCAGTCCTGTTTGTCGAATGAAAGATGGTTCGTTGCGGTTGTGCACCGATTTCAGACAACTGAACAAAGCCATAGTGAAGAATAAGTATCCGTTCTGAGGATTAATGATTTGTTTGATCAGCTGAAAAGTACGAGGCTCTACAGTAAGATCGATCTGAGATCGGGGTATCATCAGATTCGAGTTCGAGAGGACGATGTACGGAAGACAGTTTCCAGGACTATATATGGGCACTACGGATTTTTTAGTCATGCCCTTTGGGGTGATGGATGCCCAGCTATTTTATGAGCCTAGTGAACAGGGTGCTCCAACCCTGTTTGAATCAATTTGCCATAGTTTCCATTGACGATGTGCTTAATTACTCTCGAACTGAAGAGGAACATGTAAAGCACTTGAGAACAGTACTCCAGATCCTTAGGGATCATCAGTCGTATGCAAAGCTCAGTAAGTACGAGTTCTGGTTGAGCAGTGTAGTGTTCGTGAGTCATGTTATAACAAGATTGCTAAGCCGATAGCACGGCCGACTCAGGAAGGAGTGCCATTCTTTTGGTCCGAAGCTTGTGAGGACAGCTTCCAAGAATTGAAGCGTCGTTTGACTACGACAACTATGTTGGTGATTCCTTCTGAGAATAAGAAGTTTGCCTTGTGCACTAATACATCACTTCAAAGTTTGGGCTCTGTGTTGATGCGAGATGAACTTGTGTTGGCTTATGCATCGAGGCGGTTGAAACCACAGGAGGCTAGGTACCCAGTCCACGATTTGGAGATGGCAGCCATTATGTTTGCCTTGAAGATGTGGAGGCATTACTTGGATGGTACGTCGTTTACCATCTCCACGGACCCTAAGAGCCTGAAGTTTTTGTTCACACAGGCTGAGTTGAATATGCGACAAAAAGATGAATGGACTTACTCAAAGATTTTGACTGTGAGATTGAGCACCATCCTGGTAAAGCGACTTGATAGCAGACACCTTAAGTTGGAAGTGAAAAGTACTGCTGAAGACACTATGTGTTTATCAACGATGATGACTCCTTATTGCCATCTGGGCTATGATTTCGATGTAGACACGTCGCTGCGAATGTCGACCTTGTTGGCCGAGCCAGACATATTTGAGGTTATCAGGAAAGCCATAGGTCGGATGATGAGGTTCAAGGATGGTCATCTATAGTATTTCAAGGACAGCCATCAGAGTTCAGAGTGGTAGAAGATGATTCATTGAGATTGGGCCACCGATGGGTAGTCCCAAATACACCAGAGTTGCGTAAGGGAATGTTGGAGCCAACCACAGTAGTCGGTTCACTATCCACCCAGGAGGAAGGAAGATGTACAAGGACTTAGGTGGTTAATTCTGGTGGAGACGTATGAAGCATGATGTTATGGCCTTATCAAAAGATGTTTGATCTACCAGCAGATAAAGGCAGAAAGGCAGAGGCCTTATGGCGAGCTGAAGAGCTCGGAAGTACCCCCAATGGAAGTAGGAGCATGTATTTATGGACTTTGCAACCCACTTGCCAAGAGCGGCCTCTGGATTCGATACGATCTGGTGATCGTGGATAGGCTGACGAAGTAGCTCACTTCATCCTTTGTCATGTGTCTTTCACATGCCTAAGGATGGCCAATTACATGTACGGGATGTAGTGAGGTTACATGGTGTTCCAGTCTTGATGGTGTCTGACAGAGACCCAAGGTTTACTTCGCACTCTAGGATATGATGAGGACATGTGTATTGGAGTTTGACACTCCGTGACAAGATTCTATGCCACTGGTAGAGTTCTCCTTTAAATAACAGCTATCAGGCGAGCATTCAAATGGCCCTTTGAAGCTCTTTATGGACAAAAATGTAAGTCACCGCTGTATTGGGAGGACTAGACTAGTAAAGCGGTCGGATGACCGGATATGATTAAGGATATGTAAGACAAGATTAAGTTGATACGCCAAAAGATGAATGTGACCCAGGATAGGCAAGCAGCCTATGCCAACAAGCGGCGATGACCGCTAGAATTCCAAGTAGAAGACAGGGTCTTCTTGGAAATCTCACCCTCCAGAGGTGTAGTTCGTTTTGGTATGCGGGGAAGTTATCCCCGAGGTATGTTGGGCCATATGAAGTATTGCAGCGTACCAGTACTTTGGCTTACTGTTTGGCTCTACCGCCGTCTTTATCTGGGATGTATGATGTTTTCCATGCCTCTATGTTACGGAAGTATGAGCCAGACCCATCTCATGTATTACAGTCTACTGAAGTGCAGTTGGACCCAGGGGTATCCTACGTTGAACGACCGGTCAGAATTCTGGATCGTGAGGATCGCAGGCTACGAAGTAAAGTTTTACCGATAGTTAAAGTTCAGTGGGATTGTCGGGGTGTCGAGGAGGCTACGTGGGAGACGAAACGGCATATGATGCAGCATTACCCGGAACTATTTTCTGGTATGATTTATGTTTAGTTTTTTTTGGGCAAGTGCATGCGATTTGAGGACGAAATCTTATAAGTAGGGGAGTAATGTGATGCCCCGAAATTAATTAATGGTAACCTGGACATTAACTATGTTTATATGATGAATTATCACGATGACCAAGTTATGTGTGGAAATGATGTATTAACATGATTTAAGGATGTTGATTTTAATTATGAGGAGGGTATAAATTTAATGAAGTCGGTTGCATTTTGTAATGCTTTTGAGATATCATGTTAGCGTATCTTATACATCATATTAAGTGTTGGGGTACAATTTAATTAAACCCACATAACCTCCCACCACCCCACCTTTTTAATTCATTTTTCCCCTTACACTCAAAATCCCCAAAATCATTTCTCCCAAACCCTTTCCCCCAATTTTCGAGTTTGGCACTAAGGTGGGAGAGAAATCCTTGCAAAAGCTTCACCCTTGTGATTCTTGGTAAGATTTAAGCCCTATGATGTGTATATATCACTCCTTGAAGCTTTTGTAAAGTTTTATTTGAGTTTGTGTTGATTTTGGAGGGTTTGAAATGGATTTATATGGGTATGTGTTATTTATGGTTGGGGAATGATTTTTGAAGTGTTTTAAGTGGGTTTTAGTGGGTTATGATGTTATTGTTATTGTTGGAAGTTTGGTGTTGAAAGGTATGAAGATAAGCTTGCAAAATGCACATGAAAATGGTGGAGTCGCGGCCACTGTAAGTGGCGATCGATCGCTACAAAAGCAGCGATCGATCGCCGAGAAGCAGTACGCGAAGAAGAGCTTAGGCGATCGATCGCCTCAAATTGCGCGATCGATCGCCAACGTCCAGTAGCGAAATGAACATCAAGGCGATCGATCGCCTCATGTTAAGCGATCGATCGCCGCTATGTGAAAAATCTGGCGATCGATCGCCGCTATGTAAAAAATCTGGCGATCGATTGCCATGTTTTGAGCGATCGATCGCCACTGTTCAAAAATGGGAAAATGTGGATTTTTGATATTTTTGTGGGATTTTTGGATATTGGACTATATTTAGCTTCTAATATCGGTTTGTATGGTTATGTAGAACCATCCCAGGTACCCACAACTTCAAGGAGATAAAGTCCTACAACTTCTCCATTTTTGGAATTAAGGTACATAAGAAGCGTACGGGCATCGGACGGTAACACACTCCTAACTCTGACTATGCATTAATTGCATAAGTATTTACGATGTTTATGATGATGTTATGATAAATGAAGATGATATGATGATTATAATGATGATTATGATAAGTAAGTTTATGATGATGATGTTATGATAAATGAAGATGGTATGATGTTTATGATGATGATTTTGATAAGTAAGTTATGATGATGTAATACGACGTTTATGATGTGGTAAGATGCCACAGGGTAAGATGCCCACATGATAAGAGACAATACTCCTATATTATGACTATGAATGCATAAGAATTTACGATGCCACGATGATGTGTATAATGCATGAAGATGATAAGATGTTTAAGATGATGTTATGATAAGTAAGCTCACGATGAAGACGATTTGATAATGAATCAAGATGATAAGATATTTACGATGATGTTATGATGAATAAAGATGATTTTATGATGAGTAAAGATGACAAGATGCTTATGATGATGTTATGATAAATGATGATGATATGATGTTACTATAACGATTATGATGAGACGATGACGTCTATAAGATGATAATGCTTATATGATAATGATGTTTACAAGATGATGATATTATAAGATGCTATGATGTTTATGATGAATATGAAACTATGTTTTTAAGAATGGTTGAATGTCCGGTGGTTATTATGGGCAAGCGAGGAAGGTCTTGCCGCTCACATAAATGAGCGATGGGGTACATCCGCTATCAAGGTGTAGCGATGGGTATCATCCGCTGATGAGCGATGGGGTACATCCGCTATCAAGGTGTAGCGATGGGTATCATCCGCTGAGCGATGGGGTACATCCGCTATCAAGGCGTAGCGATGGGTATCATCCGCTGAATAAAGAGATACATCCGCTATCAAGGCGTAGCGATGGGTATCATACGATGTGTTATGTCGAGCGAGGGGACCAATTATACCGCTGTCATAATGGAACCCGGACAGTCCCATTCCTAATTAACATAGTTGTTGTGAGCATATATGTGAAGTATGATGTTTAATCATTTATGGCAAGAACTAATGATTTTATGCATGACTATGAAACAGGGACAACCAAAGAGGGTTAATACGATTAACCAGGGAGTATATGTTATCAATTACTTTCATGCATTTATTTATATGCCATTTCCTTATGATTATTAAGTAACGATGTATATGCTCATGATGGGTTGTTCCTGTAGGTACACCTTTGGACTAATGGATTAAGGGCCGGGTTGAGGCAGTGAGCTTTGAGAAGCATGGAAGAAGTTAGGATGCAAGAACTGTTGGATAGTATCTACTCTAGGAGTAGAATAATTCTATCGCCTTAACATTCATTTTGTGAATGTAATTATTTTAGCTTTTAAAATTTCATTCTCGGCCCATAATTTTACTAGCTCTAAGCTACAACTGAAACCCTAAGACGTTATAAATGCATGTTTAGTCCCTAATAGGTGATTAAGACGATGTCAAGGTGTAAGGACCCCAAGCCCTTAACCCTTGATTAGTGTATTAACCACTATGTGTGGTACATGCTTTTAATAAGATTGTTCGGGAAACTCAGATGATACTTTACCATTGAATGGCAATTACAAAATTTTCTTTAACATACAGCGTTATAAGCTCGTCTACCTAACAATAATAGACTCATAGAACTCGCCCATTACACCACTTTTTACTTGTGGACTTTTATAAAAATTTGGGCAGAGTCTCCCCATAAATAGAGCTATCCCGAAATAAAAGCACAGCACATAACATAATTCCCGGCCAGGGAAAACATAATACTCATCAGAAAGCAGTAATACAAGTAAATTCCCAGCCAGGGAAGACACCACACATATGACATCAAAAGTGGGTTTCAACACCCACATAATACACTAATGACTCTCTTATCATTAAGCAATTCTACCTCTAATTGCATGCAACATGGAATGAAAGAGAGAGAAAGGCTCATGCCTTTACATACAACCCATATACAAGTATAATCGTGCTCACATGCGAGCATCATGAACATGTATATAATCATCATGGGTATATAGGTACTCTATACGATACCGTGCTTCATCAAGCCCTGGTACCACGATCCTGGGAGTACATCCAATCAACAGCTTGAGCTCATATCCAAAGCCATCGATCTACCTGTTCACCTGCCCCAACAGAGACAGCCCCCAACGGGGTGAGCATACCAATTCCACAATTTCATAATCATAATGACATAATACATAATTTACGAAAATGTAAATATTGTGGAATATATGTGATACTTCCTGGATGGTATCATCCTCATCATAGCGTACCCCTGTATAACCCTGTTCTCAAAACAGATAAATCATCAAATCTTGAATATGCAGTTAATCATCATATTGGTTAACCCTAGCCAGTCTCAAATCAGTAACCTTTCATAACGTCTTACTTTATTTGCAATGATTGGTAACATTTCATAACATCATTTCATAACATCTTTTCATAACGTCGTTTCATAACATCTTTTCATAACATCTTACTTAATTTAGCAATAATTAGCAACATTTCATAACATCATTTCATAACATCGTTTCATAACATCTTTTCATAACATCGTTTCATAATATCGTTTCATAACATCTTTTCATAACATCTTTTCATAACATCTTACTTTAACTAGCAATGATTATAATTCTAGATATCGTATTGAGATTTTCTTAACTTCCGATATTGGTTAATCACTTCTCTGATTAACTACGTCTCTGTTCCTATTATTACCCATAGGGAAATAAAATACAGATATCCTAGATATCTTATCAAATACCACATTCTCATTTCTTACTTCAAGGTAACGTCATACTATGGGTGTTTGCTCCGTAGCAACCACACCTCATCATTGGCTCGCTTCATAGCGGCACTGAGCATTCCACCATGTGAAACAGCATATCGTAACCAAGTCCAGATACCATCATAGTAAAACATATCATATATCTTAAATCATGCATCATACTTGTAAAACATCATTTAAACTATGCTCGTACGCTAAACGTACCTTAAATCCTCGAAGTCCGAGCCAAACCTTGCTCGAGTTCCATGCCCCGAGGAACGATGTGCTAGAACGATAAATAATTCACAATTATTTACGAACATGTAACACATGCTCAAGCACATTCATAACCCTCAAAATATTGTCAACACACGACAATAAATCATTTAAAAGACCCGGGGCAGGGTACATGCAGGGAGGGAAAATGAATGCGACATATCGAAAAATTGCCCAAGAACACCTTCAATAATTCGAACCCTAGCATCACAATTCGAACCCAACCAAGCGTCATAAATCATTTAAAACATGTAATGAACGATCCTTAACATGAATCATCAACCCATAGCCAAAATCCCCAAATTCGAAATCAACCCTCACCAATTAGGGCAAAATCGAACCATAACATCTTAATTCAATCCCACTTAAGCATCATAATTCATTTAAACATGAATAAATCGAATCCTAACAAGAATTATCATCCTCATGCCAACAATCCCCAAAATCGAACATAAATCCCCCACACATCATGAAATTCGAACCAACCTCTACAAATTCGAACTCAATCCTCAAAATTCGAACACAATAATTCACAATAGGTAGGGAAAATACATCATAAGCATGGAAAAGGGGTAAGGAACGTTACCCAACGAAATCGGAAGCAAAATCGGACGAAATCCGATGAACCCTAGAAATTCGGGATCGCCGCTCTTTCTCAAAATTCGACCTCAAATCGCGATGAAACTTTCAATTGCCGGAGGGGAAATGAGCGCCTGGACGAGACGAAGCCGTGGGTAGGTCGGACGCGCCGATCGGCGGCGGGACGGCGGCGGCCGAAGCGCTTTTGCGCGCGGGCAGGGGCTGGCAGCGGGAGAGGGTCGCGGGAGAGGAGAGAGGAAAAGAAGGGGTTGAAATGAAATTTCCTTTAAAATTTTGGGTTCAATTGGTATTTATAGCAAAAATACCCCTAAAAATTAATAACCCCACAAATACATCGTGATTCCTTAAAAATCATCTGTTTTCAAAAACTCTCTCTCTAACTCCAAAACCCTCTACCGGTGCTCACATAGCACCCGAGATTCCGAGACACATCAAAAACCCAACTCTTAGGTTTTACACCGTAATGTGAATACAATCTCAACCTCTGGATCCAACGATCCCAACTACCCAAATAAAAGAGCCCAGAAGGCCCAACACCTCGATTAAACTCCAAATCGTCCCGTAAAACCACTTTAGGGATTATTAACACTACGGGATTAACACCTATAATCCCTGGTCATCACAATATCCCCCACTAAAAGAATTTCGTCCTCGAAATTAGCACTGGTGTATCACGTAACACCCAGGCTACACAACAACATGAAGCCATAACCTCGATTCCTGACCATATCAGAATCGTATTAATAAACGCGAGGATGCTTACCTATCATCAAACTCTGAAACAGAGCGACTTACCAAAACCAACATATCACCTAAGAGGCAAAACGTACCTCGATGCGGGTCATCCTAAAAGTCAGTCCCTCATGACTGCAAAACAACCGATACTTACGACTGTAGATCGGACAGTCATCCTGAATGACACCTCAACCGTGAGAACGTTGACCTCGTGTCAAACTCTGGAGTGGAATAGACTTCCAAATCCATCATAACGTCAAAGAGCGTCAGCACAGCTCAACGCTAATAATCCAAAAGCGGTTAGTCAACTGAAACTGTAAGGATTCGAATCGTTCCTGATTCCATCGTAGATTTCATTCCTTGACATCTCTTATCATGACTCACGATGTCCAACATACATCGTTACGAGGGAAACACTAGTATTCCACGGTGTACACATACCAAACCTGGTTTCCACTTTCAAACCTCCTCTATCGAAGGAGCAGTCGCATCATTGCAACTCAAATACATGGATTCTCAGATCGAATCAACGACGTTTTGACGACTCTCTCGTTGGTACTTCACATCATGAGCTGTCCCAGACAAGTCTCCCCAAGATTAAACATAAACATATATACGTTTCAGTGAGGCATACTCAACCTCAACTTCAAATGACGTGGTGACTACCAGAGTTCACCACAATCCACTTCGTATCACCTTACGATTTGCCAAACTTGGTTCCAACGAGTAGTATAACGGCTCTAGCAAGCCCATCATGGTGCTGCACACACGCGGCAGACAAACTAATCGCTGTCTCACTAGGTTCACCTCAAACCTACCAATCAGATGGACGTTTCCACACGGCATACCATACCCTGGGAAGAACAATCGATAGAGTAGTGGGTCTTTACCCAACATTCCTCCAATGCTGATATACCCTGGACACTTCAATGTCCCCATGTACTTAACATAACCTGATCCTACTCCCTTAGGACCCATCTTACATCCTCATGGGTGGTGTGACCATGTCTACCACATGTCATATCAATAGAAAGCGAGTAATTCCTCCACGATTACTCCTATCGTCAAAAACGTGGCCAAAAAGCCAATCCAACGAGCATACCTCAAGGGTATCACCACTCGTAATATGATTGCCTCAAATAATGTCTGCGGTACAATCACAAGTACAACGCGTCCATCCATTCCTCGAGCAACCCGCTCGGTATAAGGGTCACGTCAATCGGTGACGCACACGCCACCTTGTGCCCGACACTGGCACCCAGGGCATACAACTGAAAACGTATACTCAACGCACCGATCATCGTAACGATGATGCGTGTCTAATAAGACATCTCCTGCACTATCGTCATCGCCATCCCGTGACGACACATGCCCACTCATGACATCTAAGGTATCGTCAACTAGTGACGATACAAGTCAACAATGACATCTAAATAACCTAGTCAACTCGTGACGGTCCATGTATATCAACATATGTCATCCATCATCATGCTAGTAAATAGTCATAATAAAACATGCATATCAACGCATACCAGCAATAATAATGCTAATAAAATAGCAATATCTCATACCTCATCGCTAACAAGATAGCGGCATACCTATCTCCGTCGCTCCATAATAATACGTAATCAGCACCCATCGCTCGAAGGCGGCCAAAATCCTGTGCTGAATATATAGCGGTACAGTGCATCGCTATAGAATCGACGGCATGATACCTCGTCATATAATAGGTGGCATGAAACCTCGCTATACACCTGAGTATGAATCATCGTCACATAATAGCGAAAAGAGGCATCGTCATCAATACATCTGGCGGAAAGAACCATCGCCAATCAATATAGCGGAATGAGGCATCGCTATCATACATCTGGCGGAAAGAACCATCGCCCATCAATATAGCGGAATGAAGCATCGCTATCATACATCTGGCGGAAAGAACCATCGCCCATCAATATAGCGGAATGAGGCATCGCTATCATACATCTGGCGGAAAGAACCATCGCCAATCAATATAGCGGAATGAGGCATCGCTATCATACATCTGGCGGAAAGAACCATCGCCAATCATCATAAAAGAATGAGTCATCGTATGGGGCACCTTACCCCGTGGCACCTTACCACAATAACATCGCATGGCTACTTACCATGTGGGGCACCTTACCCCGTGGCACCTTACCACAATAACATCGCATGGCTACTTACCATGTGGGGCACCTTACCCCGTGGCACCTTACCACAATAACATCGCATGGCTACTTACCATGTGGGGCACCTTACCCCGTGGCACCTTACCACAATAACATCGCATGGCTACTTACCATGTGGGGCACCTTACCCCGTGGCACCTTACCACAATAACATCATGTAAACATTATCATATAAGCATCGTATAATCATCATCATATAAACATCTTATGCACATCATCATATAAACATCTTATGCACATCATCATATAAACATCTTATGCACATCATCATATAAACATCTTATGCACATCATCATATAAACATCGTATGCACATCATCATATAAACATCGTATAAACATCAAATCTTATTCCTCATAATCATCATCATAATCATTATCATAAACATCATATCATCTTTACTTATCATAAGCATTATCATAACTTACTTATCATTATCATCGTCATAAACATAATATCATCTTTACTCATCGTAAACATCATCATAACTTACTTATCATTATCATCATCATAATCATCTTATCATCTTTACTTATCGTAAACATCATCATAACTTACTTATCATAATCATCATCATATAAACATCATATCGTCTTTACTTATCGTAAACATCATCATAAACTTACTTATCATTATCATCATTTCATCGTGAATACTCATGCAATAAAAGCATAGTTGTAGTATAAAGATGTGTGTTACCGTCCGATGCCCGTACGCCTCTTACGTACATTCCTTGCTTGAACATTACATGAACAAACGCATTAGTATATTCAATAATAATTGAGACCATACCGAAGTATTCCACTGTCGGTGGTCTACTTAGTCTGTCCTCGGACAATACGTCATATCTTTCTTTTCCCTGATTTTCTTCCAAAATCAGATTCCTTGGCACGTAGCATATAGAGTGTTAGACATCGCTATTAATGCCATCCTATCGTGTTCCACACGATTCCTGCAACCACAATGGTTAGCAATACCACTTTTCATATCATATAAGCACATAAACAATTAGTCATGTCGTATAACATTAATGCCATCATGCATAAATATGTGCTATCAATATCTTCCTAGGCCCTTAACAGCCCCAACGAGCAACCTGGCTCTGATACCACTAATGTAAGGACCCCAAGCCCTTAACCCTTGATTAGTGTATTAACCACTATGTGTGGTACATGCTTTTAATAAGATTGTTCGGGAAACTCAGATGATACTTTACCATTGAATGGCAATTACAAAATTTTCTTTAACATACAGCGTTATAAGCTCGTCTTCCTAACAATAATAGACTCATAGAACTCGCCCATTACACCACTTTTTACTTGTGGACTTTTATAAAAATTTGGGCAGAGTCTCCCCATAAATAGAGCTATCCCGAAATAAAAGCACAGCACATAACATAATTCCCGGCCAGGGAAAACATAATACTCATCAGAAAGCAGTAATACAAGTAAATTCCCAGCCAGGGAAGACACCACACATATGACATCAAAAGTGGGTTTCAACACCCACATAATACACTAATGACTCTCTTATCATTAAGCAATTCTACCTCTAATTGCATGCAACATGGAATGAAAGAGAGAGAAAGGCTCATGCCTTTACATACAACCCATATACAAGTATAATCGTGCTCACATGCGAGCATCATGAACATGTATATAATCATCATGGGTATATAGGTACTCTATACGATACCGTGCTTCATCAAGCCCTGGTACCACGATCCTGGGAGTACATCCAATCAACAGCTTGAGCTCATATCCAAAGCCATCGATGTACCTGTTCACCTGCCCCAACAGAGACAGCCCCCAACGGGGTGAGCATACCAATTCCACAATTTCATAATCATAATGACATAATACATAATTTACGAAAATGTAAATATTGTGGAATATATGTGATACTTCCTGGATGGTATCATCCTCATCATAGCGTACCCCTGTATAACCCTGTTCTCAAAACAGATAAATCATCAAATCTTGAATATGCAGTTAATCATCATATTGGTTAACCCTAGCCAGTCTCAAATCAGTAACCTTTCATAACGTCTTACTTTATTTGCAATGATTGGTAACATTTCATAACATCATTTCATAACATCTTTTCATAACGTCGTTTCATAACATCTTTTCATAACATCTTACTTAATTTAGCAATAATTAGCAACATTTCATAACATCATTTCATAACATCGTTTCATAACATCTTTTCATAACATCGTTTCATAATATCGTTTCATAACATCTTTTCATAACATCTTTTCATAACATCTTACTTTAACTAGCAATGATTATAATTCTAGATATCGTATTGAGATTTTCTTAACTTCCGATATTGGTTAATCACTTCTCTGATTAACTACGTCTCTGTTCCTATTATTACCCATAGGGAAATAAAATACAGATATCCTAGATATCTTATCAAATACCACATTCTCATTTCTTACTTCAAGGTAACGTCATACTATGGGTGTTTGCTCCGTAGCAACCACACCTCATCATTGGCTCGCTTCATAGCGGCACTGAGCATTCCACCATGTGAAACAGCATATCGTAACCAAGTCCAGATACCATCATAGTAAAACATATCATATATCTTAAATCATGCATCATACTTGTAAAACATCATTTAAACTATGCTCGTACGCTAAACGTACCTTACATCCTCGAAGTCCGAGCCAAACCTTGCTCGAGTTCCATGCCCCGAGGAACGATGTGCTAGAACGATAAATAATTCACAATTATTTACGAACATGTAACACATGCTCAAGCACATTCATAACCCTCAAAATATTGTCAACACACGACAATAAATCATTTAAAAGACCCGGGGCAGGGTACATGCAGGGAGGGAAAATGAATGCGACATATCGAAAAATTGCCCAAGAACACCTTCAATAATTCGAACCCTAGCATCACAATTCGAACCCAACCAAGCGTCATAAATCATTTAAAACATGTAATGAACGATCCTTAACATGAATCATCAACCCATAGCCAAAATCCCCAAATTCGAAATCAACCCTCACCAATTAGGGCAAAATCGAACCATAACATCTTAATTCAATCCCACTTAAGCATCATAATTCATTTAAACATGAATAAATCGAATCCTAACAAGAATTATCATCCTCATGCCAACAATCCCCAAAATCGAACATAAATCCCCCACACATCATGAAATTCGAACCAACCTCTACAAATTCGAACTCAATCCTCAAAATTCGAACACAATAATTCACAATAGGTAGGGAAAATACATCATAAGCATGGAAAAGGGGTAAGGAACGTTACCCAACGAAATCGGAAGCAAAATCGGACGAAATCCGATGAACCCTAGAAATTGGGGATCGCCGCTCTTTCTCAAAATTCGACCTCAAATCGCGATGAAACTTTCAATTGCCGGAGGGGAAATGAGCGCCTGGACGAGACGAAGCCGTGGGTAGGTCGGACGCGCCGATCGGCGGCGGGACGGCGGCGGCCGAAGCGCTTTTGCGCGCGGGCAGGGTGTAAGGACCCCAAGCCCTTAAAACCTTGATTAGTGTATTAACCACTATGTGTGGTACATGCTTTCTATAAAACGTCAATCGGGAAGCTCTGATGATACTTAATCATTGCCTGTCAATAAAAGACTCATATGTTTGCCCTTTACCAACCCCTTGGTGCCACTTTTCACATTGTAAACTTTTACAAAAATTTGGGCAGAGTCTCCCCATAAATAGAGCTATCCCAAAACAGAGTACAACACATAACAAAATTCCCGGCCAGGGAACACATAATACTCAACAGAAAGCAGTAATACAAGTAGATTCCCAGCCAGGGAAGACACCACACATATGTCAACAAAAGTGGGTTCCAACACCCACATAATACACCAATGACTCTCATATCATTCTAGCAATTCAACCTAATTGCATGCAACCTTAAATGAAAGAGAGAAAGGCTCATGCCTTTATATACAATCCATATACAAGTAAAATCGTGCTCACATGCGAGCATCATGAATATGAATATGTATAAATCCTCAGGTGTATATATAGGTACTCTATACGATACCGTGCTCCATCAAGCCCTGGTACCACGATCCTGGGAGTACCTCAAATCAACAGCTCGAGCTCAGCTCCATAGCCATCGATGTACCTGTCCACCTGTCCCAACAGAGACAGCCCCCAACGGGGTGAGCATACCAATACACAAAATCCCATAATCATAATAATGAAATTCATAATTTACAACAAAGGTAAATGCTAATGAATTTAAATGATACTCCCTGGATGGCAACATCCTCATCCGGGATTCCGTGTACTGTCCCTGTTCTCACAACATCAAACTCATCAAATCTCATAAATCAGTAAATCAACACATTGATTTACACATCGCATGCCTGATCCTCGAATATCAACATATAGTGATCACAAATTCATTAAACATGCAATTACAGATATCACAATATCTAATACTGATTTCACAACCTTGCTATCAATCACAGATAGCTCAAATGCCTTAGCATTTATTTTACCATTCCTTCATTATACTTAGACATCTCAAGTGTCTTATAATGAATACATGAGTCTACAAACCTAGACATCTCAAATGTCTCATAATGAATACACGATTCTACGAACTTAGACATCTCAAATGTCTTACGAAGAATACATGATTTTACGATCATTCCCAGGCATCTCAAATGCCCTAATAAAATCAAATAAACCCAGTACCCCATATATCATGCAAGAGTCATCCTACTCTAGTGTCACGCACGCTACAAGCGGCGATATCAAGATTTGGGTCATTCCTTGGCTATATCAACATATATGTATAACCATACGCAAAACATTCAATGCAATCAAAAATACCTTATGCATTTCACATATATATAGTAATGCTCGTACGTCGCACGTACCTTAAATCTCCGAAGTCCGAGCCAAGCCTTGCTCGAGTTCCATGCCCCGAGGAATGATGTGCTAACACGATAAACAATTCACCATTATTTACGAACATGTAACCTATGCTCAAGCACACCCATATCCCTCACAACATTGTCAATACACGACAATTATCCTCTTAAAAGACCCGGGGCAGGGTACATGCAGGGAAGGAAATAAATGAGACAATCGAAATTTGTTCAAGAATGCCCTACAAAAATCGAACCTTAATCTCACAATTTCGAACCCAATAAAATACCATAATACATCTAAAATGTCAATTAAGCTATCCAAGCAAGAATCAACATCCCTTGACAAAAACTCCCCATTTTCGAACTCAACCCCCATAATTTCGAATCCAAACAAGCCCTTAAATTCAAACCCTTAAAATCTTTCAAATTCGAACCAAAGCTTCTCAATTCAATCTCAATCAAGCATCATAATACTCTTAAAACATGCAATAATCGATCAATTGCAAGAAACAACACCCATGCCAAAACCCCCAAATAATCGAAATTTAATCCCTACGAAATTGGGGAAAATTCGAAACAATAAAGGCATGGAAATACATGAAAAAGACGAACAAGGGGTTAGGGAGATTACCCAACGAAATCGGAAGCAAAAACAAACGAAAATCGAAGAACCCTAGAAATTGGGGATCGACGCTCTTTCTCAAAATTCGACCTCAAATCGCGATGAAACTTTCAATTGCCGGAGGGGAAATGAGCGCCTGGACGAGACGAAGCCGTAGGTAGGTCGGACGCGCCGATCGGCGGCGGGACGGCGGCGGCCGAAGCGCTTTTGCGCGCGGGCAGGGGCTGCAGACGGGAAAGGGTCGCGGGAGAGGAGAGAGGAAATGAAGGGGTTGAAATGATATTATGTCAAAAATTTGGGTTTAAATGGTATTTATAGCAAAAATACCCCGAAAAATTAATAGCCCCACAAATACATCGTGATTCCTTAAAAATCATCTGTTTTCAAAAACTCTCTCTCTAACTCCAAAATCCCCTACCGGTGCTCACCCAGCACCCGAGATCCCGAGACACATCAAAAACCCAACTCTTAGGTTTTACACCGTAATGTGAATACAATCTCAACCTCTGGATCCAACGATCCCAACTGCCCAAATAAACGAGCCCAGAAGGCCCAACACCTCGATTAAATCCCAAATCGCCACGTAAAACCACTTTAGGGATTATTAATACTACGGGATTAACACCTATAATCCCTGGTCATCACAATATCCCCCACTAAAAGAATTTCGTCCTCGAAATTAGCACTGGTGTATCACGTAACACCCAGGCTACACAACAACATGAAGCCAGAACTTCGATTCTTGACCATATCAGAATCGTATTAATAAACGCGAGGATACTTACCTCTCATCTAACTCTGAAACAGAGCGACATACCAAAATCAACATATCACCCAAGAGGTAAAACGTACCTCGATGCGGGTCATCCCAAAAGTCAGCCTCATGACTGCGAAACAACTGATACTTACGACTGTAGATCAGACAGTCATCCTTCGTTCTAATATAACAGTACGAACACGTCCTGAATGACACCTCAACCGTAAGAACGTTGACCTCGTGTCAAACTCTGGAGTGGAATAGACTTCCAAATCCATCATAACGTCAAAGAGCGTCAGCACAACTCAACGCTAACAGTCCCAAAAGCAGTTAGTCAACTGAAACTGCAAGGATTCGAATCGCTCTTGATTCTATCGTAGATATCATTCCATGACATCTCTATCAAGACTCACGATGTCTAACATACATCGTTACGAAGGAAACACTAGTACAACCACGGTGTACACATACCAAACCTGGTTTCCACTTTCAAACTTCCTCCATCGAAGGAGTAGTCGCCTCATTGCAACTTAATTTGGGCAACTCACGGCCACAAATTAAAACAAAAGACATCTCACAAGATGTCCACTTACGGATGTTCCAAGAATCACGTCCTGATCATAAATAACAACCGAGACTCCGCAGAGTTTAAAATTCTTAAGGGGCATGCAATAAACCCATTGCATCCTCAACGCTTGTGTCGTCAGCGACACTCAACCAATCCGAAATCCTGCCATCCCTTGAAAATCCTCGGATTTAACAATCCAAACTTGGGAAGGCTGTCGCATAACTCGAAGGAAAACACCAACAAGGGAAGTACCTTAACCCTCACAAGAAAATCCCTCCTCAAGGGAGTCAACTAACTTCACGATCATTCCTCATAATCATCGTGCCATGGAGATTCCCAATCTCAAGGTGTTCCATATCTCTCATCAGAGATTTAACCATCCAAAAATAGCATAACTCTATGCTTAACAGAGAGGAAATCAATAACTGGCATCCGTATACTCACCGGTATACCTGCCTAAGCACTGATGTCGCATGCATACTCAATGCACTCGGCTCGGGTATCTACCACATATCCCTAAGCCCCAAACACAACCGTCAATTCTGAGTCATTCCTTACTCAGTGGAGGATGAAAATCGACGATTAACAATACACGGTGTGATTCCCAAGATCAACACCACTTGCACCAACTTACCGAATCTTTCAAGATTCCCAAATAGGTATAATACTACCTCCTTCCTCGCAAGGGAAATGCCATCGAACTCGAGATCCACAAGTCTCGAACCATCGTTCGGAAAAACTGGATATAATAACACCCATTGTATCCCAATACACGGGTTCCTTTAGATTGAGTCAATAACAACCTGATGACTCTCTTGTTGGTACTCCAACATCCTGAGCTGTCCCAGACAAGTCTCCAAGATTTAAACATAAACGTATACACGTTTCAGCGAGGCACGAACAACCTTAACCTCAATGACATGGTGACTACTAGAGTCCACCACAATCCACATCGTATCACCTTACGATTTGCCAAACTTGGTTCCAACGAGCAGTGTAACGGCTCTAGCAAGCCCATCATGGTGCTACACACACGCGGCAGACAACCTAGTCTCTGCCTCTTTAGGTTTACCTCAAACCTACCAATAAGACGGACGTTTCCACATGGTATAACATACTATGGGAAGAAAACTCAATAGAGTAGTGGGTCTTTATCCAACATTCCTCAATGCCGATACACCCTGGACACTCCAATGTCCCTATGTACTTAACATAACCTGATCCTACTCCCTTAGGACCCATCCTACACCCTCAAGGGTGGTGTGACCATGTCCACCACATGTCACATCGACAGAAAGCGAGTACTTTCCTCCATGATTACTCCTGTCGTCAAAACACATGGCCAAAAGCCATTCCAACGAGCATACTTCTAGGGTATCACCACTCGTAAAATGATTACCCCCAAACATAAGCTGCGGTACAATCACATGTACAGCGCATCCATCCATTCCTCGAGCAACCCGCTCGGTATATGGGTCACGTCCATCGGTGTCGCACACACCACCTTGTGCCCAGTACTGGCACCCAAGGCATACTACTGAATACGTATACTCAACGCATCGATCATCGTAACGATGATGCATGTCTAATAAGACATCTCCTACACCATCGTCATCGTCATCCCGTGACGACACATGTCAACTCATGGCATCTAAAACATTGCCCACTAGTGACGATACATGTACATCAGCGTATGTCAATCCACTATCATGCTAGTAAAAATAGGCATAATAAAACATGTATATCAATGCATGCCAGCTACAATAAAGCTAATAAAATAGCAATATCTCATACCTCATCGCTAGTGATATAGCGTCATACCTGTCCCCGTCGCTCAATAATAGTGCGTAATCAGCACCCATCGCTCGAAGGCGGCAAAATCCTGTGCTGAGTACATAGCGGCAAAATCCCTCGCTATAGAATCGACGGCATGACACCTCGTCATATAATAAGTGGCATGAAACCTCGCTATACACCTGAGTATGAATCATCGTCCACATAGTAGCGGAAAGAGGCATCGCTATCAATACACCTGGCGGAATGAACCATCGCCAATAGATATAGCGGAATGAACCATCGCTATAAATACTCCTGGCGGAATGAACCATCGCCAATCAATATAGCGGAATGAACCATCGCTATCAATACACCTGGCGGAATGAACCATCGCCAATAGATATAGCGGAATGAACCGTCGCTATAAATACACCTGGCGGAATGAACCATCGCCAATAGATATAGCGGAATGAACCGTCGCTATAAATACGCCTGGCGGAATGAACCATCGCCAATAGATATAGCGGAATGAACCGTCGCTATAAACCGTGTCCTCATAGAGAAATGAATATAAATCGACACAGCGGGACACATCACCGCTATCATCCGTGTCATCACATAGGAATGAATCATCATCCTAACAAGCGGCATCTCATCCTCGCTTCTTCATACAAGCGGTATCTCATCCTCGCTTCGTATGGCATACCCCGCCTCCATGTGCAAGCGAGCATCCCTGCCCGCTCCACATTTTTAGCGGTACAAGCATAAGCTTCTTCATACAAGCGGTATATCATCCTCGCTTCGTATGGAATACCCCGCCTCCATGTGCAAGCGAGCATCCCCGCCCGCTCCACATTTTTAGCGGTCAAGCATAAGTATAAAAATTCTCACTGTCATAAGCAGGACTCCTGGAATGCATAATCATCATTCCTTTTTATACTCCATATTTCCTGTAACCTGCAACCATCAGGGTTAACAACAATAGCCATATACGCTATGCATCCACATTCAATTCATAATAAAAACACATTATGAGAATGTATGGTTTCACAAATAAATGTCATGATATCCTTCTTTAAATCCTTATTTCATCCTGAGCCCTTATCATTAGTACATTTTAATGCTTCTTGCTACTCCAGGAAAGCGGAATTCTTCCTCGCTTCCACTGGACTTTAGCGTTGCTACTCCATGTAAGCGGAACTCTTCATCGCTTCCAATGGACTTTAGCGTTGCTACTCCATATAAGCGGGACTCTTCATCGCTTCATATGGACTTTAGCATAAGCCATTAAAATCCTTACTAAGATAACTTTGACTCAAGACATGCATATGCAAAAACAATGCACAATAACATATATCATAACCTCAATGCACCACTTTGCATTCATCATGTGTCAACAAGACAACGTAAAATACATGTTACCTCGGAAATATCCCTTTATCTGATTTTCTTAAAACCAGCTTCCTTGGCACATAACACACGGAGTGCCAGACATCCCCATAAATGTCATCCTATCGTGTTCCACACGATTCCTGCAACCACAATGGTTAGCAATACCACTTTTCATATCATAAGAGCACATAAACAATGTGTTATGTCATACAACATTAATGCCATCATGCATAAATATGTGCTATCAATAACTTCCTAGGCCCTTAACAGCCCCAATGAGCAACCACTGCTCTGATACCACTAATGTAAGGACCCCAAGCCCTTAAAACCTTGATTAGTGTATTAACCACTATGTGTGGTACATGCTTTCTATAAAACGTCAATCGGGAAGCTCTGATGATACTTAATCATTGCCTGTCAATAAAAGACTCATATGTTTGCCCTTTACCAACCCCTTGGTGCCACTTTTCACATTGTAAACTTTTACAAAAATTTGGGCAGAGTCTCCCCATAAATAGAGCTATCCCAAAACAGAGTACAACACATAACAAAATTCCCGGCCAGGGAACACATAATACTCAACAGAAAGCAGTAATACAAGTAGATTCCCAGCCAGGGAAGACACCACACATATGTCAACAAAAGTGGGTTCCAACACCCACATAATACACCAATGACTCTCATATCATTCTAGCAATTCAACCTAATTGCATGCAACCTTAAATGAAAGAGAGAAAGGCTCATGCCTTTATATACAATCCATATACAAGTAAAATCGTGCTCACATGCGAGCATCATGAATATGAATATGTATAAATCCTCAGGTGTATATATAGGTACTCTATACGATACCGTGCTCCATCAAGCCCTGGTACCACGATCCTGGGAGTACCTCAAATCAACAGCTCGAGCTCAGCTCCATAGCCATCGATGTACCTGTCCACCTGTCCCAACAGAGACAGCCCCCAACGGGGTGAGCATACCAATACACAAAATCCCATAATCATAATAATGAAATTCATAATTTACAACAAAGGTAAATGCTAATGAATTTAAATGATACTCCCTGGATGGCAACATCCTCATCCGGGATTCCGTGTACTGTCCCTGTTCTCACAACATCAAACTCATCAAATCTCATAAATCAGTAAATCAACACATTGATTTACACATCGCATGCCTGATCCTCGAATATCAACATATAGTGATCACAAATTCATTAAACATGCAATTACAGATATCACAATATCTAATACTGATTTCACAACCTTGCTATCAATCACAGATAGCTCAAATGCCTTAGCATTTATTTTACCATTCCTTCATTATACTTAGACATCTCAAGTGTCTTATAATGAATACATGAGTCTACAAACCTAGACATCTCAAATGTCTCATAATGAATACACGATTCTACGAACTTAGACATCTCAAATGTCTTACGAAGAATACATGATTTTACGATCATTCCCAGGCATCTCAAATGCCCTAATAAAATCAAATAAACCCAGTACCCCATATATCATGCAAGAGTCATCCTACTCTAGTGTCACGCACGCTACAAGCGGCGATATCAAGATTTGGGTCATTCCTTGGCTATATCAACATATATGTATAACCATACGCAAAACATTCAATGCAATCAAAAATACCTTATGCATTTCACATATATATAGTAATGCTCGTACGTCGCACGTACCTTAAATCTCCGAAGTCCGAGCCAAGCCTTGCTCGAGTTCCATGCCCCGAGGAATGATGTGCTAACACGATAAACAATTCACCATTATTTACGAACATGTAACCTATGCTCAAGCACACCCATATCCCTCACAACATTGTCAATACACGACAATTATCCTCTTAAAAGACCCGGGGCAGGGTACATGCAGGGAAGGAAATAAATGAGACAATCGAAATTTGTTCAAGAATGCCCTACAAAAATCGAACCTTAATCTCACAATTTCGAACCCAATAAAATACCATAATACATCTAAAATGTCAATTAAGCTATCCAAGCAAGAATCAACATCCCTTGACAAAAACTCCCCATTTTCGAACTCAACCCCCATAATTTCGAATCCAAACAAGCCCTTAAATTCAAACCCTTAAAATCTTTCAAATTCGAACCAAAGCTTCTCAATTCAATCTCAATCAAGCATCATAATACTCTTAAAACATGCAATAATCGATCAATTGCAAGAAACAACACCCATGCCAAAACCCCCAAATAATCGAAATTTAATCCCTACGAAATTGGGGAAAATTCGAAACAATAAAGGCATGGAAATACATGAAAAAGACGAACAAGGGGTTAGGGAGATTACCCAACGAAATCGGAAGCAAAAACAAACGAAAATCGAAGAACCCTAGAAATTGGGGATCGACGCTCTTTCTCAAAATTCGACCTCAAATCGCGATGAAACTTTCAATTGCCGGAGGGGAAATGAGCGCCTGGACGAGACGAAGCCGTAGGTAGGTCGGACGCGCCGATCGGCGGCGGGACGGCGGCGGCCGAAGCGCTTTTGCGCGCGGGCAGGGGCTGCAGACGGGAAAGGGTCGCGGGAGAGGAGAGAGGAAATGAAGGGGTTGAAATGATATTATGTCAAAAATTTGGGTTTAAATGGTATTTATAGCAAAAATACCCCGAAAAATTAATAGCCCCACAAATACATCGTGATTCCTTAAAAATCATCTGTTTTCAAAAACTCTCTCTCTAACTCCAAAATCCCCTACCGGTGCTCACCCAGCACCCGAGATCCCGAGACACATCAAAAACCCAACTCTTAGGTTTTACACCGTAATGTGAATACAATCTCAACCTCTGGATCCAACGATCCCAACTGCCCAAATAAACGAGCCCAGAAGGCCCAACACCTCGATTAAATCCCAAATCGCCACGTAAAACCACTTTAGGGATTATTAATACTACGGGATTAACACCTATAATCCCTGGTCATCACACAGGGGCTGGCAGCGGGAGAGGGTCGCGGGAGAGGAGAGAGGAAAAGAAGGGGTTGAAATGAAATTTCCTTTAAAATTTTGGGTTCAATTGGTATTTATAGCAAAAATACCCCTAAAAATTAATAACCCCACAAATACATCGTGATTCCTTAAAAATCATCTGTTTTCAAAAACTCTCTCTCTAACTCCAAAACCCTCTACCGGTGCTCACATAGCACCCGAGATTCTGAGACACATCAAAAACCCAACTCTTAGGTTTTACACCGTAATGTGAATACAATCTCAACCTCTGGATCCAACGATCCCAACTACCCAAATAAAAGAGCCCAGAAGGCCCAACACCTCGATTAAACTCCAAATCGTCCCGTAAAACCACTTTAGGGATTATTAACACTACGGGATTAACACCTATAATCCCTGGTCATCACACAAGGTAGGAAGACCCTACAGGTAGTAAAAGCATAAGTGCTTAAATTGTTAAATGCTGGGATTATTTATGCTATTTCAGATAGTGCATGGGTCTCCCCAGTACAGGTTGTGCCAAAGAAAGGAGGGATGACAGTGGTAAGAAATGAAAATAATGAGTTTGTGACGGCCCGCCAAGACGGGTTGCCCGCCGTATTCAATTTGAATACAAGGCTTCACTCAATTCAATATCTTGTTATCACTTTGAACTTTTATGTAGCGGAAACGTTTTTATTCTTATCGGATGTTGACTTAATAACTTATTACCCGTCAATTTTATCTTAGAAAAATTTGGGCAGAGTCTCCTCTTAAAAATTGTGCCCTGTAATCTACCAGATCACTACAACCACAATAACAAAACCATAAAAATTCCAAATAAACCAAAATCAGTCTTACATACCAAAATTAAACTAGAAACATAATAATTCATGTTCTCAAACATAACTTAAATTCTCAACATAATTAAACTTGCATTTCATATTTAAATATCCTCCGCATCATCTAAGTCTTCAACTACATCAGTAATATGTCACATTACAGGTAAAGGTGTGATATCCCCGAAATTATTAATTGCAATTTGGGCATTAATTGTGTTTATATGATTAATTATGGTGGTAATTAATTATGTGTTGGATTTATTTATCTTATGGAAATGCATGGTCATATGAAAAGGGTGACCCGGGAGTGCATTTCAGGGTGCATGTTGTGCATGTTGAGAAAAATTGTTAATTACCATGATTTATGTGCCATGGTTAGCAATTAATTGGAAATCATGAGTTTAATTGATATTTGGTGCATTTTGGATTAATGCTTTTAAAAATATCATGTTGGGGTGTTTTATACACCATGGGATTGTAGAATGCATTTTAATTAATTAACCCACTTTATTACCCCAAACCCCCCACCATACATTTCACTATCACTTTTCAACTTTCCCAAATAACACCTCGCAAACCCTTCCTTTGTCCATTTTCGAGTTGGTGCTTAAGGGTGGAGAGAAACCCTTCCAACAATCTTGTTTTGTGGAGTTTATTGGGAGATTTGAGATCCCCAAGAGGTATGGATACCTCATTGTTGGTTTTGAAGTATTTTAATTGAGTTTGAAATGGTTTGAAGGGTTTTGAAATGGGTTTGTATGAGTTGGTGTTATTTTTGGGTGAGTGTTAGATTTATGGTTGTATGATGTTGTTTATAGAAGATTTGTAGTGATTTGGTATGGTTGATGTTTGAATATATGAGTTTGTTTGGGTTGGGGAAGAAGATGGGTGAATAGTGCCCAAAAATCGGATATGCAGAGCTCGGCGATCGATCGGCGCCACCAGCGATCGATCGCGAGTTGCAGGGCTGAAGGCAGTAGCCTTCAGCGATCGATCGCGAGTTTGGCGCGATCGATCGGCGAGGTCGCGATCGATCGGCGCAAACTCAACGATCGATCGCGGATTGAAATTTTTTGTTGGGCGAGGCAGGGTGGTCTCGCGATCGATCGGGACTATATGGCGATCGATCGCGAGACACCAAAATTGATGTTTTTGGATTTTTTTGTGGGATTTTTGGTATTGGACTATTATTGGGTTCTAATATTGATTTGTGTGAATGTGTAGAACCATCCCAGGTGGCAACACAGCCAAGGAACTGAAGTCCTACCATATCCTACTTTTTGGAAAGGTACGTAGAGGACGTACGGGCACCCAACGGTACATGTATCTAATATACTCATTGTTTATGCATTGTGGATGCGAGTATATATGTGATTATGCATTGTGGATGCAAATACATGTTGAATTATGCATGATGATTGTAGATGCATATGATTATTGGTGCACATCACATGAGTCGTGGTCATCCCTTGATGATTTTAATGCTTGCCGCTATTTGTTTGGTTCCGCTAAATGTGAAGCAAGGGGTGGGAGCGCCGCATTTCACATTTGAGCGTGGTTATCATATAGGGCGAGGAAAGAATATTTGCCGCTCAATGTGAGGCGAGGGGTGGGAGTACTGTAGGGTCTTCCTACCTTAACATCTTCTTAATACACAATTTATGGACTAAACATGCATTAATTACATCTTAGAGTTTCGGTTGTAGCTTCGAGCTAATAAGGTTACAGGCCCAAAATAAAATTTCACGAGCTAAATAATTTCATTCTCAAAAATGAAATGTTAAAGCTATAGATTTACACTACTCCTAGAGTAGAGACTATCAAATCGTGAATCCTAGAAGCGTCTTGCTCCTTTTAGCTCACTGCCTCAACCCGCCCCTAGGCCCTTCGTCCAAAAGTGTACCTACAGGAACAACCCATCATGAGCATGGACATCGTTACATAACATCATAAGGCAATGACATATAAATAAATGCATGAAAATAATTGGTAACGTATACTTCCTGGTTAATCGCATTAACCCTCTTTGGTTGTCCCTGTTTCATAGCCATGCATATAGTCATTAATTCTTGACATTAATGATTAAAATCATCATCTTATAGATATCACCATCTTATAACATCTTCATCATATGAGCATCATCATTTCATAAATATCATCATCTTATAACATCATCATCATATAAGCATCATCATCTTAGAGCATCATCATCTTATACATCATCATCATATAAGCATCATCATATTATAGCATCATCATCTTATACATCATCATCTTACAGCATCATCATATTATAGCATCATCATCTTATACATCATCATCTTATAGCATCATCATATTATAGCATCATCATCTTATAACAACATCATTGTGATATCCCCGAAATGATTATGTGTTATTTGAACATTAATCATTGTTGTGAAAATTATGGTATTAATTCTTTGTGTTGAATTAATAATATTGGGAGATGCATGTGAGGGTGCATGTGTTATATGTTGGGATTTTGGGGTTGTGGCATGATTAATTGGGGTGTGTGTTAATCGTTTTGGTAAAGCATGTTTAAAAGGGAATTGAAGTATTTTAAACATGCTACTGAATCTTGCCAAGAAACATCGAACTACAATACACAAGCCCTCAACATGTCCTCGAGCGTTTGGATAGTACGCTCGGTCTGGCCATCCGTCTGTGGATGATATGCAGTGCTCAATCTAACTTCAGTTCCCAAGGCTGACTGAAGACCTTCCCAAAAATGAGATGTGAATCGTGGATCTCGATCCGACACTATGGAAATGGGGATCCCATGCAATCTCACCACATCTCTAATATACAACTGCGCCATCCTCAAATAGGTGAAAGTCATGCTATAGGGGATGAAATGAGCTACCTTAGTCAATCGATCCATAATCACCCAAATAGCATCAAAGCCTGAAGTACTCCTCGGCAAGTGAGTCACGAAGTCCATGGAAATGTGTTCCCACTTCCACTTCGGTATCTCCAAGCTTTTCAACTCGCCGCCAGGTCTCTGTCTCTCTGCCTTAACATGCTGGCAGATCAAGCACCTCTTAACAAAAGTGACGACATCACACTTCATTCTTTTCCACCAAAACTGACCACGCAGATCTTTATACATCTTCTTCCCGCCTGGGTGGATGCTAAGTCTGCAACTATGAGCTCGCTCCAAGATCCCTCTACGCAACTCCGGCGTATTCGGAACCACCCAACGGTTACCCAATCTCAAAGATCCGTCATCGGCCACTCTGAATTTCGTTGGCTGACCAAGATGTACTAAAGATAACCACCTCTGAACCTCATCATCTGACCTCTGAGCTCTCCTGATGTTCTCATAGATATCTGGCTCAGCTAACAAGGTCGATACATGCACAGGTGATGCATCTAGGTCGAAATCATAGCCTAAATGGCAATAGGAGGTCATCATGGCCGACAAATGGATGACATCCTCAGCAGAACTCCTCACTTTCCGGCTCAAAGCGTCTGCTGTCAAATTAGCTTTTCCAGGATGGTACTCAATCTCGTAATCATAGTCCTTGAGTAAGTCCATCCACCTTCTCTGCCTCATGTTCAGCTCCGCCTGAGTGAATAAAAACTTGAGGCTCTTGTGATCCGTGTAAATGGTAAACGACGTACCATATAAATAATGCCTCCAAATCTTCAGGGCGAAGATGATAGCCGCCAATTCCAAGTCATGGACTGGGTATCTAGTCTCATGCGGCTTCAACTGTCTCGACGCATAAGCTACCACATGCTTATCTTGCATCAGTACACACCCAAGGCCCTGAAGTGATGCATCGGTATACAAAACAAATATGGAGTTTTCCGTAGGAATCACCAATACTGGCGCCGTCGTCAAACGGTGCTTCAACTCCTGGAAGCTCTCCTCACAAGATTCTGACCAAAAGAAAGGTACTCCCTTCTGGGTCAACTGTGTCAACGGCTTGGCGATCTTCGAAAACCCCTCGACAAAGCGTCGATAATAACCGGCCAAGCCAAGAAACCTCCGTATCTCAGGTACAGAAGTGGGGGCAGCCCACTCCATCACAGCCTCAATCTTCCTGGGATCCACTGATATCCCGCTGCTAGATATGACATGCCCCAGAAATACTACACTGCTCAACCAAAACTCACACTTGCTGAGCTTGGCATACAACTGGTGGTCTCTGAGAATCTGGAGCACTGTTCTCAAGTATTTCACGTGCTCTTCCTCGCTCCGGGAGTAGATGAGAATGTCGTCGATGAACACGATGACGAACTGATCAAGATAGGGTTGGAACACCCGATTCATCAAGCTCATAAAGACAGCCGGGGCGTTCGTCACACCGAACGGCATCACTAAGAACTCATAGTGTCCATATCGAGTCCGAAATGCTGTCTTCTGCACATCTTCCTCCCTGACTCGAATCTGGTGATATACGGATCTCAAATCAATCTTGCTATAAAGTCTGGTACCTTGCAACTGATCAAACAAGTCATCAATCCTTGGGAGAGGATACTTGTTCTTCACTGTAGCCTTATTCAGTTGCCGGTAATCGATGCACAACCGCATCGAACCGTCCTTCTTCTTCACAAAGAGAACCGGTGTGCCCCATGGCGATACGCTCGGGCGTATATATCCTTTGTCAAGGAGATCCTGCAATTGCTCCTTCAATTCTCTCAACTCCGCCGGTGCCATCCTGTAAGGTGCACGAGAGATAACGGATGTCCCCGGTAATAACTCGATCCCAAACTCAACTTCTCTAGCCGGTGGGAAACCTGGGATCTCTTCTGGGAATACATCAGTAAACTCTGCTACCACTGGTACATCCTCAACTCTCAATTCTTTAATCTTCCCAGACGTGTCCACGGCATAAATGAGATAACCCGTGTGGCCACATTCCAACAGCTGATTTATCTTGATCGCTGAAATCAACGGAATCTTCGCACGAGAACCGTTGCCATAAAAAGTCCACTGACTACCCAAATCAGGTCTGAACTTCACTGTTTTCTGGCGATAATCTACCACTGCCTGATATCTGTTCAGAATGTCGATACCCACAATGCAGTCGAAGTCTGACATGCCCAAAACAATCAAATCAGCCTTCAACTCGTTGCCCTCAAAATAAATGAGGCAATCTGCAAGAAACTGATCAGCAACAACATTTCTTCCAGTGGGTGTCGAGACCAAGAGAGGCGTGGGTAAAGAAGACGTGCGCATATGGTGTCTCTCCACAAAGCCCACAGATACAAAAGAGTGGGAGGCACATGTATCTATCAAAATAAAAGCAGGGTACGTAAATAAATGACACGTACCGGGATCACTTCCTCTCGGGCTGCCTGGGCCTGCTCTCTGGTCAGTGCATACACCTGTCCCTGGGGTGGTCCCACTGTCTGACCTCCCGATGGTCGAGGCACAAACTGCTGCCTCTGGTGTACTGTCCTGTCATCAAATCTCGGCCTGTTGCCCTGAAACTCTGACTGTCCACCCCGGGTGGGGCAATACCGAGAGATGTGGCCCATCTTGCCATAGCTATAACAGACAGGGCACTTACTCGAAGAATGTGGCCCTCCACAATTGTCGTACCTTGGCTCTCCCGGCCTATTTCCTTGCGTAGGCCCTCGTTTGGCTGACCAATTGTTCTTCTTGCCCTATTGCTTCTGCCCAAAGGATTTCTTCCCACTGAACCGTGAGGATGAAGAGGCACCACGAGGTTTAAATGGCTCTCCCCGGGGCCTCAAGCTGTCATTAGCTTGCCTCTGTTGTGGCACTTGTGGGGGCACAGCACTAGGGTAAGCTCCAACTCCAATTTCCGCCAGCTCTGCTCTTGTGAGAGCATCATCAAAAGAAGTGGGGTTATTGGTAATAACCCGGTCGAAGAGCTCCGGACGCAACCCCTTCATAAAGTTTCTCATCTTTGCGTGCCCATTGGTGGCAATGTGTGGAACATACCTCAGCAACGAGGAATACTGCATGGCATAGTCTGACACTGACATGTCCCCTTGTTTCAAGCTTGCAAATTCGTCCTCCTTCGTCTGTCTTGCCGCTGAGGAGAAGTACCGGTTCATAAACCGGGTTCTGAAGAGTGTCCAATCAATTACAGCACCCTGTGCTCTCAGTTCCATTACCGTGCTCCTCCACCACATTAAAGGTTTCTTTGCCAACTTGAACTCCGCCAGTCTCAGCCATGCTGTAACAGTACAAGGAGCCGATACAAATATCTGTTCAAGCCTTTCCAGCCACTCCTCATGTGATGACCAGGGATTATAGGTGTTAATCCCGTAGTGTTAATAATCCCTAAAGTGGTTTTACGTGGCGATTTGGAGTTTAATCGAGGTGTTGGGCCTTCTGGGCTCGTTTAATTGGGTAGTTGGGATCGTTGGATCCAGAGGTTGAGATTGTATTCACATTACGGTGTAAAACCTAAGAGTTGGGTTTTTGATGTGTCTCGGGATCTCGGGTGCTGTGTGAGCACCGGTAGGGGGTTTTGGAGTTAGAGAGAGAATTTTTGAAAACAGATGATTTTTAAGGAATCATGATGTATTTGTGGGGCTATTATTTTTCCGGGTATTTTTGCTATAAATAGCAGTTGAACCCAAAATTTTAAGGAAAATATCATATCAGCCCCAAATCTTTCTTCTCCTCCCCCGCGCGCGACTTTCCCGTCTGCCCTACGCCCTCGCCGCTTCAGGCGCTTCGCCCGCCGCCGTCCGGCCGCCGTTCGGCGCGTCCGACCTACCCACGGCTTCGTCTCGTCCAGGCGCTCCTTTCCCCTCCGGCAATTCGAAGTTTCATCGCGATTTGAAGTCGAATTTTGCGAAAGAGCGGCGATCCCCAAATTCTAGGGTTTATCGATTTTGGTCGATTTTCCTCCCGATTTTCGATTGGGTAACGTTCTTTACCTCTTTTTCGTCCCTCTCATGTTATTCCCTGCTAAATTCGGAAGTATTGTGTTCGAATTTAAGGATGGTGTTCGAATTTGAGGATGTTGGTTCGAATTTCATGATGTGTGGGGGGGTTTATGTTCGATTTTGGGGATTTTTGGCATGAGGATGATGATTCTTGTTATTATTCGATTTATTCATGTTTAAATGAATTATGATGCTTAATTGGGATCGAATTAAGATGTTATGGTTCGAATTTGCCCTAATTTGGTAAGGGTTTGATTTCGAATTTGGGGGTTTTGGCTATGGGTTGATGATTCATGTTAGGGATCGTTCATTACATGTTTTAGATGATTTATGACGCTTGGTTGGGTTCGAATGGTGATGCTAGGGTTCGAATTATTGAAGATGTTCTTGGGCAATTTTTCGATATGTCACATTCGTTTTCCCTCCCTGCATGTACCCTGCCCCGGGTCTTTTAAATGATTTATTGTCGTGTGTTGACAATATTTTGAGGGTTATGAATGTGCTTGAGCATGGGTTACATGTTCGTAAATAATTGTGAATTATTTATCGTTTTAGCACATCGTTCCTCGGGGCATGGAACTCGAGCAAGGTTCGGCTCGGACTTCGAGGATTTAAGGTACGTTTAGCGTACGAGCATAGTTTAAATGATGTTTTACAAGTACGATGCATGATCTAAAATACATGAAATGCTTTGCTATGATGGTATCGGGACTTGGTTACGATATGTTGATTCACATGGTGGAATGCTCAGTGCCGCTATGAAGCGAGCCAATGATGGGGTGTGGTTGCTACGGAGCAAACACCCATAGTATGACGTTACCTTGAAGTAAGAAATGAAAATGTGGTATTTGATTAGATATCTAGGATATCAGTATTTTATTCCCTATTGGTAATAAATAGGAACAGAGACGTAGTTAATCAGAGATGTGATTAACTAGTATCGGAAGTTAAGGAAATCTCAATATGATATCTAGAATTATGATAATTGCTAGATAAAGTAAGATGTTATGAAATGTTGCTAATCATTGCTAGATAAAGTAAGATGTTATGAAATGATGTTATGAAATGATGTTATGAAATGTTGCTAATCATTGCTAGATAAAGTAAGATGTTATGAAAGGTTGCTAATTTGAAACTGGCTAGGGTTAACCAATGTGATGATTAACTGCATATTCAGGATTTGATGATTTATCTGTTTTGAGAACAGGGTTATTACAGGGGTACGCTATGATGAGGATTATACCATCCAGGAAGTATCACATATGTTCCACAATATTTACATTTTCGTAAATTATGTAATATGTCATTATGATTATGAAATTGTGGAATTGGTATGCTCACCCCGTTGGGGGCTGTCTCTGTTGGGGCAGGTGAACAGGTACATCGATGGCTTTGGAGATGAGCTCGAGCTGTTGATTGAATGTACTCCCAAGACGTGGTACCAGGGCTTGATGGAGCACGGTATCGTATAGGGTACCTATATACCCATGATGATTATATACATATTCATGATGCTCGCATGTGAGCACGATTATACTTGTATATGGGTTGTATGTAAAGGCATGAGCCTTTCTCTCTTTCATTCTATGTTGCATGCAAGCAATTAGAGGTAGAATTGCTAAATGATATGAGAGTCATTGGCGTATTATGTGGGTGTTGAAACCCACTTTTGATGTCATATGTGTGGTGTCTTCCCTGGCTGGGAATTTACTTATTATTGCTGCATTCTGATGAGTATTATGTTTTCCCTGGCCGGGAATTATGTTATGTGTTGGGCTTTTATTTCGGGATAGGTCTATTTATGGGGAGACTCTGCCCAAATTTTTATAAAAGTCCACGATGTCAAAAGTGGTGTAATGGGGATGGTAATGGGTGAACTCTATGAGTCCATTGTTGTTAGGATGACGAACTTATAACATTGTATGTTAAAGAAAATGATTAATACACTAATCAAGGGTTAAGTATACGGGGTCCTTACATTAGTGGTATCAGAGCAGTGGTTGCTCATTGGGGCTGTTGAGGGCCTAGGAAGTTATTGATAGCACATATTTATGCATGATGGCATTAATGTTATACGACATGACTAATTGTTTATGTGCTTATATGATATGAAAAGTTGTATTGCTAACCATTGTGGTTGCAGGAATCGTGTGGAACACGATAGGATGGCATTAATAGCGATGTCTAACACTCTATATGCTACGTGCCAAGGAATCTGATTTTGGAAGAAAATCAGGGAAAAGAAAGATATGATGTATTGTCTGAGGACAGACTGGGTAGACAACCGACAGTGGAATACTTCGGTATGGTCTCAATTATTATTGAATATACTAATGCGTTTGTTCATGTAATGTTCAAGCGAGGAAGGTACGTAAGACGCGTACGGGCATCAAACGGTAACACCCATCCTTATACTATAACTGTGCTTTTATTGCATGAGTATTCCCGATGAAATGATGATGTTTATATGATGATGTGTATACGATGATGTTATACGATGTTTATACGATGAGGCTTACACGATGTTTATATGATGATGTTTATACGATGTTTTTATGATGATGATTACATGATGTTTATATGATGATGCTTACACGATGTTATTTGTGGTAAGATGCCACGGGGTAAGATGCCCCACATGGTAAGAGGCCATGCGATGTTATTGTGGTAAGATGCCACGGGGTAAGATGCCCCACATGGTAAGTAGCCATGCGATATTATTGTGGTAAGGTGCCACGGGGTAAGGTTCCCCATATGGTAAGAGGCCATACGATATTATTATGTAGATTTACGATGACTCATTCTTTTATGATGATTGGCGATGGTTCTTTCCGCCAGATGTATGATAGCGATGGCTCATTCCGCTATATTGATTGGCGATGGTTCTTTCCGCCAGATGTATGATAGCGATGCCTCATTCCGCTATATTGATGGGCGATGGTTCTTTCCGCCAGATGTATGATAGCGATGGCTCATTCCGCTATATTGATTGGCGATGGTTCTTTCTGCCAGATGTATGATAGCGATGGCTCATTCCGCTATATTGATTGGCGATGGTTCTTTCCGCCAGATGTATGATAGCGATGGCTCATTCCGCTATTTTGATTGGCGATGGTTCTTTCCGCCAGATGTATGATAGCGATGGCTCATTCCGCTATATTGATTGGCGATGGTTCTTTCCGCCAGATGTATGATAGCGATGCCTCATTCCGCTATATTGATTGGCGATGGTTCTTTCAGCCAGATGTATGATAGCGATGCCTCATTCCGCTATATTGATTGGCGATGGTTCTTTCCGCCAGATGTATGATAGCGATGCCTCATTCCGCTATATTGATTGGCGATGGTTCTTTCCGCCAGATGTATGATAGCGATGGCTCATTCCGCTATATTGATTGGCGATGGTTCTTTCCGCCAGATGTATTGATGACGATGCCTCTTTCCGCTATTATGTGGACGATGATTCATACTCAGGTGTATAGCGAGGTTTCATGCCACCTATTATATGACGAGGTATCATGCCGTCGATTCTATAGCGATGGACTGTGCCGCTATATATTCAGCACAGGATTTTGCCGCCTTCGAGCGAAGGGTGCTGATTACGTATTATTATTTAGCGACGGAGAAAGGTATGCCGCTATCTTGTTAGCAATGAGGTATGAGATATTGCTATTTTATTTAGCATTATTATAGCTGGCATGCGTTGATATACATGTTTTATTATGCCTATTTTACTAGCATGATAGTGGATGACATACGCTGATGTACATGTATCGTCACTAGTTGTCAATGTCTTAGATGCCATGAGTTGGCATGTGTCGTCACAGGATGACGATGACGATGGTGTAGGAGATGTCTTATTAGACATGCATCATCGTTACGATGAACAATGCGTTGAGTATACGTTTTCAGTTGTATGCCTTGGGTGCCAGTGTCGGGCACCAGGTGGTGTGCGTCACCGATTGACGTGACCCTTATACCGAGCGGGTTGCTCGAGGAATGGATGGACGTGTTGTACATGTGATTGTACCGCAGATATTGTTTGAGGTAATCATATTTCGAGTGGTGATACCTTGGGGTATGCTCGTTGGAATGGCTTTTTGGCCATGTTTTTGACGACAGGAGTAATCGTGGAGGAATTACTCGCTTTCTATTGATATGACATGTGGTAGACATGGTCACACCACCCATGAGGGTGTAAGATGGGTCCTAAGGGAGTAGGATTAGGTTATGTTAAGTACATGGGGACATTGGAGTGTCCAGGGTATGTCAGCATTGGAGGCATGTTGGGTAAAGACCCACTACTCTATTGATTTTTTTCTTCCCATGGTATGGTATGCCGTGCGGAAGCGTCCATCTGATTGGTAGGTTTGAGGTGAACCTAGTGAGACAGCGATTAGTTTGTCTGCCGCGTGTGTGCAGCACCATGATGGGCTTGCTAGAGCCGTTATACTGCTCGTTGGAACCAAGTTTGGCAAATCGTAAGGTGATACGAGGTGGATTGTGGTGGACTCTGGTAGTCACCACGTCATTTGAAGTTGAGGTTGAGTATGCCTCACTGAAACGTATATATGTTTATGTTTAAATCTTGGGGAGACTTGTCTGGGACAGCTCATGATGTGAAGTACCAACGAGAGAGTCGTCAAGTCGTCGTTGATTCGATCTGAGAATCCATGTATTTGAGTTGCAATGATGCGACTGCTCCTTCGATAGAGGAGGTTTGAAAGTGGAAACCAGGTTTGGTATGTGTACACCGTGGAATACTAGTGTTTCCCTCGTAACGATGTATGTTGGACATCGTGAGTCATGATAAGAGATGTCAAGGAATGAAATCTACGATGGAATCAGGAGCGATTCAAATCCTTACAGTTTCAGTTGACTAACTGCTTTTGGATTATTAGCGTTGAGCTGTGCTGACGCTCTTTGACGTTATGATGGATTTGGAAGTCTGTTCCACTCCAGAGTTTGACACGAGGTCAACGTTCTCACGGTTGATGTGTCATTCAGGATGCGTTCTTACTGGTTGTATTAGAACGAAGGATGACTGTCCGATCTACAGTCGTAAGTATATGTTGTTTTTCCGTCATGAGAGACTGACTTTTAGGATGACCCGCATCGAGGTACGTTTTGCCTCTTAGGTGATATGTTGGTTTTGGTAAGTCGCTCTGTTTCAGAGTTTGATGCGAGGAGCATCCTCGCGTTTATTAATACGATTCTGATATGGTCAGGAATCGAGGTTATGGCTTCATGTTGTTGTGTAGCCTGGGTGTTACATGATACACCAGTGCTAATTTCGAGGACGAAATTCTTTTAGTGGGGGATATTGTGATGACCAGGGATTATAGGTGTTAATCCCGTAGTGTTAATAATCCCTAAAGTGGTTTTACGTGGCGATTTGGAGTTTAATCGAGGTGTTGGGCCTTCTGGGCTCGTTTAATTGGGTAGTTGGGATCGTTGGATCCAGAGGTTGAGATTGTATTCACATTACGGTGTAAAACCTAAGAGTTGGGTTTTTGATGTGTCTCGGGATCTCGGGTGCTGTGTGAGCACCGGTAGGGGGTTTTGGAGTTAGAGAGAGAATTTTCGAAAACAGATGATTTTTAAGGAATCATGATGTATTTGTGGGGCTATTATTTTTTCGGGGTATTTTTGCTATAAATAGCAGTTGAACCCAAAATTTTAAGGAAAATATCATTTCAGCCCCAAATCTTTCTTCTCCTCCCCCGCGCGCGACTTTCCCGTCTGCCCTGCGCCCTCGCCGCTTCAGGCGCTTCGCCCGCTGCCATCCGG
Organism: Haberlea rhodopensis; assembly: GCA_907163345.1. NCBI lineage: Eukaryota > Viridiplantae > Streptophyta > Magnoliopsida > Lamiales > Gesneriaceae > Haberlea > Haberlea rhodopensis. The sequence goes on along the minus strand of CAJQUN010000455.1, from coordinate 365,757 downwards.
CCGCCGTTCGGCGCGTCCGACCTATCCACGGCTTCGTCTCGTCCAGGCGCTCCTTTCCCCTCCGGCAATTCGAAGTTTCATCGCGATTTGAAGTCGAATTTTGCGAAAGAGCGGCGATCCCCAAATTCTAGGGTTTATCGATTTTGGTCGATTTTCCTCCCGATTTTCGATTGGGTAACGTTCTTTACCTCTTTTTCGTCCCTCTCATGTTATTCCCTGCTAAATTCGGAAGTATTGTGTTCGAATTTAAGGATGGTGTTCGAATTTGAGGATGTTGGTTCGAATTTCATGATGTGTGGGGGGGTTTATGTTCGATTTTGGGGATTTTTGGCATGAGGATGATGATTCTTGTTATTATTCGATTTATTCATGTTTAAATGAATTATGATGCTTAATTGGGATCGAATTAAGATGTTATGGTTCGAATTTGCCCTAATTTGGTAAGGGTTTGATTTCGAATTTGGGGGTTTTGGCTATGGGTTGATGATTCATGTTAGGGATCGTTCATTACATGTTTTAGATGATTTATGACGCTTGGTTGGGTTCGAATGGTGATGCTAGGGTTCGAATTATTGAAGATGTTCTTGGGCAATTTTTCGATATGTCACATTCGTTTTCCCTCCCTGCATGTACCCTGCCCCGGGTCTTTTAAATGATTTATTGTCGTGTGTTGACAATATTTTGAGGGTTATGAACGTGCTTGAGCATGGGTTACATGTTCGTAAATAATTGTGAATTATTTATCGTTTTAGCACATCGTTCCTCGGGGCATGGAACTCGAGCAAGGTTCGGCTCGGACTTCGAGGATTTAAGGTACGTTTAGCGTACGAGCATAGTTTAAATGATGTTTTACAAGTACGATGCATGATCTAAAATACATGAAATGCTTTGCTATGATGGTATCGGGACTTGGTTACGATATGTTGATTCACATGGTGGAATGCTCAGTGCCGCTATGAAGCGAGCCAATGATGGGGTGTGTGTGATATCCCCGAAATGATTATGTGATTTTAATCATTTAAGTTATATTGTGATGTTAATGTGTTAATTCATGGGATTGGATAAATTATATTGGGGAGAATTACTTCAGGGTGCATGTAACATGTATTGGGTTTTTGGGGTGTGTATTGTTGTTTTGGTAAAGCATGCAAAAAGGGTAATTGAAGTATTTTGTTGAGAAAATACTATAAATATCATGTGGGGATATTTTAAGTACATCGTGCCAAATCGGGACCAAAACATAACACATCAAACCACCCAACACTTAACCACCCCCCCCAACCCATACTTTGACTCAGCATGAGCTGGCCATGCTTCCACTTGGCTCAATAATTTAACACCTTTCCAGCACTCCAAATTTCGAACCTCCTCTTCCAAAATACCATCCAGCAGCTGCTAAGCAATTTTAGGAGGAGCCCTTCCATTTCCATTGTAAGGACCCCAAGCCCTTAAAACCTTGATTAGTGTATTAACCACTATGTGTGGTACATGCTTTCTATAAAATGTCAATCGGGAAGCTCTGATGATACTTAATCATTGCCTGTCAATAAAAGACTCATATGTTTGCCCTTTACCAACCCCTTGGTGCCACTTTTCACATTGTAAACTTTTACAAAAATTTGGGCAGAGTCTCCCCATAAATAGAGCTATCCCAAAACAGAGTACAACACATAACAAAATTCCCGGCCAGGGAACACATAATACTCAACAGAAAGCAGTAATACAAGTAGATTCCCAGCCAGGGAAGACACCACACATATGTCAACAAAAGTGGGTTCCAACACCCACATAATACACCAATGACTCTCATATCATTCTAGCAATTCAACCTAATTGCATGCAACCTTAAATGAAAGAGAGAAAGGCTCATGCCTTTATATACAATCCATATACAAGTATAATCGTGCTCACATGCGAGCATCATGAATATGAATATGTATAAATCCTCAGGTGTATATATAGGTACTCTATACGATACCGTGCTCCATCAAGCCCTGGTACCACGATCCTGGGAGTACCTCAAATCAACAGCTCGAGCTCAGCTCCATAGCCATCGATGTACCTGTCCACCTGTCCCAACAGAGACAGCCCCCAACGGGGTGAGCATACCAATACACAAAATCCCATAATCATAATAATGAAATTCATAATTTACAACAAAGGTAAATGCTAATGAATTTAAATGATACTCCCTGGATGGCAACATCCTCATCCGGGATTCCGTGTACTGTCCCTGTTCTCACAACATCAAACTCATCAAATCTCATAAATCAGTAAATCAACGCATTGATTTACACATCGCATGCCTGATCCTCGAATATCAACATATAGTGATTACACATTCATTAAACATGCAATTACAGATATCACAATATCTAATACTGATTTCACAACCTTGCTATCAATCACAGATAGCTCAAATGCCTTAGCATTTATTTTACCAATCCTTCATTATACTTAGACATCTCAAGTGTCTTATAATGAATACATGAGTCTACAAACCTAGACATCTCAAATGTCTTATAATGAATACACGATTCTACGAACTTAGACATCTCAAATGTCTTACGAAGAATACATGATTTTACGATCATTCCCAGGCATCTCAAATGCCCTAATATAATCAAATAAACCCAGTACCCCATATATCATGCAAGAGTCATCCTACTCTAGTGTCACGCACGCTACAAGCGGCGATATCAAGATTTGGGTCATTCCTTGGCTATATCAACATGTATGTATAACCATACGCAAAACATTCAATGCAATCAAAAATACCTTATGCATTTCACATATATATAGTAATGCTCGTACGTCGCACGTACCTTAAATCTCCGAAGTCCGAGCCAAGCCTTGCTCGAGTTCCATGCCCCGAGGAATGATGTGCTAACACGATAAATAATTCACAATTATTTACGAACACGCAACCTATGCTCAAGCACACCCATATCCCTCACAACATTGTCAATACACGACAATTATCCTCTTAAAAGACCCGGGGCAGGGTACATGCAGGGAAGGAATAAATGAGACAATCGAAATTTGTTCAAGAATGCCCTACAAAAATCGAACCTTAATCTCACAATATCGAACCCAATAAAATACCATAATTCATCTAAAATGTCAATTAAGCTATCCAAGCAAGAATCAACATCCCTTGACAAAAACTCCCCATTTTCGAACTCAACCCCCATAATTTCGAATCCAAACAAGCCCTTAAATTCAAACCCTTAAAATCCTTCAAATTCGAACCAAAGCTTCTCAATTCAATCTCAATCAAGCATCATAATACTCTTAAAACATGCAATAATCGATCAATTGCACGAAATAATACCCCTGCCAAAAACCCCCAAAAATTCGAAACAAACCCTACCAATTTCGAAAATAATTTCGAACAATAATCACCAATTTAAGCAGGGAAATGCACGAAAAAGACAAACAAGGGTTAAGGGAGATTACCCAACGAAATCGGAAGCAAAATCGGACGAAATCCGATGAACCCTAACTTTTGGGGATCGACGCCTTTCTGCCAAATTCGACTCCAGGACGCGACGAAACCTCGAATTGATGGAGGGGAAAGAAGCGCCTCGTCGAGACGAAGACGGTGATAGGTCGCACGCGGCGAGCGGCGGCCGGACGGCGGCGGGCGCACCGCTTTTGCGCGCGGAGGCAGGGGAGATCGGGAAAGGGGTCGCGCGCGGGAGAGAGGAGGAGTTGGGGGCTGAAATGAAATTTATGACAAATTTTGGGTTCAATTGGTATTTATAGCAAAAATACCCCGAAAAATTAATAGCCCCACAAATACATCATGATTCCTTAAAAATCATCTGTTTTCAAAAACTCTCTCTCTAACTCCAAAACCCTCTACCTTTGCTCACATAGCACCCGAGATTCCGAGACACATCAAAAACCCAACTCTTAGGTTTTACACCGTAATGTGAATACAATCTCAACCTCTGGATCCAACGATCCCAACTGCCCAAATAAACGAGCCCAGAAGGCCCAATACCTCGATTAAACCCACCTTGCCACGTAAAACCACTTTAGGGATTATTAATACTCCGGGATTAACACCTATAATCCCTGGTCATCACAATATCCCCCACTAAAAGAATTTCGTCCTCGAAATTAGCACTGGTGTATCACGTAACACCCAGGCTGCACAACAACATGAAGCCATAACATCGATTCCTGACCATATCAGAATCGTATTAATAAACGCGAGGATACTTACCTCTCTTCTAATCTCTGAAACAGAGCGACATACCAAAACCAACATAACACCCAAGAGGTAAAACGTACCTCGATGCGGGTCATCCCAAAAGTCAGTCCCTCATGACTGCGAAACAACTGATACTTACGACTGTAGATCAGACAGTCATCCTTCGTTCTAATACAACAGTACGAACACGTCCCGATGACACCTCAACCGTAAGAACGTTGACCTCGTGTCAAACTCTGGAGTGGAGTAGACTTCCAAATCCATCATAACGTCAAAGAGCGTCAGCACAGCTCAACGCTAATAATCCAAAAGCAGTTAGTCAACTGAAACTGTAAGGATTCGAATCGCTCCTGATTCTATCGTAGATATCATTCCATGACATCTCTATCAAGACTCACGATGTCTAACATACATCGTTACGAGGGAAACACTAGTACAACCACGGTGTACACATATCAAACCTGGTTTCCACTTTCAAACTTCCTCCATCGAAGGAGTAGTCGCCTCATTGCAACTTAATTTGGGCAACTCACGGCCACAAATTCAAACAAAAGACATCTCACAAGATGTCCACCTCCGGATGTTCCAAGAATCACGTCCTGATCATAAATAACAACCGAGACTCCGCAGAGTTTAAATTTCTTAAGGGGCATGCAATAAACCCATTGCATCCTCAACGCTTGTGTCGTCAGCGACACTCAACCAATCCGAAATCCTGCCATCCCTTGAAAATCCTCGGATTTAACAATCCAAACTTGGGAAGGCTGTCGCATAAATCGAAGGAAAACACCAACAAGGGAAATACCTTAACCCTCACAAGAAAATCCCTCCTCAAGGGAGTCAACTAACTTCACGATCATTCCTCATAATCATCGTGCCATGGAGATTCCCAATCTCAAGGTGTTCCATATCTCACATCAGAGATTTAACCATCCAAAAATAGCATAACTCTATGCTTAACAGAGAGGAAATCAATAACTGGCATCCGTATACTCACCGGTATACCTGCCTAAGCACTGACATCACATGCATACTTAATGCACTCGGCTCGGGTATCTACCACATATCCCTAAGCCCCAAACACAACCGTCAATTCTGAGTCATTCCTTACTCAGTGGAGGATGAAAATCGACGATTAACAATACACGGTGTGATTCCCAAAATCAACACCACTTGCACCAACTTACCGAATCTTTCAAGATTCCCAAATAGGTATAATACTACCTCCTTCCTCGCAAGGGAAATGCCATCGAACTCGAGATCCACAAGTCTCGAACCATCGTTCGGAAAAACTGGATACAATAACACCCAATGTATCCCAATACACGGTTCCTTTAGATTGAGTCAATAACAACCTGATGACTCTCTTGTTGGTACTCTAACATCCTGAGCTGTCCCAGACAAGTCTCCAAGATTAAACATAAACGTATACACGTTTCAGTGAGGCATGAACAACCTTAACCTTAATGACATGGTGACTACTAGAGTCCACCACAATCCACATCGTATCACCTTACGATTTGCCAAACTTGGTTCCAACGAGCAGTGTAACGGCTCTAGCAAGCCCATCATGGTGCTGCACATACACGGCAGACAAACCAGTCGCTGCCTCTCTAGGTTCACCTCAAACCTACCAACAAGACGGACGTTTCCACATGGTATAACATACTATGGGAAGAAAACTCAATAGAGTAGTGGGTCTTTATCCAACATTCCTCAATGCCGATACACCCGGGGCACTCCAATGTCCCTATGTACTTAACATAACCTGATCCTACTCCCTTAGGACCCATCCTACACCCTCAAGGGTGGTGTGATCATGTCTACCACATGTCACATCGACAGAAAGCGAGTAATTTCCTCCACGATTACTCCTATCGTCAAAAACATGGCCAAAAGCCATTCCAACGAGCATACCTCTAGGGTATCACCACTCGTAATATGATCGCCCCAATCGTAAGCTGCGGTACAATCCCATGTACAGCGCATCCAACCATTCCTCGAGCAACCCGCTCGGTATAAGGGTCACGTCCATCGGTGTCGCACACACCACCTTGTGCTCGGTACTGGCACCCAAGGCATACCACAGAATACGTATACTCAACGCATCGATCATCGTAACGATGATGCATGTCTAATAAGACATCTCCTACACCATCGTCATCGTCATCCCGTGACGACACATGCCAACTCATGGCATCTAAAACATTGTCAACTAGTGACGATACATGTACATCAGCGTATGTCAATCCACTATCATGCTAGTAAAAATAGGCATAATAAAACATGTATATCAATGCATGCCAGCTACAATAAAGCTAATAAAATAGCAATATCTCATACCTCATCGCTAGTGATATAGCGTCATACCTGTCTCCGTCGCTCAATAATAGTGCGTAATCAGCACCCATCGCTCGAAGGCGGCAAAATCCTGTGCTGAGTACATAGCGGCAAAATCCCTCGCTATAGAATCGACGGCATGACACCTCGTCATATAATAAGTGGCATGAAACCTCGCTATACACCTGAGTATGAATCATCGTCCACATAGTAGCGGAAAGAGGCATCGCTATCAATACACCTGGCGGAATGAACCATCGCCAATAGATATAGCGGAATGAACCATCGCTATCAATACACCTGGCGGAATGAACCATCGCCAATAGATATAGCGGAATGAACCGTCGCTATAAATACACCTGGCGGAATGAACCATCGCCAATAGATATAGCGGAATGAACCGTCGCTATAAATACACCTGGCGGAATGAACCATCGCCAATAAATATAGCGGAATGAACCGTCGCTATAAATACACCTGGCGGAATGAACCATCGCCAATAAATATAGCGGAATGAACCATCGCTATAAACCGTGTCCTCATAGAGAAATGAATATAAATCGACACAGCGGGACACATCACCGCTATCATCCGTGTCATCACAAAGGAATGAATCATCATCCTAACAAGCGGCATCTCATCCTCGCTTCTTCATACAAGCGGTATCTCATCCTCGCTTCGTATGGCATACCCCGCCTCCATGTGCAAGCGAGCATCCCCGCCCGCTCCACATTTTTAGCGGTACAAGCATAAGCTTCTTCATACAAGCGGTATCTCATCCTCGCTTCGTATGGAATACCCCGCCTCCATGTGCAAGCGAGCATCCCCGCCCGCTCCACATTTTTAGCGGTCAAGCGTAAGTATAAAAATTCTCACTGTCATAAGCAGGACTCCTGGAATGTATAATCATCATTCCTTTTTATACTCCATATTTCCTGTAACCTGCAACCATCAGGGTTAACAACAATAGCCATATACGCTATGCATCCACATTCAATTCATAATAAAAACACATTATGAGAATGTATGGTTTCACAAATAAATGTCATGATATCCTTCTTTAAATCCTTATTTCATCCTGAGCCCTTATCATTAGTACATTTTAATGCTTCTTGCTACTCCAGGAAAGCGGAATTCTTCCTCGCTTCCACTGGACTTTAGCGTTGCTACTCCATGTAAGCGGAACTCTTCATCGCTTCCAATGGACTTTAGCGTTGCTACTCCATATAAGCGGGACTCTTCATCGCTTCATATGGACTTTAGCATAAGCCATTAAAATCCTTACTAAGATAACTTTGACTCAAGAAATACACCTCTTATATTTCATAACATGCATATGCAAAAACAATGCACAATAACATATATCATAACCTCAATGCACCACTTTGCATTCATCATGTGTCAACAAGACAACGTAAAATACATGTTACCTCGGAAATATCCCTTTATCTGATTTTCTTAAAACCAGCTTCCTTGGCACATAACACACGGAGTGCCAGACATCCCCATAAATGTCATCCTATCGTGTTCCACACGATTCCTGCAACCACAATGGTTAGCAATACCACTTTTCATATCATAAGAGCACATAAACAATTTGCTATGTCATACAACATTAATGCCATCATGCATAAATATGTGCTATCAATAACTTCCTAGGCCCTTAACAGCCCCAATGAGCAACCACTGCTCTGATACCACTAATGTAAGGACCCCAAGCCCTTAAAACCTTGATTAGTGTATTAACCACTATGTGTGGTACATGCTTTCTATAAAATGTCAATCGGGAAGCTCTGATGATACTTAATCATTGCCTGTCAATAAAAGACTCATATGTTTGCCCTTTACCAACCCCTTGGTGCCACTTTTCACATTGTAAACTTTTACAAAAATTTGGGCAGAGTCTCCCCATAAATAGAGCTATCCCAAAACAGAGTACAACACATAACAAAATTCCCGGCCAGGGAACACATAATACTCAACAGAAAGCAGTAATACAAGTAGATTCCCAGCCAGGGAAGACACCACACATATGTCAACAAAAGTGGGTTCCAACACCCACATAATACACCAATGACTCTCATATCATTCTAGCAATTCAACCTAATTGCATGCAACCTTAAATGAAAGAGAGAAAGGCTCATGCCTTTATATACAATCCATATACAAGTATAATCGTGCTCACATGCGAGCATCATGAATATGAATATGTATAAATCCTCAGGTGTATATATAGGTACTCTATACGATACCGTGCTCCATCAAGCCCTGGTACCACGATCCTGGGAGTACCTCAAATCAACAGCTCGAGCTCAGCTCCATAGCCATCGATGTACCTGTCCACCTGTCCCAACAGAGACAGCCCCCAACGGGGTGAGCATACCAATACACAAAATCCCATAATCATAATAATGAAATTCATAATTTACAACAAAGGTAAATGCTAATGAATTTAAATGATACTCCCTGGATGGCAACATCCTCATCCGGGATTCCGTGTACTGTCCCTGTTCTCACAACATCAAACTCATCAAATCTCATAAATCAGTAAATCAACGCATTGATTTACACATCGCATGCCTGATCCTCGAATATCAACATATAGTGATTACACATTCATTAAACATGCAATTACAGATATCACAATATCTAATACTGATTTCACAACCTTGCTATCAATCACAGATAGCTCAAATGCCTTAGCATTTATTTTACCAATCCTTCATTATACTTAGACATCTCAAGTGTCTTATAATGAATACATGAGTCTACAAACCTAGACATCTCAAATGTCTTATAATGAATACACGATTCTACGAACTTAGACATCTCAAATGTCTTACGAAGAATACATGATTTTACGATCATTCCCAGGCATCTCAAATGCCCTAATATAATCAAATAAACCCAGTACCCCATATATCATGCAAGAGTCATCCTACTCTAGTGTCACGCACGCTACAAGCGGCGATATCAAGATTTGGGTCATTCCTTGGCTATATCAACATGTATGTATAACCATACGCAAAACATTCAATGCAATCAAAAATACCTTATGCATTTCACATATATATAGTAATGCTCGTACGTCGCACGTACCTTAAATCTCCGAAGTCCGAGCCAAGCCTTGCTCGAGTTCCATGCCCCGAGGAATGATGTGCTAACACGATAAATAATTCACAATTATTTACGAACACGCAACCTATGCTCAAGCACACCCATATCCCTCACAACATTGTCAATACACGACAATTATCCTCTTAAAAGACCCGGGGCAGGGTACATGCAGGGAAGGAATAAATGAGACAATCGAAATTTGTTCAAGAATGCCCTACAAAAATCGAACCTTAATCTCACAATATCGAACCCAATAAAATACCATAATTCATCTAAAATGTCAATTAAGCTATCCAAGCAAGAATCAACATCCCTTGACAAAAACTCCCCATTTTCGAACTCAACCCCCATAATTTCGAATCCAAACAAGCCCTTAAATTCAAACCCTTAAAATCCTTCAAATTCGAACCAAAGCTTCTCAATTCAATCTCAATCAAGCATCATAATACTCTTAAAACATGCAATAATCGATCAATTGCACGAAATAATACCCCTGCCAAAAACCCCCAAAAATTCGAAACAAACCCTACCAATTTCGAAAATAATTTCGAACAATAATCACCAATTTAAGCAGGGAAATGCACGAAAAAGACAAACAAGGGTTAAGGGAGATTACCCAACGAAATCGGAAGCAAAATCGGACGAAATCCGATGAACCCTAACTTTTGGGGATCGACGCCTTTCTGCCAAATTCGACTCCAGGACGCGACGAAACCTCGAATTGATGGAGGGGAAAGAAGCGCCTCGTCGAGACGAAGACGGTGATAGGTCGCACGCGGCGAGCGGCGGCCGGACGGCGGCGGGCGCACCGCTTTTGCGCGCGGAGGCAGGGGAGATCGGGAAAGGGGTCGCGCGCGGGAGAGAGGAGGAGTTGGGGGCTGAAATGAAATTTATGACAAATTTTGGGTTCAATTGGTATTTATAGCAAAAATACCCCGAAAAATTAATAGCCCCACAAATACATCATGATTCCTTAAAAATCATCTGTTTTCAAAAACTCTCTCTCTAACTCCAAAACCCTCTACCGGTGCTCACATAGCACCCGAGATTCCGAGACACATCAAAAACCCAACTCTTAGGTTTTACACCGTAATGTGAATACAATCTCAACCTCTGGATCCAACGATCCCAACTGCCCAAATAAACGAGCCCAGAAGGCCCAATACCTCGATTAAACCCACCTTGCCACGTAAAACCACTTTAGGGATTATTAATACTCCGGGATTAACACCTATAATCCCTGGTCATCACATCCATCGCCTGGAAATCCTTCAAAAATCGGGGCAAAGTAGGGTGAGGAACTACCCTGTTTCTTTCTGGGAAAAAAACTGGTTTGGTTCCACTTTTGAGCATGGTGAAAAACGGCATGTTAGCATATGTTTCTTGAAACCTGTGATTTAAATGCTTACATGGTGTTTTTATGAGTCTCTCTGTAATTTTCCTTAAGCATGATGCATGTTTTATGTGGAAGATTTAAGCTTGTGAAAAGTAGTGCTCAAAAATCTGGGTAGAGATTTCCTCTGTTTTTCTGGAAAACGTGGGTTGGGAGTGTTTTTGAGGAGGTGTTATCATGCATGATAAGCTTATATATTGGAGAAACTTTGATGTAAAAACATTCTTGGTAGTTTTGTGAAACCCATGGCATGTTTAGTTGAGCACGGTTTATGTTATATGTGTTAGTTTTGATAGCATGTAAAGAGGTGCTCAAGAATTCTGGAAATGAAAATGTGCCCTGTTTCCAGAAAAAGTTGATCCGGTACTTGTTTAAATGATCGATGTTTATGCATGTAGGTTTATGCTCAGGGTGTATATTTGGTTTGAATACACTCAGGGTAGTGTAGTTCAAATGCTAGCACGATGATCTTGGTATGTATATTGTCCTACATGTTAGATTTAAGGGTATAAATATCGGTGTTAAGCAATTCTGGAAAATCGCCGAAGGAACAAGGTTGGCGATCGATCGCCAAGGAGGCGCGATCGATCGCGACGTTCCAGTGGGTTTTGGCGATCGATCGCCAATATTGGGGCGATCGATCGCGGAATGTTTTTTTTTGGTATGCGAGGCAGTAGCATCTCGCGATCGATCGGGGCTCATGGGCGATCGATCGCGAGATGATATTGAAGGATTAATTTGTTTTTTTAATTTGGTTTTGCTTCCGGATTATTATGAGGTGCCTAATATTGTGTTGTGTGGCTATGTAGAACCATCCCAGGTGCCAGCACAACCGAGGAGATAAAGTCGATTGACTCCTCTATCTTTTGAAAGGTACGTAAGCGACGTACGGGCATCCCAACGGTAACATGTACTTTATGTTTGTCTTTATGACACATGATGAATGCAATGTGGTGCATTAAGATTATGATACATGTTTTTATGCATTGTTTTTGCATATGTATGTTGTGAAATATAAGAGGTGTATTTCACGAGTCAAAGTTATCTTAGTAAGGATTTTAATGGCTTACGCTAAAGTCCATTGGAAGCGATGAAGAATTCCGCTTACATGGAGTAGCAACGCTAAAGTCCATTGAAAGCGAGGAAGAATTCCGCTTACATGGAGTAGCAAGAAGCATTAAAATGTACTAATGATAAGGGCTCAGGATGAAATAAGGATTTAAGGGAAAAGGAATGTCATGACATTGCATATCCATACATTCATATAATGTGTTTCTATTATGAATTTATGGTACAGGGACAACCAATGGGCGATATAAATGCTGGAAATACAGGAAGGACTTGTGTTTAAGATTTGCATTTATGCCTTACTTTCATATTATGTTAAATATGAATTGTGTTATGCTCATGTGTTGGGGGTTGTCTTTGTAGGTGCTTTTGTTGACGAGAACCAGGGCCGGGGTTGATATGCTGAGCTGTAAGGAGTGCTACAGGATTAGCATGTTAGAGTTTTTGTATAGCTTCTTCTGAGTAGAGTAAGACTATGATGTAGTACCTTTGTAGGAAGTACGTCTTTCCTTTTTGGAACATTTTGGTACTGTAATCTCTAAAGCTCAGGTTAATCAACACGGCACATTACTCTGATATAATCACATGTATGTTTAGTTCTCTAAATTGCACCTTAATATCTTGATGTGATAACGGGGTCTCACATTTAGTGGTATCAGAGCAGTGGTTAGATAACCAGGGAAGAGTGAAGGGTAGCCTTTAGAGACAAGTTGGCTAGGTATTCATTTAGGCATGCTTATGCATGTGATGCATATAGTTGTATACGTGATATACTAACATGCTTTGAATATTTTACTCTTGTTATCTAACGGCTTATATTATGAACTGCTTTTGGTATTGTTGTTAACTATTGTGTTGCAGCATGGCGAGCCTCAATGAAGAGGTAGGAGATATGGACAGTAGACATGCCAGTATTGCTCAGCCGAACCCCTTACCACCACCTGCTGTGGGCGTGGAGCCCAGTGTACAGATATTACTGCCAGGGGAGCTCAGTTTGAAGCAGTTTCTGAGTTTCCATCCGCCCATGTTTGAGGGGACTGAGTCTGGTGAAGTAGCTGAGGAGTGGTTGGAACGTATAGAGCAGATACTTGTGACTGCACCTTGTGCACTCACGGCATGGCTGAGGTTAGCAGAGTTTCAGCTGGCTAAGAAGCCTGCTATGTGGTGGAAGACCACCGTGATGGAGCTGAGAGCTCTAGGTATGGCAGTTGACTGGACTGTATTCCGGACCCGGTTCCTTAACCGGTATTTCTCTGCAGCTGCCAGACAATTGAAGGAGGATGAGTTCAACAGTTTGAAGCAGGGTAGCATGTCCGTAGCAGACTACGCTATGCAGTATTCCTCACTGCTGAGGTATGTACCTCATATTGCTGTCAACAGCCATGCCAAGATGAGGAACTTTCTGAAAGGTCTGAGGCCGGAGCTATTCGATAGGGTTATCTCTAACAACCCCAGCTCGTTTGACGACGCCCTGACACGGGCAGAGTTGGCAGAGATTGCCGTAGGCGCATACAAGGATGTTGTACCCCCTTTTGTACCATCACAGAGGCCTACTACTGATAGTCTGAAGCCACGAGGGGATCAGTTTAAGGCTCGTGGGGCCTCATCATCTTCCAGGTTTAGTGGGAAGAAGTCTCATGGACAGAAGCAGAGCACCCGGGGGCACACACAGGGAAGCAGGACAGAGGTACCCAGGTGTACCAACTGTGGAGGATGGCATTTGTTACGTGACTGTCGGGGTTGCTATATTTGTGGCAAGATGGGCCACATAGCTCGGGGTTGCCCCAATCGGGCAGTTCAGACGGATTCAGGGCCGAATAGGCCAAGGTTTGATGCTGGGAGGGCACCACAGAGGCAACAGTTTGCACCACGACCCCTGGGAGGTCAGACGACAGGACCGCCGCAAGGACAGGTGTATGCACTGACCCGGGAGCAGGCCGAGGCAGCCCCAGAGGAGGTCATTGCTGGTACGTGTCATTTACTTACGTACCCTGCACTTATATTGATAGATACAGGTGCTTCCCATTCCTTTGTATCTACTGCCTTTGTGGAAGGACACCATTTGTGCTCGTCTCTGTTACCCACGCCTCTCATGGTCTCGACACCCACGGGGAAGCATGTGATTGCGGATCGACAGTTATCAGATTGCCTCATTTATTTTGAGGGCAATGATCTGAGGGCCGATTTGATTCAGTTAGAGATGGCAGACTTTGACTGCATTATCGGCATTGATGTGTTGAGCAGATACCGAGCTATGGTAGATTGCCAAAAGAGGATGGTTCGTTTTCTGTCTGATCAGGGGTTCCAGTGGACTTTTTATGGGGACGGCTCTCGTCCAAAGATACCAGTAATCTCGGCGGTTAAGATGTCGCGGTTATTGGAACGTGGCCATACTGGGTACCTTATTTATGCTATGGATGCTTCAGAGGAGAAGGAAGTGAGAGCCGAGGACATTCCAGTTGTGGCGGAGTTCAGTGATGTGTTTCCAGATGAGATTCCGGGATTTCCGCCTGTCAGGGATGTGGAGTTTGCTATTGAGTTGCTACCAGGGACATCAGCCATTTCTCGTGCCCCATACAGGATGGCACCGGCAGAGCTGAGGGAGCTGAAGGTACAGTTACAGGAGCTCCTCGACAAGGGATACATCCGTCCTAGTGTATCGCCTTGGGGTGCGCCAGTCTTGTTCGTGAAAAAGAAGGATGGATCAATGCGTCTGTGCATTGACTACAGGCAACTGAACAAGGCTACAGTGAAGAACAGATATCCGCTTCCGAGGATTGATGATCTGTTCGACCAGCTTCAGGGTACGGAGGTGTACTCCAAGATAGATTTGAGGTCAGGCTATCACCAGGTACGGGTTAGAGCTGGTGATGTCCAAAAGACGGCTTTTAGAACTCGGTATGGACACTATGAGTTCTTGGTGATGCCGTTCGGTGTAACAAATGCACCTGCAGTCTTTATGAGCCTGATGAACAGAGTATTTCAGGAGTACCTCGATCAGTTTGTGATCGTGTTTATTGATGACATCCTAGTCTATTCGAGGAATGAGGAGGATCATGCCGATCATCTGAGGACAGTACTCCAGATCCTCAGAGATCATCAGTTGTACGCCAAACTCAGCAAGTGTGAGTTTTGGCTGAACAGTGTTGCATTTTTGGGCCATATCATATCACGAGAGGGGATATCAGTAGACCTGAGGAAGATAGAGGCAGTTATGGATTGGTCTACCCCTACTTCAGTCAGTGAGATTCGAAGTTTTCTTGGTCTGGCTGGCTATTATCGACGTTTCGTCGAGGGTTTCTCAAAGATCGCCAAGCCACTTACACAGCTGACTCAGAAGGGAGTCCCATTTTGTTGGTCAGAGGCTTGCGAGCAGAGCTTCCGGGAATTAAAGCACAGACTGACTACTGCACCCGTTCTAGTGATACCCAAGGAGAACAAAGGATTTGTCCTTTATACCGATGCATCTCTACTGGGATTAGGGTGCGTACTGATGCAGGACAGACATGTAGTGGCTTACGCTTCGAGACAGTTGAAGCCACATGAGACGAGGTATCCAGTCCATGATCTGGAGTTGGCAGCTATAGTGTTCGCCTTGAAGATATGGCGACACTACTTATACGGTACCTCATTTACCATCTTCACTGATCACAAGAGCCTGAAATTCTTGTTTACACAGGCTGAGCTGAACATGAGGCAGAGGAGATGGATGGACCTGCTGAAGGACTACGATTGTGAAATCGAATATCACCCGGGAAAGGCAAATTTGACAGCCGACGCTTTGAGTCGGAAGGTGAAGAGCACAGCAGAGGATGCTATGTCTCTGTCAGCTATGTTTAGCTCCTACTGCCATTTGGGATTCGATTATGATGTATCTTCTTCGCCAGTACAGGTTTTGACCTTGCTAGCTGAGCCTGTTATATTTGATCACATCAGGAAGGCTCAGGGGACCGATGTAGAGGTTCAGAGATGGATGTTAGTGGTTCATTCAGGACAGCCATCGAGATTCAGAGTGGCTGATGACGGTTCTCTGAGGCTCGGCGACAGATGGGTGGTTCCAGATACACCCGAGTTGCGCCAAGGTATATTACAGCGAGCTCATTGCAGCAGGATGAGTATCCATCCAGGTGGGAAGAAGATGTATAAGGATCTACGCAGCCAGTTCTGGTGGAGGCGTATGAAACAGGATGTCACCTCTTTTGTCAAGCGTTGTTTGATTTGTCAGCAAGTGAAAGCTGAGAGACAAAGGCCTGGAGGTGAACTAAGAAGTTTAGAAGTACCCGAGTGGAAGTGGCAGCACGTATCTATGGATTTCGTGACCCACTTGCCGAGGACTGTTTCGGGTTTTGATGCCATCTGGGTAGTCGTGGACAGGTTGACTAAGAGTGCTCATTTCATTCCCTACTGTATGACCTTCACACACTTAAGAATGGCGCAGTTATATGTCAAAGATGTGGTGAGACTGCACGGGATCCCTGTTTCGATTGTGTCAGATCGAGATCCGCGGTTTACATCTCACTTTTGGGAGGGTATGCAGACAGCTCTAGGTACAGAGTTGAGGTTGAGCACAGCCTATCATCCCCAGACGGACGGACAGACCGAGCGTACGATACAGACGCTCGAAGATATGTTGAGGGCTTGTGTGCTGGAGTTCGACACTTCATGGCAGGACTCGATAGCCTTGGTGGAATTTTCTTACAACAACAGCTACCAGGCAAGTATTCAGATGGCTCCTTTCGAGGCCCTCTATGGTAGGCGTTGTAGGTCACCCTTGTGTTGGGATGACATGGACCGTAAGTCGGTTGGAGGACCTGAGTTGGTTCAGGAAATGGAAGAGAAAGTTAAGGTTATCAGAACAAAGATGAAGGCAGCTCAGGATAGACAGGCAGCATATGCCAATCAGCGGCGTAGACCGTTGGAGTTTCAGTTAGGCGACAGAGTGTTTTTAAAGATCTCACCCTTCAGAGGCGTAGTACGGTTTGGGATGCGAGGGAAGTTATCCCCGAGGTATGTAGGGCCGTATGAGATCTTACAGCGTATTGGTACTCTGGCGTACCGGTTGGCTTTACCGCCCTCTCTGTCTGGCATACACGACGTTTTTCATGTGTCTATGCTGAGGAAGTATGAGCCAGATCCCTCACATGTGTTGCAGCCTTCAGAGGTTCAGATTGAGTCCGATGTTTCTTATGTGGAGCGGCCTATCAGGATTTTGGATAGAGCAGACCGCAGACTTCGGAACAAGGTTATTCCTATGATCAAGGTACAGTGGGATCGTAGGGGTGTCGAGGAGGCCACGTGGGAGACAGAGCGACACATGGTGCAGCACTATCCAGAGTTATTTTCTGGTATGCGTTTATTTACTGTTTTATTTCTGGTTAGTAGCATGTTTGATTTCGGGACGAAATCCTATAAGTAGGGGAGTATTGTGATATCCCCGAAATGATTATGTGATTTTAATCATTTAAGTTATATTGTGATGTTAATGTGTTAATTCATGGGATTGGATAAATTATATTGGGGAGAATTACTTCAGGGTGCATGTAACATGTATTGGGTTTTTGGGGTGTGTATTGTTGTTTTGGTAAAGCATGCAAAAAGGGTAATTGAAGTATTTTGTTGAGAAAATACTATAAATATCATGTGGGGATATTTTAAGTACATCGTGCCAAATCGGGACCAAAACATAACACATCAAACCACCCAACACTTAACCACCCCCCCAACCCATACTTTGACTCAGCATGAGCTGGCCATGCTTCCACTTGGCTCAATAATTTAACACCTTTCCAGCACTCCAAATTTCGAACCTCCTCTTCCAAAATACCATCCAGCAGCTGCTAAGCAATTTTAGGAGGAGCCCTTCCATTTCCATCGCCTGGAAATCCTTCAAAAATCGGGGCAAAGTAGGGTGAGGAACTACCCTGTTTCTTTCTGGGAAAAAACTGGTTTGGTTCCACTTTTGAGCATGGTGAAAAACGGCATGTTAGCATATGTTTCTTGAAACCTGTGATTTAAATGCTTACATGGTGTTTTTATGAGTCTCTCTGTAATTTTCCTTAAGCATGATGCATGTTTTATGTGGAAGATTTAAGCTTGTGAAAAGTAGTGCTCAAAAATCTGGGTAGAGATTTCCTCTGTTTTTCTGGAAAACGTGGGTTGGGAGTGTTTTTGAGGAGGTGTTATCATGCATGATAAGCTTATATATTGGAGAAACTTTGATGTAAAAACATTCTTGGTAGTTTTGTGAAACCCATGGCATGTTTAGTTGAGCATGGTTTATGTTATATGTGTTAGTTTTGATAGCATGTAAAGAGGTGCTCAAGAATTCTGGAAATGAAAATGTGCCCTGTTTCCAGAAAAAGTTGATCCGGTACTTGTTTAAATGATCGATGTTTATGCATGTAGGTTTATGCTCAGGGTGTATATTTGGTTTGAATACACTCAGGGTAGTGTAGTTCAAATGCTAGCATGATGATCTTGGTATGTATATTGTCCTACATGTTAGATTTAAGGGTATAAATATCGGTGTTAAGCAATTCTGGAAAATCGCCGAAGGAACAAGGTTGGCGATCGATCGCCAAGGAGGCGCGATCGATCGCGACGTTCCAGTGGGTTTTGGCGATCGATCGCCAATATTGGGGCGATCGATCGCGGAATGTTTTTTTTTGGTATGCGAGGCAGTAGCATCTCGCGATCGATCGGGGCTCATGGGCGATCGATCGCGAGATGATATTGAAGGATTAATTTGTTTTTTTAATTTGGTTTTGCTTCCGGATTATTATGAGGTGCCTAATATTGTGTTGTGTGGCTATGTAGAACCATCCCAGGTGCCAGCACAACCGAGGAGATAAAGTCGATTGACTCCTCTATCTTTTGAAAGGTACCTAAGCGACGTACGGGCATCCCAACGGTAACATGTACTTTATGTTTGTCTTTATGACACATGATGAATGCAATGTGGTGCATTAAGATTATGATACATGTTTTTATGCATTGTTTTTGCATATGTATGTTGTGAAATATAAGAGGTGTATTTCACGAGTCAAAGTTATCTTAGTAAGGATTTTAATGGCTTACGCTAAAGTCCATTGGAAGCGATGAAGAATTCCGCTTACATGGAGTAGCAACGCTAAAGTCCATTGAAAGCGAGGAAGAATTCCGCTTACATGGAGTAGCAAGAAGCATTAAAATGTACTAATGATAAGGGCTCAGGATGAAATAAGGATTTAAGGGAAAAGGAATGTCATGACATTGCATATCCATACATTCATATAATGTGTTTCTATTATGAATTTATGGTACAGGGACAACCAATGGGCGATATAAATGCTGGAAATACAGGAAGGACTTGTGTTTAAGATTTGCATTTATGCCTTACTTTCATATTATGTTAAATATGAATTGTGTTATGCTCATGTGTTGGGGGTTGTCTTTGTAGGTGCTTTTGTTGACGAGAACCAGGGCCGGGGTTGATATGCTGAGCTGTAAGGAGTGCTACAGGATTAGCATGTTAGAGTTTTTGTATAGCTTCTTCTGAGTAGAGTAAGACTATGATGTAGTACCTTTGTAGGAAGTACGTCTTTCCTTTTTGGAACATTTTGGTACTGTAATCTCTAAAGCTCAGGTTAATCAACACGGCACATTACTCTGATATAATCACATGTATGTTTAGTTCTCTAAATTGCACCTTAATATCTTGATGTGATAACGGGGTCTCACAGTGTGGTTGCTACGGAGCAAACACCCATAGTATGACGTTACCTTGAAGTAAGAAATGAAAATGTGGTATTTGATTAGATATCTAGGATATCGGTATTTTATTCCCTATTGGTAATAAATAGGAACAGAGACGTAGTTAATCAGAGATGTGATTAACTAGTATCGGAAGTTAAGGAAATCTCAATATGATATCTAGAATTATGATAATTGCTAGATAAAGTAAAATGTTATGAAATGTTGCTAATCATTGCTAGATAAAGTAAGATGTTATGAAATGATGTTATGAAATGATGTTATGAAATGTTGCTAATCATTGCTAGATAAAGTAAGATGTTATGAAAGGTTGCTAATTTGAAACTGGCTAGGGTTAACCAATGTGATGATTAACTGCATATTCAGGATTTGATGATTTATCTGTTTTGAGAACAGGGTTATTACAGGGGTACGCTATGATGAGGATGATACCATCCAGGAAGTATCACATATGTTCCACAATATTTACATTTTCGTAAATTATGTACTATGTCATTATGATTATGAAATTGTGGAATTGGTATGCTCACCCCGTTGGGGGCTGTCTCTGTTGGGGCAGGTGTACAGGTACATCGATGGCTTTGGAGATGAGCTCGAGCTGTTGATTGAATGTACTCCCAAGACGTGGTACCAGGGCTTGATGGAGCACGGTATCGTATAGGGTACCTATATACCCATGATGATTATATACATATTCATGATGCTCGCATGTGAGCACGATTATACTTGTATATGGGTTGTATGTAATGGCATGAGCCTTTCTCTCTTTCATTCTATGTTGCATGCAAGCAATTAGAGGTAGAATTGCTAAATGATATGAGAGTCATTGGCGTATTATGTGGGTGTTGAAACCCACTTTTGATGTCATATGTGTGGTGTCTTCCCTGGCTGGGAATTTACTTATTATTGCTGCATTCTGATGAGTATTATGTTTTCCCTGGCCGGGAATTATGTTATGTGTTGTGCTTTTATTTCGGGATAGGTCTATTTATGGGGAGACTCTGCCCAAATTT
This sequence comes from Haberlea rhodopensis, assembly GCA_907163345.1. Taxonomy (NCBI): domain Eukaryota; kingdom Viridiplantae; phylum Streptophyta; class Magnoliopsida; order Lamiales; family Gesneriaceae; genus Haberlea; species Haberlea rhodopensis. Next base: position 344,852 of record CAJQUN010000455.1, on the reverse strand, counting down.
TTATAAAAGTCCACGATGTCAAAAGTGGTGTAATGGGGATGGTAATGGGTGAACTCTATGAGTCCATTGTTGTTAGGATGACGAACTTATAACATTGTATGTTAAAGAAAGTTTTGTAATTGCCATTCAATGGTAAAGTATCATCTGAGTTTCCCGAATGATTTTATTGAAAGCATGTGCCACACATAATGATTAATACACTAATCAAGGGTTAAGCATACGGGGTCCTTACACCTCAGCCTCCTCTCCTGATTCTGTTCCCACAAACCGGGACGGGTGGTAAGACAGAAACTGGGTCAGACTGATCTCACCCGGTAGTAATAACTGAGCCACCGGTTCCATGCCTACAGCTGGTGGAGGTAGAGGGTTTGCTTGACCAATACTAGCGTTCATGCTCCCAACATCGCCAACCTCTTCATTAAGGTTCCCCGCATTCATAGCAGCCATGCTGTAACACAAAGGTTAACAACAAGTCCAAAACAAATATATAGGTTATGCCGTTAGATAACAGGAATGATAATAAGCATGTTAGTATAACAATATATACAACAATATGCACCACATGCATAAACATGCTTCAAATGTAAGCACCTAGCCAATCATGCTAAGGCTACCATTCACTCGTTCCCAGGTTCTCTAACCACTGCTCTGATACCACTAATGTAAGGACCCTAGTTCCTTAAGTGTGGATTAAGGCATAATTAGAGCTAATATTAATCATCAGAGTGAAATAATCGTGTTGAGACCATGAGCCTTAAGAGTTACATGCCAAAATAATGACTATCAATTGGATTAGTTACATTCCCAATCAAATGAATGTATTAACTATAGCTTTATACTACTCCTAGAGTAGATACTATACAAAATTAATCATGTCCTTCCTTCCTCAAAAGAATTCTTCACAAGCTCACCACCTCAACCCGTTTTAGCCCCTTTATCATCATGCCAAAAAGTACCTACAAGGACAACCCCCAAACATGAGCAATGATATCATTCATATACAACACAATATGAATATAAAGCGTAAATGCATAATCATAATAAAACACTTCCTGTTTTTCCCATGCATTTTAAACGCTTCCCGTTTGGTTGTCCCTGTACCATAACTCATGAGTATAATCAATAGATTATTTAATGGTCTACACATGTCATGACATAATACCATTCCATTATCACCGATTACCAATCACCAATCACTAGTATGTCCATCACAATGTATTTTAATGCCCCTCGCTTATTTACATATAGGCGGCATAGAATAACCTCGCTTCAATGGACATGCGGCGCTCCCACCCCTCGCTTCACATTGAGCGGCAAATATTCTTTCCTCGCCCTATATGATAACCACGCTCAAATGTGACATGCGGCGCTCCCACCCCTCGCTTCACATTTAGCGGCAACAAATCAAATAGCGGCAAACATTAAAATCATCAAGGGATGACCACGACTCATGGGATGTGCACCAATAATCATCATATGCATATACAATCATCATGCATAATTCAACATGTATTTGCATCCACAATGCATAATTTCACATATACTTGCATCCACAATGCATAAATAATGAGTATACTAGATACATGTACCGTTGGGTGCCCGTACGTCCTCTACGTACCTTTCCAAAAGTGGAATTGATATGGCTTCACTTCCTTGGTTGCGTTGCTACCTGGGATGGTTCTACACAATCACACAACCCCATATTAGAAGCCAAATAATAGTCGAATACCAAAAATTCGTCAAAAGAAATCATTTTACAAAATTCCACAGCTGGCGATCGATCGCTTCGCTGAGGTGATCGATCGCCTCAATTTTTGCTTCGCGGCGATCGATCGCGCCAAACATGGCGATCGATCGCCTATCCAATGATTTGGACACTGCCTCTCGGCGATCGGTCGCCCCATTTCAGGCGATCGATCGCCTGCCCTGCGATTTTGTTACTGCCCATTGGCGATCGGTCGCCTCTTTTCAGGCGGTCGATCGCCTCGCACAGACTCGCGATTTTTTCACCATTAATGCACCCCAAAACCTTCCCAACCCATACCAACTCCCCTACCAACAAACCAATAACATTAAACACATAATAACCTTCCATAAACACTTTAAGCACCTCAAAAATCCAACATTCAACCAAAACCACAACAACCCAAAACAAACCCATTTCAAAACCTTCAAAACCATACCAAACTTAAATAAAACATTACAAAATCAACAATGAGGTACCCATACCTCTTGGGGACTTCAAATCTCCCAATAAACTCCACAAATCAAGGTTTTGGAAGGATTTCTCTTCACCCCTAAGCTCAAACTCGAAAATGAGGAGGGAAGGGTTTGTGGGAAGTGATTTTGGGGGATTTAGTAAAGTGTTTTGGTAAAGGTGGGGGTTGGGGTATAAAGGGGTTGGGTTTAATTAAAATGCATTCCACATCCTATTGTGTATAAAACACCCCAACATGACATTTAAAAGGCATTAATCCAAAATGCACCAAAATACCAAATAAACTCATGATTTCCAATTAATTGCTAACCATGGCAAATAAATCATGCTAATAGCAATTTTCCCAACATGTACAACATGCACCCTGAAATGCTCTCCCGGATCACTCTATCACGTGACTAAGCATTTCAACATGATAAATAAATCCAACACATAATTAATTACCACCATAATTAATCATATAAACATAATTAATGTCCAAATGCAATTAATCAATTAAACATAATTAATCAATCAGGTTTCGCCCTACCACTAAGCAGCCTTTTTGACAACAAAAACATTAAGACCGGGGCTCTCTCCAAACTTCATCCAGGGAGACTAATCACTGCGAAGTATCTTCAGCTACACAGACAGCGAAGTGGCAGTGTAAGGACCCCCGTGCCCTTAACCCGTAATTAGCGCTAAATCCCACAACCGTGTACATGTAACCATATATGTTGGAAAATAACCATATGCTAGGTTAGCATAATATACCGATAATAAAATTCTTCCGTTTAATCCAATATATACCATTTCCATTTGTTCCAACTAAACCATTTAGCATGCCATGTACTCCCGAGATACACTAATTACTTCTCAATTCATCTAGCAATTCCCAATTAATTGCATATCACAATATAGATGAAAAGAAAAGACATTTGCCTTTTATACAACCCATGCACACATATACGTCGCTCACAGACGAGCACCAAATAATCGTATGTGTACATAAAGTATAAAATACCATACTTCCAGATGTCGTTACCGGTGCCTCAATCCTGGAAGCACCTCCCAAGCGCGACTCGATCTCAACTCTGGATCTGAGCGTCTATCCAGCCAGCTCTGGTACCCCGATCCTGGAAGTACCTCTAATCAACAGCCCGAGCCCGACTTCAAAGCCGCTGCTACACCTGTAATACCTGCCCCAACAGAGACAGCCCCCACACGGGGTGAGCATACCAATACCACCAATCCAATAATCATAACATTGCAATTCATAAATTTACAGAAAGTAAATGCCATAATATAAATGATACTCCCTGGATGGTAACACCCTCATCCGGGATCCCATGCATTGTCCCTGTTCTCAAAATAACCAAACTCATCAAATTCCCAAAGCCAGTTAATCACCATATAGATTAACTAATACAGTTCTATCATGTCAGCTCCATAATCAATATGTAAAATCATTATACATAGGCCATAGATTTCACATATATTTAACCAAGGATTCCATGTTCCCGTAACATTGCTCGCTCCACAATAGCGGCATTCTAAACCCAGCGCACGCTCAACAATAGCGGCGTCATAACCGGTGGTCGCTCAACGGCGACAACACCCAATCGTTGCTCGCTCTAAAGCGGCACCCTATGATTTCCAATGTATGTCTATTTATCACAGTTACCATATACCATGCATATCATTATCCATTTGAAGTAAATATAATGCACCATGCATTTCAATACTTACCACATGCCAGATATTGCAATGTCCATATAATACAATTACCATACACCATGTATTCCAATGCCCATTTAATACCATTATCACAAACCATGCATATTACAGTTGCAATACTATAATAGGTTATGCTCGTACGTCCCACGTACCTTAGTATTCCGTAGTCCATATCAAGCCTGGCTTGAGTTCCATGCCCCGAGAAACATGTGCTAAAACACATAAATATTCACAATTAATTACGAACATGCAACACATGCTCAAGCACACCCATAACCCTCAACATATTGTCAACCCACGACAATTTACCATTTACAAGACCCGGGGCAGGGCATATACAGGGAGGGGAAACGAATGAGACAATATCAAAAATTGCTCAAGAACCACTCCTAAAATTCGAACCCCAACCACACAAATCAAATCCAAAAATCACCATAATTCATTTAAAACATGAATTAATCAATCAACAACATGAATAATCGCCCCACATGCGAAACCCCCAAAATTCGACTTTAAAGCCCTAAATTCGAATCCAATTCCTCAATTCGAACCCAATAAGCATCTAAACCATAAATTAATTAATTAACAACAAGAATCAACATCCCCAAACCAAAACCCCCAAATTTTCGAACATAAACCCCCCTAAAATCGAACATAACTCCACGCACACAGCATACAAAATCGAACCATTAAGCAACACTTTTTCGAACCATGAAAGTGTGAAATAATCGACCCAAACCAAGCACCAAAACGCCCCAAAAACACCTGAAAGAAAGACCCAAAATCGTACCAAAAATCGAGCCCCAAATCGAAGAAATTCCAGTTTCGAACCCTAGCGTTTCCAGCAGAAATCCGAGCTCCATTCGCGACCAAACCTCAAATTGATTGTATGTATAGCTGCGCCTCGGAGAGACGATTCCAACGGCGGGTCGCACGCGCCGAACGGCGGCCGGACGGCGGCGGGCGCACGCCTTGAAGCGGCGGGGGGTCAAAGGGGATCGGGAAAGCTCGCGCGCGGGAAGAGAGGAGGAAGAAGAGGAAAATGGTTCCGATAATTAAAATCCCGGGTTTAATTGGTATTTATAGCAAAAATACCCCGAAATACTAATAGCCCCACAAATACATCATGATTCATTAAAAATCATCTGTTTTCAAAAACTCTATCTCTAACTCAAAAACCCCCTACCGGTGCCCACACCAAGCACCCGAGATTCCGAGTCATACTAAAAACCCAACTCGCAGGTTTTCACCGGAATGAGAATACGATCTCAACCTCGGGATCCAACGATCCCAAATGCCCGATTTACCAACCTCGGGAGATGCCAAACCGCAATTAATTCCTAATTGCCACAATTAAAAATCCATCAAGGATTAATACAACACCGGGATTACCCCCATAATTCCCGGACATCACAATTATCCCCTACTAATAAAATTTCGTCCCCGAAATTGCACCGGTGTACTCCACGTAACACCAGGACTACACCAACAAAACGAAGCCAAGTCCCTGATTCTGAACCACCTTAGAATCGAATTAACAACTGCGAGAATACCAGTCTCGCACCAAGCCCTAAAATAGCGCAACGCCAAAACCAATACAAACCCGAAAGATAACAACATACCTCGACGTGAATCGTCCCACAAGTCAGTTCACCAAAACTGCAAACCAACCAAATCTCCATTGGTTCTGACAAAGATATCATCCCGTGATATTCACCACCTGCCCACGATGCTTGACACGCATCGTCAAGATGGGGACCACTAGCATACAACAGTATACTCACAAAAGAAACCAGTCTTCGTTTCCCAGTCCATCTCCTCCAAAGGAGTAGTTGCACCACTTGCAACCTGGACCGGGTTACCCACGGTCACTGATCCACACAAAATACATCACCGAGGATGTTTACACCGGTGTGTTCCAAAAATCATATCTTGGTCCCGACACACCATCAAGACTCCACAAGGCCTCGAGTTCCACAGGGGACATGCAAGGCAACCAAATGCATTCCTACACACGTGTCAACCATGACACTAAACAAATCCGAATCTCGGCCATCCCTCATTTATCCTTGGATCCAACAATCCTAAAATAGGAAGGCTATCGAATTATCCAACAAGAACCACCATGGTTCCAAAACACGACAATTCCTCCTCAGGGGAAGTCAAACGACCCTCACGATCATTCATCAAGAATGCATCGTGCCATCGAGATCACCGATCTCAAAGTCCCACAATCTCGCACCGGAGATTCACCATCCCAAGCAAATGAAACCAATGTTCAACAATGAACAAAAAATAGAGTTGGCATTCGTATACACACACGGCATACATGCCCATACACCACACAACATGCATACGCAATGCAATAGACTCGGGTATCCCAATCATACCCACATCCCAAAGCTAACTGTCAAACCTCGATTATTCTCACCCCACGGAGAATGATGGTTGACAAACCAAAATCAAAGGGTGTGATTTCAACATCACCACCACACGAACCAAAATAACGAATCTCCACAAAAGATTCAACCGGTAGGAATCATAATACCGTCTTCCTCTCAAGGAAGAAGTCATGAATCCATGATCCTCCAATCCTCGAACCACCGTTCGGAGAACCTGGGTATATTTATACCAAAACATATCCTGGAACCCAGAAATACACAATTGGTTAGAGTAGTGCATCAATACTACCATTACCCGATCCAAAATCCGTATACGCCATGTATACTCATCCCAACGATGCTCTGTACTAATACCATAGTACTCCACAATCGAGCATCTCCCGAAGACGTCTCCTCAAACGTCTCACCGAGGTAAGAAATCCATTACCCGGTCCAACACCAGTAATACGTACCATGACTGATTTACAATCAGTCCACGACCGATGCAAGCTGTCTCCAAGACAGTACAATCCAAATCTCTCCAAGAGATAAGGTCAAAATAGTAGTGCCACCTCACTAACCATATCTCACAAACCACTGTGACTCCCATTGCATGCCACATGCAAGGGTGCTCAACCAGAGCTAACCACGACTTGACGACACTCACGTTGGCATTCCAAACAGAATTGAGCTGTCCCAAAACAAGTCTCTCAAAACAATGACGTATAAACGTCCCCGTGAGGTATTCCCTACCTCAAATACCATGCCACATAGAGACTACAAGAGTCTACCATAACCCTCATCGTATCACCATACGATTCACCAAACTCGAGTCCAACGAGCATTATAATAGCTAACACAAGCACCCCAAAGTACTGCAACAATACCTGGCTAGTGATTCGCTGGTCCCATAGGCTTATACCAACCTATCAACGTGACACACATACCATCCCGGTATACCATACCGCACAAACCATTAGAGTTGTAGGTCATTGCCCAACATATCTCTAAAACACCAAAGCATACTAGACAACCCAGCGTCCATGCTCAATTATCATGCAATCCTAATCCATTAGGACTTATTCCTCGCCCTTAGGGTGGGTGTAACCATGGCTACACCACATCACAACAACAAGCGAGTAGTTTCCTCAATGACTACTCTTACCACCAATCACTTGGCCTTAGCCATCCCAGCGAGCATACCCAAGGGTATCATTGCTCGACAAATATTTACCTCTACAATATGATGCGGTACACTCACCGGTACAATGCATCAATGCTCCATCGAGCAAACCTGCTCAGCAAAAGGTCTCGTCAACCAATGACCCAGACTCTACCATGTGCTCACCATCGGCACTCAAACCATACTACCAAATACATAAACATGAATGCATTAATCACCAAAATGATGCCACGCGTCCACATAGACATCCCAATTAACATCGTCAAACACATGACGGTAAACAACAATATACCATAATTCCAATACTGATAACAAAAGTAATATGCCATACCTCATCGCTATCGAGATAGCGGAATACCTGTATCCATCGTCCACTAGCGGTACATAAGCATCACCCATCGCTCGTAGACGGCATAACCCAGTGCTACACACATAGCGGTATAACCCATCGCTATAGAATCAGCGGCATGATCCCTCGCCATAGAGTCAGCGGTATAAAACGTCGCTATAGATACCCGGCGGTATGAACCATCGCCATAGATGTAGCGGAATGTACCCTCGCTGTATGATACCTGGTGGCAAGAACCATCGCCAATAAAATACCCGGCGGCATAAACCATCGCCAATAGAATAGCGGAATAAACCATCGCTAATAAAATACCCGGCGAAACCATCGCCAATAAAATACCCGGCGGAACCATCGCCAATAAAATACCCGGATAATCGCGGACTCAAGAGGTACTCACACTCATGTAGTACTTTGTTCCCGATCACATCGCTACGTCATGACAACGGCATCATCGCTTCGATGTGACAGCGGCATGTATCATCGCTTCGACACGACAGCGGCATCATCGTTTCGACATGACGGTGGTACCATCGCTTCGACGTGACAGCGGCATTTACCATCGCTTCGACACGACAGCGGCATTTACCATCATCCCGGCATGACAGCGGAAATACCCCTCGCTTCGACATATTAGCGGCATAATATCCCTCGCAATAGTAATATGACAGCGGCATTATCCTTCGCTTCGACATATTTGCGGCAAATATTCTTCATCGCTATAATATGACAGCGGCAAGTATTCACATCGCTACGCCATGCATGCAACCGTAATGCATAACCCGTATTTCAATAATTGTTTCGGCACGACAGCGGCATCATCGCTTCGACGTGACAGCGGCATTTACCATCGCTTCGACACGACAGCGGCATCATCGCTTCGACGTGCATGCAACCGTAATGCATAACCTGTATTCCCATAAACATCGCCATGAGTGTATTTTAATGCACCTCGCTCCAACATATAGCGGCAAAGCATCAAAATCATCACTCCGATGTATATCTATGCAACCGTAATGCATAGTCCATGTCTCATAAGACCCTGCAACCACCATGGTTAGCAACACATATTCCAATTATGAACACATATCATAAACGCACATAAGCAATCATGGATAAGTATGTGCTTCTCATTCCCAATAACATGTTCCTAGGCCCTCAACAGCCCCAAAGAGCTAACCACTGCTCTGATACCACTAATGTAAGGACCCCCGTGCCCTTAACCCGTAATTAGCGCTAAATCCCACAACCGTGTACATGTAACCATATATGTTGGAAAATAACCATATGCTAGGTTAGCATAATATACCGATAATAAAATTCTTCCGTTTAATCCAATATATACCATTTCCATTTGTTCCAACTAAACCATTTAGCATGCCATGTACTCCCGAGATACACTAATTACTTCTCAATTCATCTAGCAATTCCCAATTAATTGCATATCACAATATAGATGAAAAGAAAAGACATTTGCCTTTTATACAACCCATGCACACATATACGTCGCTGTAAGGACCCCAAGCCCTTAAAACCTTGATTAGTGTATTAACCACTATGTGTGGTACATGCTTTCTATAAAATGTCAATCGGGAAGCTCTGATGATACTTAATCATTGCCTGTCAATAAAAGACTCATATGTTTGCCCTTACCAACCCCTTGGTGCCACTTTTCACATTGTAAACTTTTACAAAAATTTGGGCAGAGTCTCCCCATAAATAGAGCTATCCCAAAACAGAGTACAACACATAACAAAATTCCCGGCCAGGGAACACATAATACTCAACAGAAAGCAGTAATACAAGTAGATTCCCAGCCAGGGAAGACACCACACATACGTCAACAAAAGTGGGTTCCAACACCCACATAATACACCAATGACTCTCATATCATTCTAGCAATTCAACCTAATTGCATGCAACCTTAAATGAAAGAGAGAAAGGCTCATGCCTTTATATACAATCCATATACAAGTATAATCGTGCTCACATGCGAGCATCATGAATATGAATATGTATAAATCCTCAGGTGTATATATAGGTACTCTATACGATACCGTGCTCCATCAAGCCCTGGTACCACGATCCTGGGAGTACCTCAAATCAACAGCTCGAGCTCAGCTCCATAGCCATCGATGTACCTGTCCACCTGTCCCAACAGAGACAGCCCCCAACGGGGTGAGCATACCAATACACAAAATCCCATAATCATAATAATGAAATTCATAATTTACAACACAAGTAAATACTAATGAATTTAAATGATACTCCCTGGATGGCAACATCCTCATCCGGGATTCCGTGTACTGTCCCTGTTCTCACAACATCAAACTCATCAAATCTCATAAATCAGTAAATCAACGCATTGATTAACTCATCGCATGCCTAATCCTCGAATATCAACATATAGTGATTACAATTTCATTAAACATGCAATTACAGATATCACAATATCTAATACTGATTTCACAACCTTGCTATCAATCACAGATAGCTCAAATGCCTTAGCATTTATTTTACCATTCCTTCATTATACTTAGACATCTCAAGTGTCTTATAATGAATACATGAGTCTACAAACCTAGACATCTCAAATGTCTCATAATGAATACATGATTCTACGAACCTAGACATCTCAAATGTCTTACGAAGAATGCATGATTCTACAAACCTAGACATCTCAAATGTCTCATAATAAATACATATAAATCCAGTACCCCATATATCATGCAAGAGTCATCCTACTCTAGTGTCACGCACGCTACAAGCGGCGATATCAAGATTTGGGTCATTCCTTGGCTATATCAACATATATATATAACCATACGCAAAACATTCAATGCAATCAAAAACACCTTATGCATTTCACATATATATAGTAATGCTCGTACGTCGCACGTACCTTAAATCTCCGAAGTCCGAGCCAAGCCTTGCTCGAGTTCCATGCCCCGAGGAATGATGTGCTAACACGATAAACAATTCACCATTATTTACGAACATGTAACCTATGTTCAAGCACACCCATATCCCTCACAACATTGTCAATACACGACAATTATCCTCTTAAAAGACCCGGGGCAGGGTACATGCAGGGAAGGAATAAATGAGACAATCGAAATTTGTTCAAGAATGCCCTACAAAAATCGAACCTCAATCTCACAATTTCGAACCCAATAAAATACCATAATTCATCTAAAATGTCAATTAATCAATCCATAGCATGAATAATCATCCCACATGCCAATCCCCCAAATTCGAAATCCAAAGCCCTAAATTCGAACTCAATACCTTAAATTCGAACACAATTAAGCATCAACAATACATCTAAAACATGTAATAAATTACCCATAACAAGAATCGTCACAACCCTTCCAAAACCCCCAAAATCGAACCCATTTCATGCATACAACCAAAATTTCGAACCAATCCCACCAACAACAATAATCCGAACAAATCGAACACAAAAATGGCAGGGAATTGCACGAAAATAACGAAAAAGGGGTTAGGATGATTACCCAAACGAAAATCGGAAGAAATCGGACCAAAATCGATAAACCCTAGAATTTGGGGATCGCCGCTTATCTGCAAAATTCGACTCCAGGACGCGACGAAACTTCGAATTGATGGAGGGGAAAGAAGCGCCTCGTCGAGACGAAGCCGTGGGTAGGTCGCACGCGCCGATCGGCGGCCGGACGGCGGCTGGCGGAGCGCCTGAAACGGCGGGGCAGGGGAGGCGACGGGAAATCGCGCGGACGGGAAAGAGAGAGGAAGGAGAGGGCTGAAATGATAATTTCCTAAAATCTTGGGTTCAAATGGTATTTATAGCAAAAATACCCCGAAAAATTAATAGCCCCACAAATACATCATGATTCCTTAAAAATCATCTGTTTTCAAAAACTCTCTCTCTAACTCCAAAATCCCCTACCGGTGCTCACACAGCACCCGAGATTCCGAGACACATCAAAAACCCAACTCTTAGGTTTTACACCGTAATGTGAATACAATCTCAACCTCTGGATCCAACGATCCCAACTACCCAAATAAACGAGCCCAGAAGGCCCAACACCTCGATTAAATCCCAAATTGCCACGTAAAACCACTTTAGGGATTATTAATACTCCGGGATTAACACCTATAATCCCTGGTCATCACAATATCCCCCACTAAAAGAATTTCGTCCTCGAAATTAGCACTGGTGTATCACGTAACACCCAGGCTACACAACAACATGAAGCCAGAACCTCGATTCTTGACCATATCAGAATCGTATTAATAAACGCGAGGATACTTACCTCTCATCTAACTCTGAAACAGAGCGACATACCAAAACCAACATATCACCCAAGAGGTAAAACGTACCTCGATGCGGGTCATCCCAAAAGTCAGTCCCTCATGACTGCGAAACAACTGATACTTACGACTGTAGATCAGACAGTCATCCTTCGTTTCTAATACAACAGTACGAACACATCCTGAATGACACCTCAACCGTAAGAACGTTGACCTCGTGTCAAACTCTGGAGTGGAATAGACTTCCAAATCCATCATAACGTCAAAGAGCGTCAGCACAACTCAACGCTAACAGTCCAAAAGCAGTTAGTCAACTGAAACTGCAAGGATTCGAATCGCTCTTGATTCTATCGTAGATATCATCCAATGATATTTTTCTATGACTTACGATGTCTAACATACATCGTTACGAGGGAAACACTAGTACAACCACGGTGTACCCATACCAAACCTGGTTTCCACTTTCACACTTCCTCCATCGAAGGAGTAGTCGCCTCATTGCAACTTAATTTGGGCAACTCACGGCCACAAATTCAAACAAAAGACATCTCACAAGATGTCCACCTCCGGATGTTCCAAGAATCACGTCCTGATCATAAATAACAACCGAGACTCCGCAGAGTTTAAAATTCTTAAGGGGCATGCAATAAACCCATTGCATCCTCAACGCTTGTGTCATCAGCGACACTCAACCAATCCGAAATCCTGCCATCCCTTGAAAATCCTCGGATTTAACAATCCAAACTTGGGAAGGCTGTCGCATAACTCGAAGGAAAACACCAACAAGGGAAATACCTTAACCCTCACAAGAAAATCCCTCCTCAAGGGAGTCAACTAACTTCACGATCATTCCTCATAATCATCGTGCCATGGAGATTCCCAATCTCAAGGTGTTCCATATCTCACATCAGAGATTTAACCATCCAAAAATAGCATAACTCTATGCTTAACAGAGAGGAAATCAATAACTGGCATCCGTATACTCACCGGTATACCTGCCTAAGCACTGATGTCGCATGCATACTCAATGCACTCGGCTCGGGTATCTACCACATATCCCTAAGCCCCAAACACAACCGTCAATTCTGAGTCATTCCTTACTCAGTGGAGGATGAAAATCGACGATTAACAATACACGGTGTGATTCCCAAGATCAACACCACTTGCACCAACTTACCGAATCTTTCAAGATTCCCAAATAGGTATAATACTACCTCCTTCCTCGCAAGGGAAATGCCATCGAACTCGAGATCCACAAGTCTCGAACCATCGTTCGGAAAAACTGGATATAATAACACCCATTGTATCCCAATACACGGGTTCCTTTAGATTGAGTCAATAACAACCTGATGACTCTCTTGTTGGTACTCCAACATCCTGAGCTGTCCCAGACAAGTCTCCAAGATTTAAACATAAACGTATACACGTTTCAGCGAGGCACGCACAACCTCAAATGATGTGGTGACTACTAGAGTCCACCACGATCCACATCGCATCACCTTACGATTTGCCAAACTTGGTTCCTACGAGCAGTGTAACGGCTCTAGCAAGCCCATCATGGTGCTACACACACGCGGCAGACAACCTAGTCTCTGCCTCTTTAGGTTTACCTCAAACCTACCAATAAGACGGACGTTCCACATGGTATAACATACTATGGGAGGAAAACTCAATAGAGTAGTGGGTCTTTATCCAACATTCCTCAATGCCGATACACCCTGGACACTCCAATGTCCCTATGTACTTAACATAACCTGATCCTACTCCCTTAGGACCCATCCTACACCCTCAAGGGTGGTGTGATCATGTCCACCACATGTCACATCGACAGAAAGCGAGTACTTTCCTCCATGATTACTCCTGTCGTCAAATCACATGGCCAAAAGCCATTCCAACGAGCATACCTCAAGGGTATCACCACTCGTAAAATGATCCCCCAATCGTAAGCTGCGGTACAATCACACGTACAGCGCATCCAACCATTCCTCGAGCAACCCGCTCGGTATAAGGGTCACGTCCATCGGTGTCGCACACACCACCTTGTGCTCGGTACTGGCACCCAAGGCATACTACTGAATACGTATACTCAACGCATCGATCATCGTAACGATGATGCATGTCTAATAAGACATCTCCTACACCATCGTCATCGTCATCCCGTGACGACACATGCCAACTCATGGCATCTAAAACATTGTCAACTAGTGACGATACATGTACCTCAGCGTATGTCATCCACTATCATGCTAGTAAAATAGGCATAATAAAACATGTATATCAATGCATGCCAGCTACAATAAAGCTAATAAAATAGCAATATATCATACCTCATCGCTAGTGATATAGCGTCATACCTGTCTCCGTCGCTCAATAATAGTGCGTAATCAGCACCCATCGCTCGAAGGCGGCAAAATCCTGTGCTGAGTACATAGCGGCAAAATCCCTCGCTATAGAATCGACGGCATGACACCTCGTCATATAATAAGTGGCATGAAACCTCGCTATACACCTGAGTATGAATCATCGTCCACATAGTAGCGGAAAGAGGCATCGCTATCAATACACCTGGCGGAATGAACCATCGCCAATAGATATAGCGGAATGAACCATCGCCAATCAATATAGCGGAATGAACCGTCGCTATAAATACACCTGGCGGAATGAACCATCGCCAATCAATATAGCGGAATGAACCGTCGCTATAAATACACCTGGCGGAATGAACCATCGCCAATCAATATAGCGGAATGAACCGTCGCTATAAATACACCTGGCGGAATGAACCATCGCCAATAGATATAGCGGAATGAACCATCGCTATCAATACACCTGGCGGAATGAACCATCGCCAATAGATATAGCGGAATGAACCGTCGCTATAAATACGCCTGGCGGAATGAACCATCGCCAATAAATATAGCGGAATGAACCATCGCTATAAACCGTGTCCTCATAGAGAAATGAATATAAATCGACACAGCGGGACACATCACCGCTATCATCCGTGTCATCACAAAGGAATGAATCATCATCCTAACAAGCGGCATCTCATCCTCGCTTCTTCATACAAGCGGTATATCATCCTCGCTTCGTATGGCATACCCCGCCTCCATGTGCAAGCGAGCATCCCCGCCCGCTCCACATTTTTAGCGGTACAAGCATAAGCTTCTTCATACAAGCGGTATATCATCCTCGCTTCGTATGGAATACCCCGCCTCCATGTGCAAGCGAGCATCCCCGCCCGCTCCACATTTTTAGCGGTCAAGCGTAAGTATAAAAATTCTCACTGTCATAAGCAGGACTCCTGGAATGTGTAATCATCATTCCTTTTTATACTCCATATTTCCTGTAACCTGCAACCATCAGGGTTAACAACAATAGCCATATACGCTATGCATCCACATTCAATTCATAAAAAAAAACACATTATGAGAATGTATGGTTTCACAAATAAATGTCATGATATCCTTCTTTAAATCCTTATTTCATCCTGAGCCCTTATCATTAGTACATTTTAATGCTTCTTGCTACTCCAGGAAAGCGGAATTCTTCCTCGCTTCCACTGGACTTTAGCGTTGCTACTCCATGTAAGCGGAACTCTTCATCGCTTCCAATGGACTTTAGCGTTGCTACTCCATATAAGCGGGACTCTTCATCGCTTCATATGGACTTTAGCATAAGCCATTAAAATCCTTACTAAGATAACTTTGACTCAAGACATGCATATGCAAAAACAATGCACAATAACATATATCATAACCTCAATGCACCACTTTGCATTCATCATGTGTCAACAAGACAACGTAAAATACATGTTACCTCGGAAATATCCCTTTATCTGATTTTCTTAAAACCAGCTTCCTTGGCACATAACACACGGAGTGCCAGACATCCCCATAAATGTCATCCTATCGTGTTCCACACGATTCCTGCAACCACAATGGTTAGCAATACCACTTTTCATATCATAATAGCACATAAACAATTTGCTATGTCATACAACATTAATGCCATCATGCATAAATATGTGCTATCAATAACTTCCTAGGCCCTTAACAGCCCCAATGAGCAACCACTGCTCTGATACCACTAATGTAAGGACCCCAAGCCCTTAAAACCTTGATTAGTGTATTAACCACTATGTGTGGTACATGCTTTCTATAAAATGTCAATCGGGAAGCTCTGATGATACTTAATCATTGCCTGTCAATAAAAGACTCATATGTTTGCCCTTACCAACCCCTTGGTGCCACTTTTCACATTGTAAACTTTTACAAAAATTTGGGCAGAGTCTCCCCATAAATAGAGCTATCCCAAAACAGAGTACAACACATAACAAAATTCCCGGCCAGGGAACACATAATACTCAACAGAAAGCAGTAATACAAGTAGATTCCCAGCCAGGGAAGACACCACACATACGTCAACAAAAGTGGGTTCCAACACCCACATAATACACCAATGACTCTCATATCATTCTAGCAATTCAACCTAATTGCATGCAACCTTAAATGAAAGAGAGAAAGGCTCATGCCTTTATATACAATCCATATACAAGTATAATCGTGCTCACATGCGAGCATCATGAATATGAATATGTATAAATCCTCAGGTGTATATATAGGTACTCTATACGATACCGTGCTCCATCAAGCCCTGGTACCACGATCCTGGGAGTACCTCAAATCAACAGCTCGAGCTCAGCTCCATAGCCATCGATGTACCTGTCCACCTGTCCCAACAGAGACAGCCCCCAACGGGGTGAGCATACCAATACACAAAATCCCATAATCATAATAATGAAATTCATAATTTACAACACAAGTAAATACTAATGAATTTAAATGATACTCCCTGGATGGCAACATCCTCATCCGGGATTCCGTGTACTGTCCCTGTTCTCACAACATCAAACTCATCAAATCTCATAAATCAGTAAATCAACGCATTGATTAACTCATCGCATGCCTAATCCTCGAATATCAACATATAGTGATTACAATTTCATTAAACATGCAATTACAGATATCACAATATCTAATACTGATTTCACAACCTTGCTATCAATCACAGATAGCTCAAATGCCTTAGCATTTATTTTACCATTCCTTCATTATACTTAGACATCTCAAGTGTCTTATAATGAATACATGAGTCTACAAACCTAGACATCTCAAATGTCTCATAATGAATACATGATTCTACGAACCTAGACATCTCAAATGTCTTACGAAGAATGCATGATTCTACAAACCTAGACATCTCAAATGTCTCATAATAAATACATATAAATCCAGTACCCCATATATCATGCAAGAGTCATCCTACTCTAGTGTCACGCACGCTACAAGCGGCGATATCAAGATTTGGGTCATTCCTTGGCTATATCAACATATATATATAACCATACGCAAAACATTCAATGCAATCAAAAACACCTTATGCATTTCACATATATATAGTAATGCTCGTACGTCGCACGTACCTTAAATCTCCGAAGTCCGAGCCAAGCCTTGCTCGAGTTCCATGCCCCGAGGAATGATGTGCTAACACGATAAACAATTCACCATTATTTACGAACATGTAACCTATGTTCAAGCACACCCATATCCCTCACAACATTGTCAATACACGACAATTATCCTCTTAAAAGACCCGGGGCAGGGTACATGCAGGGAAGGAATAAATGAGACAATCGAAATTTGTTCAAGAATGCCCTACAAAAATCGAACCTCAATCTCACAATTTCGAACCCAATAAAATACCATAATTCATCTAAAATGTCAATTAATCAATCCATAGCATGAATAATCATCCCACATGCCAATCCCCCAAATTCGAAATCCAAAGCCCTAAATTCGAACTCAATACCTTAAATTCGAACACAATTAAGCATCAACAATACATCTAAAACATGTAATAAATTACCCATAACAAGAATCGTCACAACCCTTCCAAAACCCCCAAAATCGAACCCATTTCATGCATACAACCAAAATTTCGAACCAATCCCACCAACAACAATAATCCGAACAAATCGAACACAAAAATGGCAGGGAATTGCACGAAAATAACGAAAAAGGGGTTAGGATGATTACCCAAACGAAAATCGGAAGAAATCGGACCAAAATCGATAAACCCTAGAATTTGGGGATCGCCGCTTATCTGCAAAATTCGACTCCAGGACGCGACGAAACTTCGAATTGATGGAGGGGAAAGAAGCGCCTCGTCGAGACGAAGCCGTGGGTAGGTCGCACGCGCCGATCGGCGGCCGGACGGCGGCTGGCGGAGCGCCTGAAACGGCGGGGCAGGGGAGGCGACGGGAAATCGCGCGGACGGGAAAGAGAGAGGAAGGAGAGGGCTGAAATGATAATTTCCTAAAATCTTGGGTTCAAATGGTATTTATAGCAAAAATACCCCGAAAAATTAATAGCCCCACAAATACATCATGATTCCTTAAAAATCATCTGTTTTCAAAAACTCTCTCTCTAACTCCAAAATCCCCTACCGGTGCTCACACAGCACCCGAGATTCCGAGACACATCAAAAACCCAACTCTTAGGTTTTACACCGTAATGTGAATACAATCTCAACCTCTGGATCCAACGATCCCAACTACCCAAATAAACGAGCCCAGAAGGCCCAACACCTCGATTAAATCCCAAATTGCCACGTAAAACCACTTTAGGGATTATTAATACTCCGGGATTAACACCTATAATCCCTGGTCATCACAGTCGCTCACAGACGAGCACCAAATAATCGTATGTGTACATAAAGTATAAAATACCATACTTCCAGATGTCGTTACCGGTGCCTCAATCCTGGAAGCACCTCCCAAGCGCGACTCGATCTCAACTCTGGATCTGAGCGTCTATCCAGCCAGCTCTGGTACCCCGATCCTGGAAGTACCTCTAATCAACAGCCCGAGCCCGACTTCAAAGCCGCTGCTACACCTGTAATACCTGCCCCAACAGAGACAGCCCCCACACGGGGTGAGCATACCAATACCACCAATCCAATAATCATAACATTGCAATTCATAAATTTACAGAAAGTAAATGCCATAATATAAATGATACTCCCTGGATGGTAACACCCTCATCCGGGATCCCATGCATTGTCCCTGTTCTCAAAATAACCAAACTCATCAAATTCCCAAAGCCAGTTAATCACCATATAGATTAACTAATACAGTTCTATCATGTCAGCTCCATAATCAATATGTAAAATCATTATACATAGGCCATAGATTTCACATATATTTAACCAAGGATTCCATGTTCCCGTAACATTGCTCGCTCCACAATAGCGGCATTCTAAACCCAGCGCACGCTCAACAATAGCGGCGTCATAACCGGTGGTCGCTCAACGGCGACAACACCCAATCGTTGCTCGCTCTAAAGCGGCACCCTATGATTTCCAATGTATGTCTATTTATCACAGTTACCATATACCATGCATATCATTATCCATTTGAAGTAAATATAATGCACCATGCATTTCAATACTTACCACATGCCAGATATTGCAATGTCCATATAATACAATTACCATACACCATGTATTCCAATGCCCATTTAATACCATTATCACAAACCATGCATATTACAGTTGCAATACTATAATAGGTTATGCTCGTACGTCCCACGTACCTTAGTATTCCGTAGTCCATATCAAGCCTGGCTTGAGTTCCATGCCCCGAGAAACATGTGCTAAAACACATAAATATTCACAATTAATTACGAACATGCAACACATGCTCAAGCACACCCATAACCCTCAACATATTGTCAACCCACGACAATTTACCATTTACAAGACCCGGGGCAGGGCATATACAGGGAGGGGAAACGAATGAGACAATATCAAAAATTGCTCAAGAACCACTCCTAAAATTCGAACCCCAACCACACAAATCAAATCCAAAAATCACCATAATTCATTTAAAACATGAATTAATCAATCAACAACATGAATAATCGCCCCACATGCGAAACCCCCAAAATTCGACTTTAAAGCCCTAAATTCGAATCCAATTCCTCAATTCGAACCCAATAAGCATCTAAACCATAAATTAATTAATTAACAACAAGAATCAACATCCCCAAACCAAAACCCCCAAATTTTCGAACATAAACCCCCCTAAAATCGAACATAACTCCACGCACACAGCATACAAAATCGAACCATTAAGCAACACTTTTTCGAACCATGAAAGTGTGAAATAATCGACCCAAACCAAGCACCAAAACGCCCCAAAAACACCTGAAAGAAAGCCCCAAAATCGTACCAAAAATCGAGCCCCAAATCGAAGAAATTCCAGTTTCGAACCCTAGCGTTTCCAGCAGAAATCCGAGCTCCATTCGCGACCAAACCTCAAATTGATTGTATGTATAGCTGCGCCTCGGAGAGACGATTCCAACGGCGGGTCGCACGCGCCAAACGGCGGCCGGACGGCGGCGGGCGCACGCCTTGAAGCGGCGGGGGGTCAAAGGGGATCGGGAAAGCTCGCGCGCGGGAAGAGAGGAGGAAGAAGAGGAAAATGGTTCCGATAATTAAAATCCCGGGTTTAATTGGTATTTATAGCAAAAATACCCCGAAATACTAATAGCCCCACAAATACATCATGATTCATTAAAAATCATCTGTTTTCAAAAACTCTATCTCTAACTCAAAAACCCCCTACCGGTGCCCACACCAAGCACCCGAGATTCCGAGTCATACTAAAAACCCAACTCGCAGGTTTTCACCGGAATGAGAATACGATCTCAACCTCGGGATCCAACGATCCCAAATGCCCGATTTACCAACCTCGGGAGATGCCAAACCGCAATTAATTCCTAATTGCCACAATTAAAAATCCATCAAGGATTAATACAACACCGGGATTACCCCCATAATTCCCGGACATCACAGGCAGAGAGGTTGGGTTGACGAAGCGCCGATCGACTCAAGTTATTAGTGATTCTGAACAAACCATATCGGAATCCGCTGAGTCATCTCCTCCCCCTCCTCCTCCTAAGAAGCCCAGAACCAGAAAAGGGGCTCCTCCTGCTCTCCGACAGAAAGTCATTGCTGCTTCTGATACCATCTCCTCCCCATGTCCGACAGAAGATATCCCTGGTAGAGAACCCAACCCTGAAAATCCTCCACCTGAGGAACCCACTGCTTCATTGGCCATGGTACTTGCTACCTCAGTGGCTTCCGCTGACAATTCTTCTGCACTGGTGAGCTCTCAGCAAGCACCCGGATCTATCAGTTTTAGGATACCCGAGTCCTTGTGTCCTTACTGTCATCCAAAGACCACCACCGCTGGTAAAGGCAAAACTCTTATGGCTCCAGTGTCCACACCTGTTGCCTACGAGATACAAATGGTCATGGATACAATTAAAGCCAAGCCGCAGCCACAACTAGACATTTTTGATAGATGGGTGAAGGCACGAGTGAAAATTCGATTTAATGATTTCACTCCTATCCTGGATCAAGTACGGGAAGATGAGAACCAAATTTTGGCTTATCTTCAAATCTCGGACCCTGAGAAGAGCCTGAAGCTGAGGGATATATTCCGTCTGATGAACTATGTGGGCAAACTTCAAGCCCTTGTTGAAACCCGTCTTCAGCATTTCAACGGTGATTCAGGCACAGCGAATCATGATAGAGCAGTTCTAAATGCTCTTGGACCAAAACTGGAAATGGCCGAGCAAGCTCTTCATGATCTTCGAATATCAAATGGTCTTCACTCATGCTCTACTGCTGTAAATGTTGCAAGCCCCGACCAGACTGATTTAAAGATAGCCACTGCTGATTTGGAGATTGTTCCTACTAATGTGGAGATAGCTTCGATTGATCTGGAGAGCACTACCACTGGAGTGGAGACAGCGTCAACTGCGTTGGAGGCAACTTCTCCTACTAAAGAAATCTCATCTCCAACTGCTCCACTTGTCTCTCTGCTCCCAGCCCTAACAATGATCAACCGACCCAACTGATGGTTGTTGATCACAAAAATGTGGACACAGTAATTCAGACTGTGGTTCATCAAGTTACCATCTCCTCTGGCAACCATGAACCCAGCGAGTCCTCACATTCTAATGATCACACACAGTCGTCTGCCGCTGCGGTTGTCCAAGCCACTGCTGATATGGATGTTCCTGCTCCAGACTCAACAGCTGCACCACTTGTTGAAGACACTGCTTTACTATCTACTGCAGTTGTTGAAGATAATCCCGGCGTTCTTGCTACTACTGCTGACCCTCAAATAATTGTTGTGGATCCGTCAATGGCTCAAGAACCTTCAGATTCTTCGACTTCCAAACTTCTATCCCTCTGGAAGGGCCACCTGACATTGCTGAACAGCTAGTACATCTTTCCAATGCAATCTCTGCACTAGCCAGTGATGTCAACAAGCTTAAACAGGAAGAGCGCACTGCGACTCTTATTCTTGGAAGACATCAGCAGCATACTGATACTCAGTTCCAGCATGTATATCGGGACTTAAACAGCTTAACATCTACTGTCACCAGACTTCAGACTTTTGTTGCGGATGCATTTGCAGACTCCTTCTCTCGAATAGGGCAAGCTCATCTTCAGATAAATCAACACAATGAATCACTTCAGGCTGCCACCTCACTGGCTCTTGGACATAAGATAGAAGATGCCAAGAAAGTCTTGACCGATCAGCTGGTAACCATGCAGGCAGCATTTGCTTCCCAAATTCAAGACTTATGCAACAGTCTGCCTGCTGCCCCTCAAATTATTCGAAGATTGCCTGAGTCTAGCCGCCCTGCTCCTCAGTCCCAGCGAGATCCGTGTCCAGCACATCGTTCATCCACTGCAGCTGGAGCATCCAATCAGTCCAGACCATCTACTCAGCAACGATCTCGAAGTCCGCACCAACCGTCTACCGAAAAGCGCGACTATTCCCGACATTGGTTAGGGAGAAAATAGTATAATTTTCTGATCCCTTATTAATTACTCTTATCTATTTACTGTTTTCAGTTGACTTTTTCCGTATTTATCGTAACATCATTATTGTGTTCACACTTAATGAAATTCTTCTATAAATAGAGACTTATTTTTTGTTTTTATAACACACATTCACTCATCATGATTATTTTCAATTTGCTTGAAAATTCCTTGGTTTCCTTTTCGCAACTATTCAGTTTCATGGGTTTATTACTTATCTAAATCAACCCCTCATGGGTTGATTACTGTGAGACCCCGTTATCTAAACAAGATGCTAAGGTGCGATTAAGAGAACTAAACATATATATATCAGAGTATTAGGCCGTGTTGACTACCTGAGCTTAAGAGATTACAGTACCAAAAGTTCAAAAAGAAATTATACATATTCCCAAAAAAAGGTACTACACTTATAGCTTTACTCTACACTTTGTAGAAACTATACAAAGAGAAATTTCTGCTCTGCTCATCCTGTAGCACTCCTTACAGCTCATAGTATCAACCCCGACCCTGGTTCTCATCATCAAAAGCACCTACAAAGACAACCCCCAACACATGAGCTTATCATAGTTCATATTCAACATAATATGAATGTAAAGCATAAATGCATAAATCATAAGCATAAGATACTTCCTGAATTTCTAATGCATTTATAACGCCCATATTGGTCGTCCCTGTACCATAACTCATAATAAACGCACTATATGTAATTATGGCTTCTTAAATAGTGTCATGGCATAACTTTACTTCTTAATCTTCGATCTTTCTTAGTCAGTTTATCGTCAGTGTATTTTAATGCTTCTTACTTCTTAACTTCATAATGAGCGGTACCTTCTTCCCCGCTTCATTATTTCATAACAAGCGGTACATTCCTCCCCGCTAGCGGTATCTTCTTCCCCGCTCTTCATACTAGCGGTACCTTCTTCCCCGCTTAGTATGGTGAACCCCGCCTCAATGTGCAAGCCTTGATCCACATATTCAGCGATATAAGCGTAAGCATTAAAATCATCACAGTGACAATCGTGACTTGTGGATTACACATCTTTTATTCCACAACATAAATATATGCAACAACAATGCATAAGAACATGTATCATACTCATAATGCACCCTTTGCATTTATCATGTGTCAAATAGACAGACATAAAATACATGTTACCGTTGGGATGCCCGTACGTCGCTTACGTACCTTTCCAAAATACAGTGTGTTGCCGGACTCTATCCCCTGCGCTGTGTAGCTATCTGTGAAGGCTCTACACCAGTGTACAACACAATATTAGATGCAATTTATAGTCCAAAATCAAAAATCCAACAAAATATCATTTTTCATTATTCTGCCTCTGGCGATCGATCTCTACCTCGAGGCGATCGATCGCCAGACTTCACTGGCCCATGACAATCGATCGCTTGCCTTTGATTTTGGCCACTGGCCTTCGGCGATCGATCGCCCCGTTTGTGGCGATCGATCACCACATGCTCTCTGCACGATATTTTCCAGATTTCCGAACACTCATATTCATACCCTTCAATATAGCATATAAGACACACCTCTTGCTTGAACAAATGTGCTAAGAGTTACTAGGTACTACCATGAATGTATTCATGCCAAAATTACACCCAATCTTAAAACCCACATGCATGAAAATTACCCAACAATATCAGTACCCATCCAAGCTCTTCTGAAAACAGGGTACATATTTCATTTCCCAGATTTTCGAACACATACATTCAAGCCACTATATCTACCACATAAGTCATGAAATATGCTCGAACAAAAATGCCAAGGGCTTCACAAAACTACCATGTATGTACTCAAATCAAAGGTTTACCAAAAACCTAGCTAACATGCATAATAACATCTTCACAAACTTCTCTTCCATCCCATATTTCCAGAAAAACATGGCACTCACCCTACCCAGATTTTTTAACACTATATTTTACATGCTTAAATCCTTCACATAAAATATGAAACATGCTCAAGGAAAAATACTGGAAGCTTCATAACAACACCATGTAAGCATTTAAATCGAAGGTTTAAAGAAACCTAAGCTAGCATGCCATTTTCACACCAAATAAAAACTTGAACTCAACCAAAGTTAAACCAAAACCAGAGCATGGTTTCTCACCCTACTTTGCTCCGATTTTTGGAAGGTCTCCAAGCAATGAAAATGGAAGGGCTCCTCTCAATTTTGCTTAGCAGGTGCTGGAGATTATTTGGGAGAGAAAGGGCAAGATTTGGAGTGGAGGAGATGAGTTGAATGATTGTGCCAAGTGGGGGGTATGGTCAGCTTATGTTGTGTCATCAGCATGGGTTGGGGGGGGGGGGGGTGGTTGGGTGTTGGGTGGTATGATGTGTTATGTTTTGGTCCCGGTATTTAGCACGATGTATTAAAATATCCTCACATGATATTTATAGTATTTTCTCAATAAAATACTTCAATTCCCATTTAAACATGCTTCACCAAAACAAATAACACACCCCAAATAATCATGCCACAACCCCAAAATCCCAACATATATCACATTCACCCTGAAATGCATCTCCCCAATAATATCAATTCAACCCCATGAATTAACACCGAAATCATCATAATTTAATTAATGATTAAAATCACATAATCATTTCGGGGATATCACAATACTCCCCTACTTATAAGATTTCGTCCTCGAAATCAGCATGCACTTACCCAATATAAAAACAAAACGTATATCACATACCGGAAAACAATTCTGGATAATGCTGCACCATGTGTCGCTCTGTCTCCCACGTAGCCTCCTCGACACCCCTACGATCCCTGTAAGGCCCTTGTACCGTATTATCGGAAATCAGGTTTAGCTTCTCAACAATTATGTGATTCATCTTATGTTTATCATATGGTTGAGAATAAACATGACGAATATTATCTTTGGTAACAGCTCGATATTATACTGAACATTTTGTAAATGTGATGTCCCAATATTTGATAATGAGAATTAAGTACAATTTGTATTAATTGGTTAGAAATGAAGTAATGCGAATATAAGATAATTAATGAGAGTGGAAATTGACATTGTACATGACAGTCGGGTCAGAACATGATGAATGAAAAATATATTTTTGGAATATTCGGATTAACACCAAAATTTTATTAAAATGATTTAATAAATATAAAATTTGTATTAAATCGAAAGATTTCATTTTTGTGATTAAAATAAGGACACGAAGTCAGTTGTGAACTGTATATGTAATATACATGCACCAGTACACCGGTGACACCCCGATGTTCATAATTGGTCGGGAATTAATATATATCGGTGTAGGACTTAAAACACATAGCAAAACGTGTAAAACACACACATATCGCGGACACCTACTAAAAGGTGCGAAAACATGCACAACCTCGCGATTCACCGACCACCTTGTACTTATCCGCTCCGTTCGCCGCCGTCCGACCACCTCTAGACGAGACCGATATACCACCGTGTTTGAAACTCTCAGGCAAATCTTTCCATACCAAATAATCAAGTTTTGGTGTTGGAAAAGTTGTTCGATTTTGATCTGGAACGATGAAACTCGCGCAGACTAGTGTTTGAGCGATTTTGGTTCGATTTCTTTGATTCTACAACAAATTAGACAAAGACATATACCAAATATCTTCTCCTCACCTGGACAAAACTTTCTAAACCGGTCGCCGCCTCTACCGCCGCCGGAGCTCGCCGGAATCGCACGAAATCCGTGCGTGAACTGTGTGCGATTTTGGGTAAATTTTGATATCCGATTTTCTCGACTTTGCTTCGATAATTACCAACTAAGTTGGACTATAATTGTTGAATAATAATTTAAATTGGTGAAAAATAATTTAGTAAATTAAATTATGATGTAATCGCATCAATTTAATTATCATAAATTGGTTAAGATGTGACTAAAATTGATAACCCATTTTTAATGATTGGTTTATTGAATTGTGAATTTATATTGGTGTACAGTGAACACATCAACTCTACAAGATCAAGTATCGAGAAAGAAAGGTATGTTGCGATCGGGTAACATACAACAGGTATCTGTATCAGTTGGTATATGATTTGATGACTTCTGTGAATTACTTGATTTTATGTGGCTACGTGATTTTATTTAAATTATGTGGCATTCATGGCATTTATAATATCACATCGATGTATGAAAATAAATGTTTTGTTAACACACATCAGTTTTTATACATACATCGATGCATGACATACATGTTGAGCTACGATTCTTTGATACCCTATTATTTTGGATTCGATCAATCATAAGGGTTGTACACGGTGCTATGACTGGCATTAAGTGGCCTGAAAGGCATAGAGATTCGTGATCCTTATGATTGTTATGATTTGTTGATATGGGGATTGGTGGCGTTTGCCGACGTCATCCTCTGGATTATCCTTATTTATTGAGATTGGTATAAGGTGGCGCCTTGCTGACGTCATCTGTATGATATGATCTGATGTCAAGAGCTGGGATGCGGTGACGCTTTGACGACGCACCATATAGACATTCTTTTGCTTGACATGCTCGAGCTTAGCTATGTAGTATTTGGACTTTCATTTATTGGCTCCGAGATACCCAGCGGATGGGTGTATGATACCGACATGACATGACATGCATTGCATTTCATTTCATATATCATTTTATAGATACATGATGTATATTCCATGATAGTTCCATATTGGGCTTTTGCTCACCCCCAAGGGGGGCTGTTGTTGTCTTTGTGTGTGGACAATGGCAGGTTATACAGGTCGCCAGGACCCAGAGAGAGCATGTCTGGTGGAAGCCACACTTGAGAGGTTTATTCTTTTGTTTATCCCAGTATTATATGTATATGTTTACCAGAGGTTTAACCCTGTGGTGTGTGAGGAGTTTATGTATTTTAGTGATCTGTTTAGTAGTTTGACTGGTGTATGCTGGATATGAACTGGTGATATATATTTTGAGTATATGTTGATTTATGTTGGTGGTATGATCCTCGTGCGATGAGGTCATCCCGAAATTTTTAGGGCCACTTGTTAATAAATAAAAATCTTCCGCTGTTTACGCTATAATTATCATTGTGTGATCATTAATCACATAATTAGGATTGGGCCCTCACAGTATGGTATCAGAGCATAACTGGGAATGCTCAATTTTGAGTCTTGTGTACACTTGAATAGGCACAAATAAATGTGTGCGCTTGTGTTTGAAATATGTGACTTATTTGCTCTTGCTTGGCTTGCCTTGGTATGATGTTACATGAGATTGATATGTGAATATGTTGATTTTGTGTAGTAGTGATATTGCTCACGATATTAATACTATACTATTATGAATAAACTTTTATATGTGGCAGCATGAGGTAGGGAAAGAGTGTACTCTGAAACCTACTATTAATGAACTGCTGAATAATTTTTGACTTTGTTTGACTAAATTAATATATAATATGGGTATCGCTTATGGTATTCATTCTATATAACTTGGCAATGTAATTGCTCCTAAACCGATTGGAAGTAACAATGTCAAACGAGAGAATTGTTGTGATGTAATGTTCTTGGATTTGATTGAGCCACCTACATTTTCGGCACTGAGAATGCTGGAAAGGGTGAGACATTGCTTTGATAAGATGATGATAGATGGGTTTAACATTGTTACCAATAGTAAAGTAATGAACATGTCGTATAAAACATCGTTATATGTTTTGAAGATACGACTAGGTGTGATATAGATTTTGAAATTTTGGAAATATTCTTGGGGATTTTATCCTTCGAATAATTTTTCATGTAGTTTTGTAGTATTTGAAATGAAATTGAATAGTGAATTGCAACAAGTTATCTGTTGCAAAATGTGCATTGATTGTTTTGTCATAATTTGTCTCATATACGTGATAAGTCTAGAGCTGGGTATGCAAAAGTCGTCAAATGCTTACCTATCAGCTATGGAGAGATCATAAGGAGATCAAAATGGCAAAATTGGTGTTGGTAATTTATTTTATCCACCCACTTTATATTTAAGTAGGGGAGGTTATATTCTCTGATCAAATGATATATGTTTAGTATTAATTGTTTTTAAGGAAATTATATTACTTATCCTTATGACATTTTATTGTTGTTTGGATAATAATATGATTCTCAGGTGAATGATCGAAACTACGGATGATCACTTTCATTAGGTAGTTCGATTTCTTCGCTTAATATATGTGTGGAATTTTATAGCCTGGTTGTCCAAGCTGAAATTCCTTTAAGTTTTGATATTTCATAATTCGATTGATATGAAGCAAATTATGAGTGATGAATTAATATTAAATATAATAACCAAGTTGAACTTTAAAATTTGTTGTAATACAGATGCAGCACAGATGTGTGACACGTTCTTATTACAGAACGAATGTATATCTGTACCGACGTGATCTGGACTCTGTGCAAAGAATTAAATCAATGGTAACATAGTTGATTAAAATTTTGTTGACATAGACATGCCCGGATGTGGCATGGATCCAATATTTAGCCAATTTTATTTATTTCATACTCGGAACTGACATGGACCTATGCACGTATGTATATGGATCTCGTGTTCAATGAATGCTAATTTTCTTTGTTATGGATTTGAATAGAATTTGCATGGACCCGAATATTACCTCGGCATAGAATCTATGCATTTGTGGTAAGGTTTTGGGAAAGATTCCTGCATATACTTCCAAAGAGATGAGTAAGAATCTCGATTTGAAAATCATGAATATTTCAAAGATTTTTATGTGTATAAAATGATTCGACTTGAATGAGTCGAAATTATTATGATATTTTGTATGACTATGAATTGCAGTTCTTTACGTATGCTAATGGATCTGCACTCTGAGTAGTATCAGGTGTCAATCCAAAGCCAAGATGTGGCGATAACTATCTTATAAGCTCGATATATGGTTAAGCCATACGAGTCTTCTAATTTTTGATGTTTTCATGGATTCGACGAGTCAAGTGCTTTAAAAAAAAATTATCCTTGATTTGATTGTGATTGTTTCTATTAATGATCTCTTGGTTATTCCAAGATGAAAATATGATGTGTTGAAAAACTGAAAGTTAATATTTCAGTTTCTTATGAAGAAGTGATGAGATATGCCAAACTATCCAAATGAAAATTTTGGATGAACAAAGTGATACTCTCGTGCCACGTCATTGCTCGACATGGTATTCCTGTTGCTCCAACTAAGGTTAAAACAGTGTTAAACTGGCTGACACCTACTAATGTTCTTGAGGTCCGATATCCATGGGTTTAGCAGGATTTTTAAAGTTGTTTTATCGAAAAGTTTGTTTAAAATTGCTAAACCTAGTACTCAGCTGACACAGAAAAATTCTAAAGCGTATTTGGTCAGATGAGTGTAAAGAAAGTTCCGTAAATTGAAGACGAGACTGACCACTGCATCTGTACTTACTATTCCTTATGGCCAGAGGATATGTGATTTACACAGATGTGTTTTTTTTTAAAAGGTTTGGGTTACGTCTTGCCAACTTAAATCTTATGAGATTTGATACCCTGTACGTGATTTCGAATTGGCGGCAATTGTTTTGCTTTAAAGATTTGGACGCCATTGTTTATACGGGGAAAAAGTCATTATTTATTCGGACCACAAGAGCTTGAAATATCCATTCTCTCAATCTACTATCTATATGACGCAACACATGTGGATAGATCTCCTAAGTGGTTTATCTTCTGTTGTTCAAATCACCAAGGTACACGTAAATGTTCGTATCTCAGGTTAGATATTTGATTCTTATCAACGAGGTTATTGTATGATTGATTTCTTATGTCAAATGCTCAACGACATAGTACTTTGATTATGGAATCCGAAGAATTATTATCTTTGGGATATATATCTGATTTTATCTTTTATTTAAATGACACGGTCAATGGATTGTCCGTGAGACTCTAGAATTGTAATATATGTATATGTAGGTATACTTAAATGGATCATTTATCCATTAACGGACCAAGATTGGTGAAATCATTTGTCTTGATTTTAGTTGTTTAATACCCAGAGTTTATTTTCAAACTTTGGCAACATTGTAGAATACAAAATGGATATTCTACGTATTATTCGTAGACTGGCAATCACATTGCGTGTATTATGTAACATAATAAAGAATGTCGAGAGGATTTTATTTTCTCGATTATGTCTGAGTAAAAGTTTGGTTTTATTTTGGAATTCTGGTATTCATTTCAGAATACATTTGAGTTGAGTATATGTTTGACTATATGTTGTATATATATTATTCGAATTCTTAAGGCAGTGCAATAAGATTCGGTGGATGCTCAAAGGATGGAAAGCTGCCCAGACTCAGTAAGCTGGTTAGAAGAAGAAGTGTGTACGTTTCTGAAAATGGCAACAGGGTGACCTAATCATTTTCAAAAACCTCTCATGCTAAAGGTATGTTGAGTTTTGTGAATATTGCATATTAACATTATTAGCATTTTATATTGTTTGTAATGTGTTTCGTACTTCAACATTGATGAATTACGAACATGACTTGATAAGTATTCTTCAATCTGATGATGTTGAATTAAATTATTCAATATTCTGCAATGAATAATTAATTCTGTGTTCTTAATTGAACAGATGGTTTCTTATAACCATTCTCTTCCATTGTTATACGATAAATAAACTAGTCATTGATGTTGGTTCAGCTTAATGCTAAATGAATTGAGTTTATGAAATTAATGTTTTTCCGATTATAGTATTGACATGTACTGTAATTGGTGAATGATTTGTGATCTGCACTTGTGGTATTTCGAGGACGAAATATTTTAAGTGGGGGAGAAATGTAAGGCCCTTGTACCGTATTATCAGAAATCAGGTTTAGCTTCTCAACAATTATGTGATTCATCTTATGTTTATCATATGGTTGAGAATAAACATGACGAATATTATCTTTGGTAACAACTCGATATTATACTGAACATTTTGTAAATGTGATGTCCCAATATTTGATAATGAGAATTAAGTACAATTTGTATTAATTGGTTAGAAATGAAGTAATGCGAATATAAGATAATTAATGAGAGTGGAAATTGACATTGTACATGACAGTCGGGTCAGATATGATGAATGAAAAATATATTTTTGTAATATTCGGATTAACACCAAAATTTTATTAAAATGATTTAATAAATATAAAATTTGTATTAAATCGAAAGTTTTCATTTTTGTGATTAAAATAAGGACACAAAGTCAGTTGTGAACTGTATATGTAATATACATGCACCAGTACACCGGTGACACCCCGATATTCATAATTGGTCGGGAATTAATATATATCGGTGTAGGACTTAAAACACATAGCAAAACGTGTAAAACACACACATATCGCGGACACCTACTAAAAGGTGCGAAAACATGCACAACCTCGCGATTCACCGACCACCTTGTACTTATCCGCTCCGTTCGCCGCCGTCCGACCACCTCTAGACGAGACCAATATACCACCGTGTTTGAAACTCTCAGGCGAAACTTTCCATACCAAATAATCGAGTTTTGGTGTTGGAAAAGTGGTTCGATTTTGATCTGGAACGATGAAACTCGCGCAGACTAGGGTTTGAGCGATTTTGGTTCGATTTCTTCGATTCTACAACAAATTGGACGAAGACATATACCAAATATCTTCTCCTCACCTGGACGAAACTTTCTACACCGGTCGCCGCCTCTACCGCCGCCGGAGTTCGCCGGAATCGCACGAAATCCGTGCGTGAACTGTGTGCGATTTTGGGTAAATTTTGATATCCGATTTTCTCGACTTTGCTTCGATAATTACCAACTAAGTTGGACTATAATTGTTGAATAATAATTTAAATTGGTGAAAAATAATTTAGTAAATTAAATTATGATGTAATCACATCAATTTAATTATCATAAATTGGTTAAGATGTGACTAAAATTGATAACCCATTTTTAATGATTGGTTTATTGAATTGTGAATTTATATTGGTGTACAGTGAACACATCAACTCTACAAGATCAAGTATCGAGAAAGAAATGTATGTTGCGATCGGGTAACATACAACAGGTATCTGTATCAGTTGGTATATGATTTGATGACTTCTGTGAATTACTTGATTTTATGTGGCTACGTGATTTTATTTAAATTATGTGGCATTCATGGCATTTATAATATCACATCGATGTATGAAAATAAATGTTTTGTTAACACACATCAGTTTTTATACATACATCGATGCATGACATACATGTTGAGCTACGATTCTTTGATACCCTATTATTTTGGATTCGATCAATCATAAGGGTTGTACACGGTGCTATGACTGGCATTAAGTGGCCTGAAAGGCATAGGGATTCGTGACCCTTATGATTGTTATGATTTGTTGATATGGGGATTGGTGGCGTTTGCCAACGTCATCCTCTGGATTATCCTTATTTATTGAGATTGGTATAAGGTGGCGCCTTGCTGACGTCATCTGTATGATATGACCTGATGTCAAGAGCTGGGATGCGGTGACGCTTTGACGACGCACCATATAGACATTCCTTTGCTTGACATGCTCGAGCTTAGCTATGTAGTATTTGGACTTTCATTTATTGGCTCCGAGATACCCAGCGGATGGGTATATGTGTAAGTAACCCCATGAGCATACAACGCAGCGGAATAAAATTTTGGGATTACAAACCAGCGATCTATACATAGGGAATCATATCGGATTAGAGAATTACAAGTGTCTTACCCTTGTAGCGTGTTTGAAGCTGTGATAATTACAAGAATGTCAATGACTCGACATAACCTTTAGAACTTGTGATAATATTAACCATGTAACTTAATCCCTTTGTCCTTTGTGTTTAGATTGAACACGAGTCATGGAATAGTCATACTCGTATATTCCATCTTCATTTCTTGATCCCCAAGTAGAACTAGAATAAACGAATAAGCTCGATATCTCATATCGACTCATTCGAGCATGGCCATGCATTTTAGTTCTCACTTGATCAAGGGCCAAACACATCTCCTGTTATATAGGAGGGACAAATCCTATCTCGATCAGTCAACATCCCTCTACATAATTCGTAGTGTATCCAATAGTCGCCTTTATAGTATACCCTGTTACGGGTAACGTTTGACGATATCAAGATATATAACTCCTTATGTTGGGATCTCTGATGATCACAAGTCGTAAGGATTGTATACATTATTATCACTATGAGAATTGCATATGACGATCATATAACTATCCATGTTGCATTCTCATGGTGGGTCTGTCCAGTACATCGTTCTCTAACATGTACCCATATGTTGATTTGATATCTCATATCAATGAACAATTCATCGATCAACATATACTAGTCTCTACATATTATCATTATCCCTATTCATGATAATACTTGACTAGGGACATCTTTAAGAATAATACAATATTATTCTAAGGACATTAACATATATATTAATTCACAATGCACAGTTAAAAGAATAATATATAATAATGAATTGCCATTCATAAATCCATAAACATTGTATGTCTTAAACAATCATCTAATGACTTGTCTTAGGGCATATCCCAACAAATCTCCCACTTGCACTAAGACTACTCAGACATATACCTAATGCCTAGAGATCTAGTATGACGATCATGCTTCTGCTGTGACAGTGGCTTCGTCAATGGGTCAGATACATTTTCATCTGTTGGTACTTTGCATATTTTAACATCTCCCCTTTCAACGATTTCTCGAAGGAAATGGAAACGCCTAAGTATGTGCTTGGATCTTTGGTGAGATCTCGGTTCCTTAGCCAATGCGATCGCTCCATTGTTGTCACAATAGAGTTCAATCGGATCTTTAATGCTAGGCACCACTCCAAGTTCAGAAATGAACTTCCTCATCCAAACAGCTTCCTTTGCTGCATCCGAGGCAGCAATATACTCAGCTTCCGTTGTAGAATCGGCTACTGTTTCTTGCTTTGAACTCTTCCAGCTCACAGCACCTCCATTCAGGCAATACACATATCCAGATTGCGATCGAAAATCATCTTTGTCGGTTTGGAAGCTTGCATCAGTGTAACCCATTACATTGAGCTCTTCCTCACCTCCATAAATCAAGAATGTATCCTTAGTCCTTCTCAAGTACTTCAGGATATTCTTGACAGCAATCCAGTGACCTTCACCTGGATCAACTTGATATCTGCTCGTCATGCTCAAAGCATACGATACATCGGGACGAGTACATATCATGGCATACATGATAGATCCAATAGCTGACGCGTATGGAATCTTACTCATGCGTTGTCTCTCATCTGGTGTTGAAGGACACTGTTCCTTCGAGAGATAAATACCATGTGTCATAGGCACGAATCCTTTCTTGGATTCTTGCATGCTAACCCTTTTAAGCACTTTGTCTATGTATGTACTTTGACTTAGACCAAGAAGCCTTCTCGATCTATCTCTATAGATCTTGATTCCTAATACATAGGTGGCTTCTCCTAAATCTTTCATCGAAAAGCAGTTCCCTAGCCAAATCTTTACAGATTGCAAGGCAGGGATATCATTTCCAATAAGAAGTATGTCATCTACATACAACACTAGGAAAATGATTACGCTCCCACTGACCTTCTTGTAGACACAAGGTTCATCTTCATTTTTGATAAAACCAAACTCTTTGATTGCATCATCAAAACGAAGATTCCAACTCCGAGAAGCTTGCTTCAATCCATAAATGGATCGTTGTAGCTTGCATATCTTTCCAGCATCCTTTGGATCGACAAAACCCTCGGGCTGTGTCATGTACACATCCTCGAGCAGATTTCCATTAAGGAAAGCTGTTTTGACATCCATCTGCCAGATTTCATAATCATGAAATGCAGCTATTGCAAGTAAGATCCTTATGGATTTAACCATGGCCACTGGTGAAAAGGTTTCATCATAGTCAATACCATGAATTTGTTTGAATCCTTTTGCAACCAGCCGACCTTTATAGGTTTGTACGTTACCATCCATATCGGTCTTTTTCTTGAAAATCCATTTGCACCCTATGGGTCGTACCCCTTCAGGTGGATCAACCAAAGTCCATACTTGGTTTGCATACATGGATTCCATCTCAGATTTCATGGCCTCTTGCCATTTCTCAGAATCATTGCCCATTATAGCTTGTTGATAAGATGACGGCTCATCCTCATCAATAAGTAGTAAGTCACCTTGTTGAGTCACAAGAAATCCATATCTCTGTGGCTCCCGGTGTTCTCTTACAGACCTACGTTGGGCTTGTGTCTCTTGAGCAGGTGCTTCTTCCACAACAGCTTGTGGTGCCTGCTCTGTTTCCATCTCAATTTCAGGTTCAGTGTTTTCTTGTGGTTGAACTTCACTAAGTTCTATTTTTCTCCCACTGGTTTTTCTAGAAATAAATTCTCTTTCAAGAAATACACCAGTCCGAGCAACAACTACTTTGTTCTCGGTGGGATAATAGAAATAGTACCCTTTTGTTTCCTTAGGATACCCCACAAATAAACACTTATCAGATTTGGGTCCAAGTTTGTTAGTGGCGTGACGTCTAACGAAAGCCTCACAACCCCAAATCTTCATAAAAGACATACTAGGACGCTTCCCAGTCCATATCTCATATGGTGTCTTTTCCACTGATTTAGATGGAACACGGTTCAGTAAGAAAATTGCTGTTTCTAGAGCGTGTCCCCAAAATGATATCGGAAGATCTGCATGACTCATCATTGATCTAACCATGTCTAACAAGGTTCGATTTCTCCTCTCGGATACACCATTCCATTGTGGAGTATACGGAGGAGTGAGTTGTGGGACTATCCCACACTCCTTTAGATAGTCATGAAACTCTTGGCTTAAGTATTCACCTCCTCGATCTGATCGAAGGATTTTGATACTTTTGCCAAGTTGGTTTTGTACTTCATTCTTGAAATCTTTGAACTTTTCAAAGGTTTCATGCTTATGTTTCATTAGGTACACATACCCATATCTACTGAGGTCATCAGTAAATGTAACGAAGTATTGAAAACCACCTCTAGCTTGTGTACTTATTGGTCCACATACATCACTATGTATTAGTCCCAATAAAACATTTGCCCTTTCAACATGTCCCTTGAAAGGGGCTTTAGTCATCTTGCCCATTAAACAAGATTCGCATGTTTCATATGATTCAAAATCAAATGAATCTAATACTCCATCCTTATGAAGTTTAGATATGCGGTTCTCGTTTATGTGGCCCAAGCGATAGTGCCAGAGATAAGTCGGATTACAATCATTATTTTTAATCCTTTTAGTATTTATGTTATAGATAGGCATATCAAGATTTAATACATAAAGACCATTCACCATTTGTGCACTAGCATAAAACATATCATTTAAATAAATAGAACAACAATTGTCCTTTATTGTAAATGAAAAACCATACTTGTCTAAACAAGAAATAGAAATAATGTTTTTAGTAATTGAAGGCACACAATAACAGTCTTTTAAAATCAGTGATAAACCAGAAGGTAAAGCTAAATGATAATCTCCTATAGCTAATGCAGCAACTCTTGCTCCATTTCCAACTCGGAGATCAACTTCACCTTTCGCCAATGTCCTACTCCTTTTGAGATCCTGCACATTTCCAGAAATGTGAGATCCACATCCAGTATCTAATACCCATGATGAAGAAGTAGATAAATTGACTTCTATAACAAAAATACCTGAAGCGGAAGTCACACTTCCTTTCTTTAGATCCTCCAGATATACTTTGCAGTTCCTTTTCCAATGGCCGGTCTCACCGCAATGGAAACAGTTCCCTTCCTTTGCTATCCCTCCCTTTGGCTTCAGTGCAGAAGACTTTGGCTTAGATTTAGCAAAGACTTTCTTTGCTTTCTTGTTGCCTTTAGCTTTGGCCCTTCCTTTGCCTTTATTCACAATAAGGACATTTGTGGCCTTAGTCTTCTTAGTGTTTGCTTCATATGTTCTCAACATACCAAGCAACTGGGGCAGAGTCTTTCCATATCAGTCATATTGTAATTTACTACAAATTGACTGAAGCTCTCCGGCAACGATTGCAAGATTACATCGGTGGCCAACTCTTGGTCCAATGGAAAACCTAGCTTATCCAGATTCTCAATGTACCCAATCATCTTGAGCACATGAGTTCCAACTAAGCTTCCTTCTACCATCCTGCACTGGAATAACGCTTTAGAGACGTCATACCTCTCTTGTCTAGCTTGCTGTTGGTACAACTGCTTTAAGTGTTCGATCATATCGAACGCCTCCATTTCTCATGTTGCTTCTGAAGCTCAGAGTTCATAGTGGCAAGCATGAGGCACCCAACATCAAGTGCGTCACTCTGATGCTTCTTGTAAGCATCTTTTTCAGCTCTTGTAGCTGTTAGGGGAGGTTCCTCAGCGAGCAAGGGTTCCTCTAGAACATATTGTTTCTTTTCTTGTTTGAGGACTATCCTCAAGTTCCTATGCCAGTCTAGGAAATTTGTCCCATTTAATTTGTCCTTCTCAAGGACCGATCGCAGTGATAAAGTGCTAGTAACGTTGTTAGTTGCCATGGATATCTACAATATAAATATGCAAAATAAGTTTATGATTTAAATCATTTAACATGGTCTTATATTAAATGATACTCCCACTATTTTATTTGAAAAATATCAACCCTCGAAACTTTTAGTGGGCCAAGATCCATATTTCGCCTAATCTTGAGTTAGCTTTGGCTAATCGCCCAAGACTCGGTTATTTAGGTAGACAACACTTTGTCAATTACATCACATATAATTCTTGGATAGTTGGACGAACAACACTTTGTTCAATTCATCAAATGAATTATAATCCAACCCATGCCTCTAGGTTCCCAATCCTATTGAGATAACCTAGTTAAGTCGTACCCAATTAAAGTATGACGGATATCACTTTTATCCTTTCGCGCCTTACTAAGATTGCCACGGTGCTTTGCTTTGGCAAACCCACACATGTACAATCGAAGTTATTGACGAGTACTTTTATTTGGAAGGCATCTAAAACTTAATATTTTAGAGGGATTTATTGATCTCATGATTAATTTGATAATTTAAAATATGTCCACTACATATAGTTGTATACATATCTACATATATGTGTAATACTATTATCAAACTAAAACATAAGATAAATCATGCATCAACATACATAATTAAACGTGACATGGTTATAGCCCCTACTAATGATTTTCTCAAGCCAATGAGAAACTCCTATGAGTCAACCTAAGGTAACTTCATAAGCTCCTTCCTATGGCTCCAATTTGTGAATGGCCTCCTCATCCCGGCACGATGCTCCATCTTCATTGATCACCATCAATAAAATAAACTATACTATTTACAAGATATAGAATTCCTCGATTCACATTCGAGGGGAACATAGGGGAGGGATTACATTTAGAATAAAATAGAGAAAGGCACGACTGGTCGTAATATAAATTACAATCATTCACAAATCCTATCTAATAGGTCAAAGGGCTATAACCACGCACCATGCTCAAACAACACATAAAGCATGCATTAACATTTAATTAATTAAATTCTAAACAATTTAAATTTAATTCTAATTAAAGCTGTAAAATAATTTTTGAAAAATTATCGTACGCTCGGGACATCACATGCCACGAACTAAAGCGACTAAAACACGAACCATCATGGTTCGAACCAAAACCCACGGCTGGACCAATAGTGGGCCTAGGGTTCGAAACCCTAGCCCATGGCCGAGCCATGGTCCATGCGGCGGCTTGGGTGCGGCGCTGCTAGGGTTCCAAACCCTAGCCGCCTTGCACCATGTCGATTCTATCGAGCCAACTTGCACCTTCTCAATACTTTATCGAGCCAATAGAGTTCAAAACCCTAGATAGTGCGACGGCTTGACCCATGCTCGAGCCAGGGTCCGAACCCTAGCCCTTAAGCGGCGGCCGAGAGGCTTATTTGACTAGGGTTCAAAAACCCTAGCCTATTTGATGCGGCGGCCGAGCCATGGTGACTAGGGTTCGAAACCCTAGCACCTAGGTGGCGTCGGCCTTGAGCCACACACAAGCCAATGTTCCAGTTTTTTGATCACGAATTATCATATATTTCGATCCGTCAATTATATCATATATATTATCATACGATGATTTTCACAAAATCGATTTTT
This sequence comes from Haberlea rhodopensis, assembly GCA_907163345.1. NCBI lineage: Eukaryota > Viridiplantae > Streptophyta > Magnoliopsida > Lamiales > Gesneriaceae > Haberlea > Haberlea rhodopensis. The sequence goes on along the minus strand of CAJQUN010000455.1, from coordinate 304,632 downwards.
CCATATCATATATGAAAATACAGTTTTAAATAGCATGCAATATAAATTCTAACATGATTAAACTATTTAACCACATAAAATCCGATATGAGCCTTGTACACGGCTCTGATACCACTATAAGTAACCCCATGAGCATACAACGCAGCGGAATAAAATTTTGGGATTACAAACCAGCTATCTATACATAGGGAATCATATCGGATTAGAGAATTACAAGTGTCTTACCCTTGTAGCGTGTTTGAAGCTGTGATGACCAGGGATTATAGGTGTTAATCCCGGAGTATTAATAATCCCTAAAGTGGTTTTACGTGGCGATTTGAAATTTAAGAGAGGTGTTGGGCCTTCTGGGCTCGTTTATTTGGGCAGTTGGGATCGTTGGACCCAGAGGTTGAGATTGTATTCACATTACGGTGTAAAACCTAAGAGTTGGGTTTTTGATGTGTCTCGGAATCTCGGGTGCTATGTGAGCACCGGTAGGGGATTTTGGAGTTAGAGAGAGAGTTTTTGAAAACAGATGATTTTTAAGGAATCATGATGTATTTGTGGGGCTATTATTTTTCGGGGTATTTTTGCTATAAATACAAGTTGAACCCGAGATTTTTGTATTAATTTCATTTTCAGCCCAATTCTCTTCTCCTCCCCTGTACGTGCGATTTTCCCGTCACCTCCCCTGCCCCGCCGCTTCAGGCGCTCCGCCAGCCGCCGTCCCGCCGCCGTTCGGCGCGTGCGACCTACCGCCGGCGTCGTCTCGGCGAGGCGCTCCTTTCCCCTCCATCAATTGAAGGTTTCGTCGCGTCCTGGAGTCGAATTTGGCAGAAAGGCGTCGATCCCCAAAAGTTAGGGTTCATCGATTTTGAACGATTTTGCTTCCGATTTTCGTTGGGTAATCTCCCTTACCCCTTGTTCTTCTTTTTCGTGCATTTCCCTGCTTATTTTGGTGATTTTGGTTCGAAATTATTTTCGAAATTGTAGGGTTTGATTTCGAAAATTTGGGGGTTTTTGGCAGGGGTATTATTTCGTGCAATTGATCGATTATTGCATGTTTTAAGAGTATTATGATGCTTGATTGAGATCGAATTGAGAAGCTTCGGTTCAAATTTGAAGAATTTTAAGAGTTGGGATTTAAAGGCTTGTTTGGGTTCGATTTTAAGGGGGTTGATTTCAAAAATGGGGAGTTTTTGTCAAGGGATGTTGATTCTTGCTTGGATAGCTTAATTGACATTTTAGATGAATTATGGTATTTTATTGGGTTCGAAATTGTGAGATTAAGGTTCGATTTTTGTAGGGCATTCTTGAACAAATTTCGATTGTCTCATTTATTTCCTTCCCTGCATGTACCCTGCCCCGGGTCTTTTAAGAGGATAATTGTCGTGTATTGACAATGTTGTGAGGGATATGGGTGTGCTTGAGCATAGGTTACATGTTCGTAAATAATTGAGAATTATTTATCGTGTTAGCACATCATTCCTCGGGGCATGGAACTCGAGCAAGGCTTGGCTCGGACTTCGGAGATTTAAGGTACGTGCGACGTACGAGCATTACTATATATATGTGAAATGCATAAGGTATTTTTGATTGCATTGAATGTTTTGCGTATGGTTATACATATATGTTGATATAGCCAAGGAATGACCCAAATCTTGATATCGCCGCTTGTAGCGTGCGTGACACTAGAGTAGGATGACTCTTGCATGATATATGGGGTACTGGGTTTATTTGACTATATTAGGGCATTTGAGATGCCTGGGAATGATCGTAAAATCATGTATTCTTCGTAAGACATTTGAGATGTCTAAGTTCGTAGAATCGTGTATTCATTATAAGACATTTGAGATGTCTAGGTTTGTAGACTCATGTATTCATTATAAGACACTTGAGATGTCTAAGTATAATGAAGGATTGGTAAAATAAATGCTAAGGCATTTGAGCTATCTGTGATTGATAGCAAGGTTGTGAAATCAGTATTAGATATTGTGATATCTGTAATTGCATGTTTAATGAATTTGTAATCACTATATGTTGATATTCGAGGATTAGGCATGCGATGAGTTAATCAATGCGTTGATTTACTGATTTATGAGATTTGATGAGTTTGATGTTGTGAGAACAGGGACAGTACACGGAATCCCGGATGAGGATGTTGCCATCCAGGGAGTATCATTTAAATTCATTAGTATTTACTTGTGTTGTAAATTATGAATTTCATTATTATGATTATGGGATTTTGTGTATTGGTATGCTCACCCCGTTGGGGGCTGTCTCTGTTGGGACAGGTGGACAGGTACATCGATGGCTATGGAGCTGAGCTCGAGCTGTTGATTTGAGGTACTCCCAGGATCGTGGTACCAGGGCTTGATGGAGCACGGTATCGTATAGAGTACCTATATATACACCTGAGGATTTATACATATTCATGATGCTCGCATGTGAGCACAATTATACTTGTATATGGATTGTATATAAAGGCATGAGCCTTTCTCTCTTTCATTTAAGGTTGCATGCAATTAGGTTGAATTGCTAGAATGATATGAGAGTCATTGGTGTATTATGTGGGTGTTGGAACCCACTTTTGTTGACATATGTGTGGTGTCTTCCCTGGCTGGGAATCTACTTGTATTACTGCTTTCTGTTGAGTATTATGCTTTCCCTGGCCGGGAATTTGGTTATGTGTTGTACTCTTTTTTTTTGGGATAGCTCTATTTATGGGGAGACTCTGCCCAAATTTTTATAAAAGTTTACATTGTGAAAAGTGGCACCAAGGGGTTGGTAAAGGGCAAACATATGAGTCTTTCATTGACAGGCAATGATTAAGTATCATCAGAGCTTCCCGATTGACATTTTATAGAAAGCATGTACCACACATAGTGGTTAATACACTAATCAAGGTTTAAGGGCTTGGGGTCCTTACATTAGTGGTATCAGAGCAGTGGTTGCTCATTGGGGCTGTTAAGGGCCTAGGAAGTTATTGATAGCACATATTTATGCATGATGGCATTAATGTTGTATGACATAGCAAATTGTTTATGTGCTATTATGATATGAAAAGTGGTATTGCTAACCATTGTGGTTGCAGGAATCGTGTGGAACACGATAGGATGACATTTATGGGGATGTCTGGCACTCCGTGTGTTATGTGCCAAGGAAGCTGGTTTTAAGAAAATCAGATAAAGGGATATTTCCGAGGTAACATGTATTTTACGTTGTCTTGTTGACACATGATGAATGCAAAGTGGTGCATTGAGGTTATGATATATGTTATTGTGCATTGTTTTTGCATATGCATGTTATGAAATATAAGAGGTGTATTTCTTGAGTCAAAGTTATCTTAGTAAGGATTTTAATGGCTTACGCTAAGGTCCATTGGAAGCGAGGAAGAATTCCGCTTACGTGGAGTAGCAAGAAGCATTAAAATGTACTAATGATAAGGGCTCGGGATTGAAATAAGGATTTAAAGAAGGATATCATGACATTTATTTGTGAAACCATACATTCTCATAATGTGTTTTTATTATGAATTGAATGTGGATGCATAGCGTATATGGCTATTGTTGTTAACCCTGATGGTTGCAGGTTACAGGAAATATGGAGTATAAAAAGGAATGATGATTATACATTCCAGGAGTCCTGCTTATGACAGTGAGAATTTTTATACTTACGCTTGACCGCTAAAAATGTGGAGCGGGAGGGGGGAGGCTCGCTTGCACATGGAGGCGGGGTATTCCATACGAAGCGAGGATGAGATACCGCTTGTATGAAGAAGCTTATGCTTGTACCGCTAAAAATGTGGAGCGGGAGGGGATGCTCGCTTGCACATGGAGGCGGGGTATGCCATACGAAGCGAGGATGAGATACCGCTTGTATGAAGAAGCGAGGATGAGATGCCGCTTGTTAGGATGATGATTCATTCCTTTGTGATGACACGGATGATAGCGGTGATGTGTCCCGCTGTGTCGATTTATATTCATTTCTCTATGAGGACACGGTTTATAGCGATGGTTCATTCCGCTATATCTATTGGCGATGGTTCATTCCGCCAGGTGTATTTATAGCGATGGTTCATTCCGCTATATCTATTGGCGATGGTTCATTCCGCCAGGTGTATTTATAGCGATGGTTCATTCCGCTATATCTATTGGCGATGGTTCATTCCGCCAGGTGTATTTATAGCGATGGTTCATTCCGCTATATCTATTGGCGATGGTTCATTCCGCCAGGTGTATTTATAGCGATGGTTCATTCCGCTATATCTATTGGCGATGGTTCATTCCGCCAGGTGTATTTATAGCGACGGTTCATTCCGCTATATTGATTGGCGATGGTTCATTCCGCCAGGTGTATTGATAGCGATGCCTCTTTCCGCTACTATGTGGACGATGATTCATGCTCAGGAGTATAGCGAGGTTTCATGCCACTTATTATATGACGAGGTGTCATGCCGTCGATTCTATAGCGAGGGATTTTGCCGCTATGTACTCAGCACAGGATTTTGCCGCCTTCGAGCGATGGGTGCTGATTACGCACTATTATTGAGCGACGGAGACAGGTATGACGCTATATTGCTAGCGATGAGGTATGGGATATTGCTATTTTGTTAGCTTTATTTTAGCTGGCATACATTGATATACATGTTTTATTATGCCTATTTTACTAGCATGATAGTGGATTGACATACGCTGATGTACATGTATCGTCACTAGTTGACAATGTTTTAGATGCCATGAGTTGGCATGTGTCGTCACAGGATGACGATGACGATGGTGTAGGAGATGTCTTATTAGACATGCATCATCGTTACGATGATCGATGCGTTGAGTATACGTATTCAGTGGTATGCCTTGGGTGCCAGTACCGAGCACAAGGTGGTGTGTGCGACACCGATGGACGTGACCCTTATACCGAGCGGGTTGCTCGAGGAATGGTTGGATGCGCTGTACATGTGATTGTACCGCAGCTTACGATTGGGGGATCATTTTACGAGTGGTGATACCCTTGAGGTATGCTCGTTGGAATGGCTTTTGGCCATGTGATTTGACGACAGGAGTAATCATGGAGGAAAGTACTCGCTTTCTGTCGATGTGACATGTGGTGGACATGGTCACACCACCCTTGAGGGTGTAGGATGGGTCCTAAGGGAGTAGGATCAGGTTATGTTAAGTACATAGGGACATTGGAGTGTCCAGGGTATATCGGCATTGAGGAATGTTGGATAAAGACCCACTACTCTATTGAGTTTTCTTCCCATAGTATGTTGTACCATGTGGAAACGTCCGTCTTATTGGTAGGTTTGAGGTAAACCTAAAGAGGCAAAGACTAGGTTGTCTGCCGCGTGTGTGTTGCACCATGTTGGGCTTGCTAGAGCCGTTACACTGCTCGTTGGAACCAAGTTTGGCAAATCGTAAGGTGATACGATGTGGATTGTGGTGGACTCTAGTAGTCACCATGTCTTTGAGGTTAAGGTTGTTCATGCCTCGCTGAAACGTGTATACGTTTATGTTTAATCTTGGAGACTTGTCTGGGACAGCTCAGGATGTTGGAGTACCAACAAGAGAGTCATCAGGTTGTTATTGACTCAATCTAAAGGAACCCGTGTATTGGGATACAATGGGTGTTATTATATCCAGTTTTTCCGAACGATGGTTCGAGACTTGTGGATCTCGAGTTCGATGGCGCTTCCCTTGCGAGGAAGGAGGTAGTATTATACCCATTTGGGAATATTTGAAAGATTCGGTAAGTTGGTACAAGTGGTGTTGATTTTGGGAATCACACCGTGTATTGTTAATCGTCAATTTTCATCCTCCACTGAGTAAGGAATGACTCAGAATTGACGGTTGTGTTCGGGGCTTAGGGATATGTGGTAGATACCCGAGCCGAGTGCATTGAGTATGCATGCGACATCAGTGCTTAGGCAGGTATACCGGTGAGTATACGGATGCCAGTTATTGATTTCCTCTCTGTTAAGCATAAAGTTATGCTGTTTTAGGATGGTTAAATCTCTGATGTGAGATATGGAACACCTTGAGATTGGGAATCTCAATGGCACGATGATTATGAGGAATGATCGTGAAGTTAGTTGACTCCCTTGAGGAGGGATTTTCTTGTGAGGGTTAAGGTATTTCCCTTGTTGGTGTTTTCCTTCGAGTTATGCGACAGCCTTCCCAAGTTTGGATTGTTAAATCCGAGGATTTTCAAGGGATGGCAGGATTTCGGATTGGTTGAGTGTCGCTGACGACACAAGCGTTGAGGATGCAATGGGTTTATTGCATGCCCCTTAAGAATTTTAAACTCTGCGGAGTCTCGGTTGTTATTTATGATCAGGACGTGATTCTTGGAACATCCGTAGGTGGACATCTTGTGAGATGTCTTTTGTTTTAATTTGTGGCCGTGAGTTGCCCAAATTAAGTTGCAATGAGGCGACTACTCCTTCGATGGAGGAAGTTTGAAAGTGGAAACCAGGTTTGATATGTGTACACCGTGGTTGTACTAGTGTTTCCCTCGTAACGATGTATGTTAGACATCGTAAGTCATAGTAAAATATCATTGGATGATATCTACGATAGAATCAAGAGCGATTCGAATCCTTGCAGTTTCAGTTGACTAACTGCTTTTGGACTGTTAGCGTTGAGTTGTGCTGACGCTCTTTGACGTTATGATGGATTTGGAAGTCTATTCCACTCCAGAGTTTGACACGAGGTCAACGTTCTTACGGTTGAGGTGTCATTCAGGATGTGTTCGTACTGTTGTATTAGAACGAAGGATGACTGTCTGATCTACAGTCGTAAGTATCAGTTGTTTCGCAGTCATGAGGGACTGACTTTTGGGATGACCCGCATCGAGGTACGTTTTACCTCTTGGGTGATATGTTGGTTTTGGTATGTCGCTCTGTTTCAGAGTTTGATGAGAGGTAAGTATCCTCGCGTTTATTAATACGATTCTGATATGGTCAGGAATCGAGGTTATGGCTTCATGTTGTTGTGTAGCCTGGGTGTTACGTGATACACAGGTGCTAATTTCGAGGACGAAATTCTTTTAGTGGGGGATATTGTGATGACCAGGGATTATAGGTGTTAATCCCGGAGTATTAATAATCCCTAAAGTGGTTTTACGTGGCGATTTGAAATTTAAGAGAGGTGTTGGGCCTTCTGGGCTCGTTTATTTGGGCAGTTGGGATCGTTGGACCCAGAGGTTGAGATTGTATTCACATTACGGTGTAAAACCTAAGAGTTGGGTTTTTGATGTGTCTCGGAATCTCGGGTGCTATGTGAGCACCGGTAGGGGATTTTGGAGTTAGAGAGAGAGTTTTTGAAAACAGATGATTTTTAAGGAATCATGATGTATTTGTGGGGCTATTATTTTTCGGGGTATTTTTGCTATAAATACAAGTTGAACCCGAGATTTTTGTATTAATTTCATTTTCAGCCCAATTCTCTTCTCCTCCCCTGTACGTGCGATTTTCCCGTCACCTCCCCTGCCCCGCCGCTTCAGGCGCTCCGCCAGCCGCCGTCCCGCCGCCGTTCGGCGCGTGCGACCTACCGCCGGCGTCGTCTCGGCGAGGCGCTCCTTTCCCCTCCATCAATTGAAGGTTTCGTCGCGTCCTGGAGTCGAATTTGGCAGAAAGGCGTCGATCCCCAAAAGTTAGGGTTCATCGATTTTGAACGATTTTGCTTCCGATTTTCGTTGGGTAATCTCCCTTACCCCTTGTTCTTCTTTTTCGTGCATTTCCCTGCTTATTTTGGTGATTTTGGTTCGAAATTATTTTCGAAATTGTAGGGTTTGATTTCGAAAATTTGGGGGTTTTTGGCAGGGGTATTATTTCGTGCAATTGATCGATTATTGCATGTTTTAAGAGTATTATGATGCTTGATTGAGATCGAATTGAGAAGCTTCGGTTCAAATTTGAAGAATTTTAAGAGTTGGGATTTAAAGGCTTGTTTGGGTTCGATTTTAAGGGGGTTGATTTCAAAAATGGGGAGTTTTTGTCAAGGGATGTTGATTCTTGCTTGGATAGCTTAATTGACATTTTAGATGAATTATGGTATTTTATTGGGTTCGAAATTGTGAGATTAAGGTTCGATTTTTGTAGGGCATTCTTGAACAAATTTCGATTGTCTCATTTATTTCCTTCCCTGCATGTACCCTGCCCCGGGTCTTTTAAGAGGATAATTGTCGTGTATTGACAATGTTGTGAGGGATATGGGTGTGCTTGAGCATAGGTTACATGTTCGTAAATAATTGAGAATTATTTATCGTGTTAGCACATCATTCCTCGGGGCATGGAACTCGAGCAAGGCTTGGCTCGGACTTCGGAGATTTAAGGTACGTGCGACGTACGAGCATTACTATATATATGTGAAATGCATAAGGTATTTTTGATTGCATTGAATGTTTTGCGTATGGTTATACATATATGTTGATATAGCCAAGGAATGACCCAAATCTTGATATCGCCGCTTGTAGCGTGCGTGACACTAGAGTAGGATGACTCTTGCATGATATATGGGGTACTGGGTTTATTTGACTATATTAGGGCATTTGAGATGCCTGGGAATGTCGTAAAATCATGTATTCTTCGTAAGACATTTGAGATGTCTAAGTTCGTAGAATCGTGTATTCATTATAAGACATTTGAGATGTCTAGGTTTGTAGACTCATGTATTCATTATAAGACACTTGAGATGTCTAAGTATAATGAAGGATTGGTAAAATAAATGCTAAGGCATTTGAGCTATCTGTGATTGATAGCAAGGTTGTGAAATCAGTATTAGATATTGTGATATCTGTAATTGCATTTAATGAATTTGTAATCACTATATGTTGATATTCGAGGATTAGGCATGCGATGAGTTAATCAATGCGTTGATTTACTGATTTATGAGATTTGATGAGTTTGATGTTGTGAGAACAGGGACAGTACACGGAATCCTGGATGAGGATGTTGCCATCCAGGGAGTATCATTTAAATTCATTAGTATTTACTTGTGTTGTAAATTATGAATTTCATTATTATGATTATGGGATTTTGTGTATTGGTATGCTCACCCCGTTGGGGGCTGTCTCTGTTGGGACAGGTGGACAGGTACATCGATGGCTATGGAGCTGAGCTCGAGCTGTTGATTTGAGGTACTCCCAGGATCGTGGTACCAGGGCTTGATGGAGCACGGTATCGTATAGAGTACCTATATATACACCTGAGGATTTATACATATTCATGATGCTCGCATGTGAGCACAATTATACTTGTATATGGATTGTATATAAAGGCATGAGCCTTTCTCTCTTTCATTTAAGGTTGCATGCAATTAGGTTGAATTGCTAGAATGATATGAGAGTCATTGGTGTATTATGTGGGTGTTGGAACCCACTTTTGTTGACATATGTGTGGTGTCTTCCCTGGCTGGGAATCTACTTGTATTACTGCTTTCTGTTGAGTATTATGCTTTCCCTGGCCGGGAATTTGGTTATGTGTTGTACTCTTTTTTTTTGGGATAGCTCTATTTATGGGGAGACTCTGCCCAAATTTTTATAAAAGTTTACATTGTGAAAAGTGGCACCAAGGGGTTGGTAAAGGGCAAACATATGAGTCTTTCATTGACAGGCAATGATTAGTATCATCAGAGCTTCCCGATTGACATTTTATAGAAAGCATGTACCACACATAGTGGTTAATACACTAATCAAGGTTTAAGGGCTTGGGGTCCTTACAGAAGCCGAATCCACGGAGCTGCACCACGTCCTACGCCTTCTCCGAGTCACTAAGCAAAACTCGATTGGTTTTGCCTCAACGGTATCCACACGATCAAATCGGGTGAAGGGATAGTTTAATATAAAGTTGCTAGACAAGATATTAAACCGGAACCAAAACACACTTTGATTCACAATCAAAGTTGGCACAATATCACTCTTCCTCTTCGGCTATCAAGAAACCGAGAGCAAGATTGAGAGGCGGCCGTGTGTGACTTTCACAAGGTGGCCGAGAGCCCTTCTTTTGTTGCTAGGTTTTGTTATGAAGTGTTTATTTAAGTTGTCTTACAATTAAACACTTAATAATCATTAATTAAAGGCTTTCTCAAAGCTTCATGGGCTTAAGCCCATGATTTAATTAATCCTTATGATTATTAATTAAGACTCCTCTTAATTATTTAATTCATCCCATGAATTTAATTTCCCTTCTCGATTTAATCTTTTGTGCGACCCGATAGGATCTTGTAATGTTTGCAGTGACATAAAATCTCATTTTACGTCTCAAGCATTGAGCGGTATCTAGCAACACATCAATGCTCCCCAAATTACAAGAATGTCAATGACTCGACATAACCTTTAGAACTTGTGATAATATTAACCACGTAACTTAATCCCTTTGTCCTTTGTGTTTAGATTGAACACGAGTCATGGAATAGTCATACTCGTATATTCAATCTTCATTTCTTGATCCCCAAGTAGAACTAGAATAAACGAATAAGCTCGATATCTCATATCGACTCATTCGAGCATGGCCATGCATTTTATTTCTCACTTGATCAAGGGCCAAACACATCTCCTGTTATATAGGAGGGACAAATCCTATCTCGATCAGTCAACATCCCTCTACATAATTCGTAGTGTATCCAATAGTCGCCTTTATAGTATACCCTGTTACGGGTAACGTTTGACGATATCAAGATACATAACTCCTTATGTTGGGATCTCTGATGATCACAAGTCGTAAGGATTGTATACATTATTATCACTATGAGAATTGCATATGACGATCATATAACTATCCATGTTGCATTCTCATGGTGGGTCTGTCCAGTACATCGTTCTCTAACATGTACCCATATGTTGATTTGATATCTCATATCAATGAACAATTCATCGATCAACATATACTAGTCTCTACGTATTATCATTATCCCTATTCAGGATAATACTTGACTAGGGACATCTTTAAGAATAATACAATATTATTCTAAGGACATTAACATATATATTAATTCACAATGCACTGTTAAAAGAATAATATATAATAATGAATTGTCATTCATAAATCCATAAACATTGTATGTCTTAAACAATCATCTAATGACTTGTCTTAGGGCATATCCCAACAATATGATACCGACATGACATGACATGCATTGCATTTCATTTCATATATCATTTTATAGATACATGATGTATATTCCATGATAGTTCCATATTGGGCTTTTGCTCACCCCCAAGGGGGGTTGTTGTTGTCTTTGTGTGTGGACAATGGCAGGTTATACAGGTGGCCAGGACCCAGAGAGAGCATGTCTGGTGGAAGCCACACTTGAGAGGTTTATTCTTTTGTTTATCCCAGTATTATATGTATATGCTTACCAGAGGTTTAACCCTGTGGTGTGTGAGGAGTTTATGTATTTTAGTGATCTGTTTAGTAGTTTGACTGGTGTATGCTGGATATGAACTGGTGATATATATTTTCAGTATATGTTGATTTATGTTGGTGGTATGATCCTCGTGCGATGAGGTCATGCCGAAATTTTTAGGGCCACTTGTTAAATAATAAATCTTCCGCTGTTTACGCTATAATTATCATTGTGTGATCATTAATCACATAATTAGGGTTGGGCCCTCACAATCCCACTGAACCTTGATCATAGCAATAACTTTGTTCCGAAGCCTGCGGTCTGCCCTATCCAAAATCCTGATAGGCCGCTCCACATAGGAAACATCGGACTCAAACTGCACCTCTGAAGGCTGCAACACATGCGAAGGATCTGGCTCGTACTTCCTCAGCATAGACACATGGAATACATCGTGTATACCAGACAGAGAGGGCGGTAAAGCCAAACGGTACACCAGAGTACCAACACGCTGCAAGATCTCATACGGCCCTACATATCTTGGGGATAACATTCCGCATCCCAAACCGTACCACACCTCTGAAAGGTGAGATCTTCAGAAAGACTCTGTCGCCTAACTGAAACTCCAACTTCCTTCGCCGCTGATTAGCATACGCTGTCTGTCTGTCCTGAGCTGCCTTCATCTTTCTCCTGATGACCTTTACCTTTCTTCCATATCCTGGACCATCTCTGGTCCTCCGACCGATTTACGGTCCACATCATCCCAACACAAAGGTGACCTGCAACGCCTGCCATATAGGGCTTCAAATGGAGCCATCTGTATGCTAGCCTGGTAACTGTTATTATAAGAAAATTCCACCAAGGCTACTGAGTCCTGCCAAGAAGTGTCGAACTCCAGCACACAAGCCCTCAACATATCTTCGAGCGTCTGTATCGTGCGCTTGGTCTGTCCGTCCGTCTGGGGATGATATGCTGTGCTCAACCTTAACTCTTTGCCCAGGGCTGACTGAAGACCCTCCCAGAAGTGAGATGTAAACTCCGAATCTCGATCAGACACAATCGACACAGGGATCCCGTGCAGTCTTACCACATCTCTGATGTATAACTGAGCCATCCTTAGGTATGTGAAGGTCATACAGTAGGGAATGAAATGAGCACTCTTAGTCAATCTGTCGACGAATACACATATGGCATCAAAACCCGAAACAGTCCTCGGTAAGTGGGTCACAAAATCCATAGACTCGTGCTGCCACTTCCACCCGGCTATCTCCAAACTCCTTAGCTCACCACCGGGCCTCTGCCTCTCAGCCTTCACCTGCTGACAAATCAAACAGCGCTTGACGAATGAAGTAACATCCCGTTTCATTCGCCTCCACCAGAACTGGCTGCATAAATCCTTATACATCTTCTTCCCGCCCGGGAGGATTCTCATCCTGCTGCAATGAGCTCGCTGTAATATACCCTGTCATAACTCGGATGTATCTGGAACCACCCATCTGTCACCAAGCCTCAGAGAACCGTCCTCAGCCATTCTGAATCTCGATGACTGACCTGAATTAATCACTGACATCCATCTCTGAACCTCTACGTCGGTCTCCTGAGCCTTCCGGATGTGTTCATAAATGATTGGCTCAGCTAGCAAGGTCAACACCTGTACCGGAGAAGAAGATACATCATAATCAAACCCCAACTGACAGTAGGAGCCCATCATAGCTGATACATACATGACATCCTCTGCCGTGCTCCTCACTTTCTGACTCAAAGCGTCGGCTGTCAAGTTTGCTTTTCCCGGATGGTATTCGATTTCACAGTCGTAGTCCTTCAGCAGGTCCATCCATCTCCTCTGTCTCATATTCAGCTCAGCCTGTGTAAACAAGAACTTCAGGCTCTTGTGATCAGTGAAGATGGTAAATGAGGTACCATATAAGTAGTGTCGTCATATCTTCAAGGCAAACACTATAGCTGCTAACTCCAAATCATGGAATGGATACCTCGTCTCGTGTGGCTTCAACTACCTAGAAGCATAAGCTACTACATGTCTGTCCTGCATCAGTACGCATCCTAGGCCCTGTAGCGATGCGTCAGTATAAAGAACAAATCCTTTGTTCTCCCTGGGAATCACCAAAACTGGTGCAGTAGTCAGTCTGTGCTTTAATTCCTGGAAACTCTGCTCACAAGCCTCTGACCAACAGAATGGGACTCCCTTCTGAGTCAGCTGTGTAAGTGGCTTGGCGATCTTTGAGAAACCCTCGACGAAACATCGATAATAGCCAGCCAAACCAAGAAAACTTCGAATCTCACTGACTGAAGTAGGGGCGGACCAATCCATAACTGCCTCAATCTTCCTGGGATCTACTAATATCCCCTCTCGAGAGATAATGTGACCCAAGAATGATACACTCCTCAGCCAAAACTCACACTTGCTGAGTTTGGCGTACAACTGGTGATCTCTGAGGATTTGAAGCACTGTCCTCAAATGAATAGCATGTTCCTCTTCATTTCTTGAATAGACAAGGATGTCATCAATAAATACGATCACAAACTGATCAAGGTACTCCTGAAATACTCGGTTCATCAGGCTCATAAAGACAGCCGGGGCATTCGTCACCCCAAATGGCATCACCAAGAACTCGTAGTGTCCATACCGAGTTCTAAAAGCTGTCTTTTGGATATCATCAGCTCTAACCCGTATCTGGTGGTAGCCTGATCTCAAGTCAATCTTTGAGTAAATCTCTGTGCCCTGAAGCTGATCAAATAAATCATCAATCCTCGGAAGGGGGTACTTGTTCTTAATAGTCAATTTGTTCAATTGACGGTAATCGATACACAGGCGCATCGAACCGTCCTTTTTCTTCACGAACAAGACTGGTGCACCCCAAGGCGATACACTAGGACGAATGTATCCCTTGTCAAAGAGTTCCTGTAACTGTACCTTCAGCTCCCTCAGCTCTGCCGGCGCCATCCTGTATGGGGCACGAGAAATGGCTGATGTCCCCGGCAGTAGCTCAATGGGAAACTCCACATCTCTGATCGGCGGAAACCCTGGAATCTCATCCGGGAATACATCAATAAATTCCGCCACGACCGGAATGTCCTCGGCTCTCACTTCCTTCTCTTCTGATGCATCCACGGCATAAATAAGGTAGCCCGTGTGGCCGCGTTCCAATAACCGCGACATCTTAATCGCTGAGATCACTAGAATCTTTGGACGAGAGTCGTCCCCATAAAAGGTCCACTGGAACCCCTGATCAGACAGAAAATGTACCATCCCCTGTCGGCAATCTACCACAGCTCGGTATCTGCTCAACACATCAATGCCGACAATGCAGTCAAAATCTGCCATCTCTAACTGAATCAGATCGGCCCTCAGATCATTGCCCTCAAAATAAATGAGGCAATCAAATAACAGTCAGTCTGCAGTCACATACTTTCCCATGGGTGTCGAGTTCATGAGAGGCGTGGGTAACAGAGACGAGCACAAGCGGTGTCTTTCCACAAAAGCAGCAGACACAAAAGAGTGGGAAACACCAGTATCTATCAATAAAAATGCAGGGTACGTAAATAAATGACACGTACCAGCAATGACCTCCTCCGGGGCTGCCTCAGCCTGCTCCCGAGTCAGTGCATACACCTGATCCTGCGGCGGTCCTGCCGCCTGACCTCCCTGTGGTCGAGGTGCGAACTGATGTCTCTGTGGTGCCCTCCCAGCATCAAACCACGGCCTATTCGGCCTTGAGTCTGTCTGACCTGCCCGATTGGGGCAACCTCGAGCATGTTAGAGAAATTTTTTGTATAGCTTCTACTGAGTAGAGTAAGACTATAATGTAGTACCTTAGTAGGAATTGTGTTATTCCTTTTAAAACATTTTGGTACTGTAATCTCTAAAGCTCAGGTTAATCAACACGATACGTTACTCTGATATATTCACATGAATGTTTAGTTCTCTAAATTGCACCTTAGTAACTTGATGTGATAACGGGGTCTCACATTTATTGGTATCAGAGCAGTGGTTAGATAACCAGGGAAGAGTGAAGGGTAGTCTTTAGAAACAAGTTGGCTAGGTATTCATTTGGGCATGCTTATGCATGTGATGCATATGGTTGTATAAGTGTTATACTAACATGCTTTGAATATGATACTCTTGTTATCTAACGGCTTATATTATGAACTGCTTTTGGTATTGTTGTTAACTCTTGTATTACAGCATGACTGAGATTAATCCGGAGAACCCCAATGAGGAGATAGGGGATATGGACAGTAGGAATGCCAGTATTGCTCAGCCGAATCCTTTACCACCACCTGCTTTGGGCGTGGAGCCCATTGTACAGATGTTACTGCCAGGGGAGCTCAGTTTGAAGCAGTTTCTGAGTTTCCATCCGCCCATGTTTGAGGGGATTGAGTCTGGTGAAGTAGCTGAGGTGTGATGACCAGGGATTATAGGTGTTAATCCCGTAGTGTTAATAATCCCTAAAGTGGTTTTACGTGGCGATTTGGGATTTAATCGAGGAGTTGGACTCGTTTATTTGGGTAGTTGGGATCGTTGGATCCAGAGGTTGAGATTGTATTCACATTACGGTGTAAAACCTAAGAGTTGGGTTTTAATGTGTCTCGGGATCTCGGGTGCTGTGTGAGCACCGGTAGGGGGTTTTGGAGTTAGAGAGAGAGTTTTTGAAAACAGATGATTTTTAAGGAATCATGATGTATTTGTGGGGCTATTAATTTTTCGGGGTATTTTTGCTATAAATACCATTTGAACCCAAAATTTCCGAAATAATTTCATTTCAGCCCTCTTCTTCCTCTCTCTTTCCCGTCCGCGCGATTTCCCGTCGCCTCCCCTGCCCCGCGGCTTCAGGCCGTGCGCCCGCCGCCGTCCGGCCGCCGATCGGCGCGTCCGACCTACCCACGGCGTCGTCTCGGCGAGGCGCTTCTTTCCCCTCCATCAATTCGAAGTTTCATCGCGTGTGGAAGTCGGATTTTGCGGAAGTGCGCCGATCCCCAATTTCTAGGGTTCTTCGATTTTTCGTCCGATTTCTTCCGATTTCGTTTGGGTAACCTTCCTAACCCCCTTTTCCATGCTTGTGATGTATTTCCCTGCCTAATTGTGATTTATTGGCTCGAATTTATTCGAATTTCGTTGGTTGTGGTTCGAATTTTTGGATGTGTGGGTGAAGTGGGTTCGAAAATTGTGATCTTTGGAAGGGGTGTGGCGATTCTTGTTATGGGTCATTTATTACATGTGTAGATGTATTGTTGATGCTTAATTGAGTTCGAATTTAGGGCTTGAAATTCAAAAATTTGGGGGTTTGGCATGTGGGATGATTATTCATGCTATGGATTGATTAATTCACATTTTAGATGAATTATGGAATTATTTGGGTTCGAAATTGTGAGATTCGGGTTCGATTTTTGTAGGGTGTTCTTGAACAATTTCGATATTGTCTCATTTATTTCCCTCCCTGCATGTACCCTGCCCCGGGTCTTTTTAGAGGTTAATTGTCGTGTGTTGACAATATTTTGAGGGATATGGGTGTGCTTGAGCATGGGTTGCATGTTCGTAAATATAAGGTACGTGCGACGTACGAGCATTACTACATATTATAGCATTTGTGAATGCATAATGTATTTTGATTTTATTGAATAATCGTGCACGAGGATTATTTATATGTGTTGCATGAGGATTAATTATATGTGTTGAGAAGCTATGAAGCGACCTAATCTTGATATCGCCGTCAGGGGCGCACGTGACACTAGAGTAGTGTAACTCTCATAAGTTATATGGGGTACCTGATGTATATGACTATTGTAGGGCATTTGAGATGCCTGGGCATTTGAGATGCCTGAGAATGATCGTGGGATCATGTTTTCATTATAAGACATTTGAGATGTCTAGGTATAATGGAAAATTGGTAAAATAAATTCTAGGCATTTAATTTATTTATGATTAATAGCGAGGCTATGAAATCAGTGTTAGATAGTGAGATATCTACTTTTGCATGAATGATGAACTTGGAATCATAATTATTGATATTCGAGAACTAGGCATGCAATGGGTTAAATCAATGTGTTGATTTACTGTTTTATGAGATTTGATGAGTTTGATGATTGTGAGAACAGGGACAGTACACGGAATCCCGGATGAGGATGTTGCCATCCAGGGAGTATCATTTAAAATTCATTAATATTTACTTGTGTTGTAAATTATGAATTTCATTATTGTGATTATGAGATTTTGTGTATTGGTATGCTCACCCCGTTGGGGGCTGTCTCTGTTGGGGCAGGTGAACAGGTGCATCGATGGCTGTGGAGCTGAGCTCGAGCTGTTGATTGGATGTACTCACAGGATCGTGGTACCAGGGCTTGATGGAGCACGGTATCGTATAGAGTACTTATATACACCCGAGCTTTATATACACATTTATGATGCTCGCATGTGAGCACGAACATTCTTGTATATGGGTTGTATATAAAGGCATGAGCCTTCCTCTCTTTCATTATATGTTGCATGCAATTGTGTAGAATTGCTAATGATATGAGAGTCGTTAGTGTATTATGTGGGTGTTGAGACCCATTTATGTCGTCATATGTGTGGTGTCTTCCCTGGCTGGGAATTTACTTGGTATTACTGCTTTTTGATGAGTATTATGTTTTCCCTGGCCGGGAATCATGATTGTGTGTTGTGCTTTTATTTCGGGATAGCTCTATTTAGGGGGAGACTCTGCCCAAATTTTTATAAAAGTCCACAATGTGAAAAGTGGCAAAAAGAGATGGTATTGGGCGAACTTTGTGAGTCTATTTCGTTGTTAGGCTGATGACCTTAACATTGAGTGTTAAAGGAATTTTTTTTAAATTGCCATACAATGATAAAGTATCATCTGAGCTTCCCGATTGGCTTTTTATTGAAAGCATGTGCCACACATAGTGGATAATACACTAATTAAGGGTTAAGGGCTTGGGGTCCTTACATTAGTGGTATCAGAGCAGTGGTTGCTCATTGGGGCTGTTAAGGGCCTAAGAAGTTATTGATAGCACATACTTATGCATGATGGCATTAATGTTGTATGACACAACTAGTTGTTTATGTGCTTTTTCTGATATGAAAAGTGGTGTTGCTAATCAGTGTGATTGCAGGAATCGTGTGCGACGCGATATGATGGCATTAGTGGTAATGTCTGGCACTCCGTATGTTACGTGCCAAGGAATCTGATTATTGTGAGAGAATCAGGTAAAGGGATATTTCCGAGGTAACATGTCTTGGTATACGTATTGACTTGCAAGTGGTTGCAAATATGCATTGGATGTGTGATGCATAGCGTATATGGCTATTGTTGCTAACCATGATGGTTGCAGGTTACAGGAAATATGGAGTATAAAAAGGAATGATGATTATACATTCCAGGAGTCTTGCTTATCACAGTGAGAATTTTTATACTTATTTTTATACCGCTAAATGTGGAGCGGGAGGGGGGAGGCTCGCTTGCACATTGAGGCGGGGTATACCATACGAAGCGAGGATGAGATACCGCTTGTATGAAGAAGCGAGGATGAGATGCCGCTTGTTAGGATGATGATTCATTTCATTGTGATGACACGGATGATAGCGGTGATGTGTCCCGCTGTGTCGATTATATTCATTTCATTGTGATGACACGGATGATAGCGGTGATGTGTCCCGCTGTGTCGATTATATTCATTTCATTGTGATGACACGGATGATAGCGGTGATGTGTCCCGCTGTGTCGATTATATTCATTTCATTGTGATGACACGGATGATAGCGGTGATGTGTCCCGCTGTGTCGATTATATTCATTTCATTGTGATGACACGGATGATAGCGGTGATGTGTCCCGCTGTGTCGATTATATTCATTTCATTGTGATGACACGGATGATAGCGGTGATGTGTCCCGCTGTGTCGATTATATTCATTACATTGTGATGACACGGATGATAGCGGTGATGTGTCCCGCTGTGTCGATTTATATGTATTGGCGATGGTTCATTCCGCCAGGTGTATTGATAGCGATGATTCATTCCGCTATATCGATTGGCGATGGTTCATTCCGCCAGGTGTATTTATAGCGACGGTTCATTCCGCATATTGATTGGCGAGGGTTCATTCCGCCAGGTGTATTTATAGCGACGGTTCATTCCGCTATATTGATTTGCGATGGTTTATACCGCCGGACACGGATGATAGCGGTGGTGTGTTCCGCTGTGTCGATGATGATGATTCACCTCTTTGTGATTATTGGTGATGATTCGTGCCGTCGTATATATAGATAGCGATGCCTCTTTCCGCTATTATGTGGACGATGATTCATGCTCAGGTGTGTAGCGAGGTTTCATGCCACTTATTATATGACGAGGTGTCATGCCGTCGATTCTATAGCGAGGGATTGTGCCGCTATGTACTCAGCACAGGATTTTGCCGCCTTCGAGCGATGGGTGCTGATTACGCACTATTATTGAGCGACGGAGACAGGTATGCCGCTATATTGTTAGCGATGAGGTATGAGATATTGCTATTCTATTGGCTTTATTGTATCTGGCATGCGTTGATATACATGTTTTATTATGCCTATTTTACTAGCATGATGGTGGATGACATGTATCGTCACTAGTTGACAATGCCATAGATGCCATGAGTTGGCATGTATCGTCACAGGATGACGATGACGATGGTGTAGGAGATGTCTTATTAGACATGCATCATCGTTACGATGATTGATGCGTTGAGTATACGTATTCAGTGGTATGCCTTGGGTGCCAGTACCGAGCACAAGGTGGTGTGTGCGGCACCGATTGACGTGACCCTTATACCGAGCGGGTTGCTCGAGGAATGGTTGGTTGCGCTGTACATGTGATTGTACCGCAGCTTACGTTTGGGATGATCATTTTACGAGTGGTGATACCCTTGAGGTATGCTCGTTGGAATGGCTCTTGGCCATGTAATTTGACGACAGGAGTAATCATGAGGAAATTACTCGCTTTCTGTCGATGTGACATGTAGTAGACATGGTCACACCACCCATGAGGGTGTAGGATGAGTCCTAAGGGAGTAGGATCAGGTTATGTTAAGTACATAGGGACATTGGAGTGTCCAGGGTGTATCGGCATTAGAGGAATGTTGGATAAAGACCCACTACTCTATTGAGTTTTCTTCCCACGGTATGGTATGTCGTGCGGAAACATCCATCTTATTGGTAGGTTTGAGGTGAACCTAGAGAGGCAGCGACTAGTTTGTCTGCCGTGTGTGTGCAGCACCATGAGGGGCTTGCTAGAGCCGTTATACTGCTCGTTGGAACCAAGTTTTGGCAAATCGTAAGGTGATACGATGGGGATTATGGTGGACTCTAGTAGTCACCATGTCATTTGAGACCGAGGTTGTGCATGCCTCACTGAAACGTGTATACGTTTATGTTTAATCTTGGTGAGACTTGTCTGGGACAGCTCATGATGTTGGAGTACCAACAAGAGAGTCATCAAGTCGTTATTGACTCAATCTAGGGGAATCCGTGTATTTGGGATGCAATGGGTGTTATTGTATCCAGTTTTTCCGAACAGTGGTTCGAGACTAGTGGATCTCGAGTTCGATGGCATTTCCCTTGTGAGGAAGGGGAGTAGTACTATACCTATTTGGGGAATCTTTGAAAGATTCGGTAAGTTGGTACATGTGGTGTTGATTTTGAGAATCACGCCGTGTTGTTGATCGTCGATTTTCATTCTCCACTGGGTAGGGAATGACTCAGGATTGACGGTTGTGTTTGCGGCTTAAGGGTATGTTGTAGATACCCGAGCCAAGTGCATTGAGTATGCATGCGATGTCAATACTTAGGCAGGTATACCGGTGAGTATACGGATGCCAGTTATTGTTTTCCTTCCAGTCAAGCATAGAGTTATGCTATTTTAGGATGGTTAAATCTCTGATGAGAGATATGGAACACCTTGAGATTGGGAATCTCCATGGCAGGAATTTCGGATTGGTTGGGTGTCACTGTCGACACAAGCGTTGAGGATGCAATGGGTTTATTGCATGCCCTTTCAGAAATTGAAACTCTGTGGAGTCTCGATTGTTTATTTTGACCAGGATGTGGTTCTTGGGATATCCGGAGGTGGACATCTTGTGAGATGTCTTTTGTGTGGATCGGTGGCCGTGAGTTGCCCGATCCAAGTTGCAGAGGATGCAACTGCTCCTTGGATGGAGGTGGCCTGTTTAGTGGGGACCAGGTCTGGTATGGATATACCGTGAAATGCTAGTGTTTTCCTCGTAATGATGTATGTTAGACATCGTGAGTCATAGTAAAGATATCATTGGATGATATCTACGATAGAATCGGGAGCGATTCGAATCCTTGCAGTTTCAGTTGATTAACTGCTTTTGGATTATTAGCGTTGAGTTGTGCTGACGCTCTTTGACGTTATGATGGATTTGGAAGTCTATTCCACTCCAGAGTTTGACACGAGGTCGACGTTTTTCACGGTTGAGGTGTCATTCAGGTTGCGTTCTTACTAGTTGTGTTAGAACTAAGGTGACTGTCCGATCTACAGTCGTAAGTATCGGTTGTGTTGCAGTCATGAGGGACTGACTTTTTGGATGACCCGCATCGAGGTACGTTTTACCTCTTGGGTGATATGTTGGTATTGGTAAGTCGCCTTGTTTCAGAGTTGATGCGAGGTAGGTACCCTTGCGTTTATTTATACGATTCTGATATGGTCAAGAATCGAGGTTCTGGCTTCATGTTGTTGTGTAGCCTGGGTGTTATGTGATACACCAGTGCTAATTTCGAGGACGCAATTCTTTTAGTGGGGGATATTGTGATGACCAGGGATTATAGGTGTTAATCCCGTAGTGTTAATAATCCCTAAAGTGGTTTTACGTGGCGATTTGGGATTTAATCGAGGAGTTGGACTCGTTTATTTGGGTAGTTGGGATCGTTGGATCCAGAGGTTGAGATTGTATTCACATTACGGTGTAAAACCTAAGAGTTGGGTTTTAATGTGTCTCGGGATCTCGGGTGCTGTGTGAGCACCGGTAGGGGGTTTTGGAGTTAGAGAGAGAGTTTTTGAAAACAGATGATTTTTAAGGAATCATGATGTATTTGTGGGGCTATTAATTTTTCGGGGTATTTTTGCTATAAATACCATTTGAACCCAAAATTTCCGAAATAATTTCATTTCAGCCCTCTTTTTCCTCTCTCTTTCCCGTCCGCGCGATTTCCCGTCGCCTCCCCTGCCCCGCGGCTTCAGGCCGTGCGCCCGCCGCCGTCCGGCCGCCGATCGGCGCGTCCGACCTACCCACGGCGTCGTCTCGGCGAGGCGCTTCTTTCCCCTCCATCAATTCGAAGTTTCATCGCGTGTGGAAGTCGGATTTTGCGGAAGTGCGCCGATCCCCAATTTCTAGGGTTCTTCGATTTTTCGTCCGATTTCTTCCGATTTCGTTTGGGTAACCTTCCTAACCCCCTTTTCCATGCTTGTGATGTATTTCCCTGCCTAATTGTGATTTATTGGCTCGAATTTATTCGAATTTCGTTGGTTGTGGTTCGAATTTTTGGATGTGTGGGTGAAGTGGGTTCGAAAATTGTGATCTTTGGAAGGGGTGTGGCGATTCTTGTTATGGGTCATTTATTACATGTGTAGATGTATTGTTGATGCTTAATTGAGTTCGAATTTAGGGCTTGAAATTCGAAAATTTGGGGGTTTGGCATGTGGGATGATTATTCATGCTATGGATTGATTAATTCACATTTTAGATGAATTATGGAATTATTTGGGTTCGAAATTGTGAGATTCGGGTTCGATTTTTGTAGGGTGTTCTTGAACAATTTCGATATTGTCTCATTTATTTCCCTCCCTGCATGTACCCTGCCCCGGGTCTTTTTAGAGGTTAATTGTCGTGTGTTGACAATATTTTGAGGGATATGGGTGTGCTTGAGCATGGGTTGCATGTTCGTAAATAATTGTGAATTATTTATCGTGTTAGCACATCATTCCTCGGGGCATGGAACTCGGGCAAGGTTTGGCTCGGACTTCGGAGATTTAAGGTACGTGCGACGTACGAGCATTACTACATATTATAGCATTTGTGAATGCATAATGTATTTTGATTTTATTGAATAATCGTGCACGAGGATTATTTATATGTGTTGCATGAGGATTAATTATATGTGTTGAGAAGCTATGAAGCGACCTAATCTTGATATCGCCGTCAGGGGCGCACGTGACACTAGAGTAGTGTAACTCTCATAAGTTATATGGGGTACCTGATGTATATGACTATTGTAGGGCATTTGAGATGCCTGGGCATTTGAGATGCCTGAGAATGATCGTGGGATCATGTTTTCATTATAAGACATTTGAGATGTCTAGGTATAATGGAAAATTGGTAAAATAAATGCTAGGCATTTAATTTATTTATGATTAATAGCGAGGCTATGAAATCAGTGTTAGATAGTGAGATATCTACTTTTGCATGAATGATGAACTTGGAATCATAATTATTGATATTCGAGAACTAGGCATGCAATGGGTTAAATCAATGTGTTGATTTACTGTTTTATGAGATTTGATGAGTTTGATGATTGTGAGAACAGGGACAGTACACGGAATCCCGGATGAGGATGTTGCCATCCAGGGAGTATCATTTAAAATTCATTAATATTTACTTGTGTTGTAAATTATGAATTTCATTATTGTGATTATGAGATTTTGTGTATTGGTATGCTCACCCCGTTGGGGGCTGTCTCTGTTGGGGCAGGTGAACAGGTGCATCGATAGCTGTGGAGCTGAGCTCGAGCTGTTGATTGGATGTACTCACAGGATCGTGGTACCAGGGCTTGATGGAGCACGGTATCGTATAGAGTACTTATATACACCCGAGCTTTATATACATATTTATGATGCTCGCATGTGAGCACGAACATTCTTGTATATGGGTTGTATATAAAGGCATGAGCCTTCCTCTCTTTCATTATATGTTGCATGCAATTGTGTAGAATTGCTAATGATATGAGAGTCGTTAGTGTATTATGTGGGTGTTGAGACCCATTTATGTCGTCATATGTGTGGTGTCTTCCCTGGCTGGGAATTTACTTGGTATTACTGCTTTTTGATGAGTATTATGTTTTCCCTGGCCGGGAATCATGATTGTGTGTTGTGCTTTTATTTCGGGATAGCTCTATTTAGGGGGAGACTCTGCCCAAATTTTTATAAAAGTCCACAATGTGAAAAGTGGCAAAAAGAGATGGTATTGGGCGAACTTTGTGAGTCTATTTCGTTGTTAGGCTGATGACCTTAACATTGAGTGTTAAAGGAATTTTTTTTAAATTGCCATACAATGATAAAGTATCATCTAAGCTTCCCGATTGGCTTTTTATTGAAAGCATGTGCCACACATAGTGGATAATACACTAATTAAGGGTTAAGGGCTTGGGGTCCTTACATGAGGAGTGGTTGGAACGTATACAGCAGATTCTTGTGACTGCACCCTGTGCACGCACGGCATGGCTAAGGTTAGCCGAGTTTCAGATGGCTAAGAAGCCTGCTATGTGGTGGAAGACCACCGTGATGGAGATGAGAGCTCTAGGTGTGGCAGTTGACTGGACTGTATTCCGGACCCGGTTCCTTAACCGGTATTTCTCTGCAGCTGCCAGACAATTAAAAGAGGATGAATTCAACAGTTTGAAGCAGGGTAGCATGTCAGTGTCAGACTATGCTATGCAGTATTTCTCACTGCTGAGGTATGTACCTCATATTGCTGTCAGCAGCCATGCAAAGATGAGGAATTTTCTGAAGGGATTGAGGCCAGAACTATTTGATAGGGTTATATCCAACAACCCCAGTTCATTTGATGACGTCCTGACACGGGCAGAGTTAGCGGAGATTGCGGTGGGCGCGTACAAGGATGTTGTACCCCCTTCTGTACCACCACAGAGGCCTGCTGCTGATAGTCTGAGCCCATGAGGGGATCAGTTCAAGGCTCGTGGGGCCTCATCATCTTCCAAATGTAGTGGGAAGAAGTCTCAGGGTCAGAAACAGAACAATAAGGGACCCACACAGGGGAGCAAGACAGTGGGAAGCAAGTGTAGCAACTGTGGAGGATGGCACTTGTCACGGGATTGTCCGGGTTGCTATGTCTGTGGCAAGGTGGGCCACTTTGCTCGAGGTTGCCCCAATCGGGCAGGTCAGACAGACTCAGGGCCGAATAGGCCGAGGTTTGATGCTGGGAGGGCACCACAGAGACAGCAGTTTGCACCACGACCACAGGGAGGTCAGACGGCAGGACCGCCGCAGGGACAGGTGTATGCACTGACCAGGGAGCAGGCTTAGGCAGCCCCAGAGGAGGTCATTGCTGGTACGTGCCATTTATTTACGTACCCTGCACTTATATTGATAGATACAGGTGCTTCCCATTCTTTTGTATCTACTTCTTTTGTGGAGGGACACCGTTTGTGCTCGTCTCTGTTACCCACGCCTCTCATGGTCTCGACACCCACGGAGAAGCACGTGATTGCTGACCGGTTGTTATCTGATTGCCTCATTTATTATGAGGGCAATGATCTGAGGTCCGATCTGATTCAGTTAGAGATGGCAGACTTTGACTGTATTATCGGCATTGATGTGTTGAGCAGATACCGAACTGTGGTAGACTGCTGGCAGAGGATTGTACGTTTTCTGTCTGATCAGGGGTTTCAGTGGACCTTTTATGGGGACGGCTCTCGTCCAAAGATTCCGGTAATATCAGCGATTAAGATGTCGCGGTTATTGGAACGCGGCCACACGGGCTACCTTATCTATGCAGTGGATGCATCAGACGAGAAGGAAGAGAGAGCCGAGGACATTCCGGTTGTGGCGGAGTTCATTGATGTGTTCCCAGATGAGATTCTAGGGTTTCCGCCTGTCAGGGATGTTGAGTTTGCTATTGAGCTGCTGCCGGACATCATCCATTTCTCGTGCCCCATACAGGATGGCACCGGCAGAGCTGAGGGAGCTGAAGGTACAGTTACAGGAGCTCCTCGACAAGGGATACATCCGTCCTAGTGTATCGCCTTGGGGTGCACCAGTCTTGTTCGTGAAAAAGAAGGATGGATCAATGCGTCTGTGCATTGACTATAGGCAATTGAACAAGGCTACAGTGAAGAACAGATATCCACTTCCGAGGATTGATGATCTGTTCGACCAGCTTCAGGGTACAAAGGTGTACTCCAAGATAGACTTGAGATCAGGCTATCACCAGGTGCGGGTTAGAGCTGGTGATGTCCAAAAGACGGCTTTTAGAACTCGGTATGGGCACTATGAGTTCTTGGTGATGCCATTCGGGGTGACGAATGCCCCTGCTACATTTATGAGCATGATGAACAGAGTATTTCAGGAGTACCTCGATCAGTTTGTGATCGTGTTCATTGATGACATCCTGGTCTATTCAAGGAATGAGAAGGATCATGCCGATCATCTGAGGATAGTGCTCCAGATCCTCAGAGATCATCAGTTGTACGCCAAACTCAGCAAGTGTGAGTTTTGGCTGAGCAGTGTAGCCTTCTTGGGCCATATCATATCACGAGAGGGGATATCAGTAGACCCGAGGAAGATAGAGGCAGTTATGGATTGGTCTGCCCCTACTTCAGTCAGTGAGATTCGAAGTTTTCTTGGTCTGGCTGGCTATTATCGACGTTTGGTCGAGGGTTTCTCAAAGATCGCCAAGCCACATACACAGCTGACTCAGAAGGGAGTCCCATTCTGTTGGACAGAGGCTTGTGAGCAGAGTTTCAGGGAATTAAAGCACAGACTGACTACTGCACCAGTTCTAGTGATTCCCAAGGAGAACAAAGGATTTGTTCTTTATACCGACGCATCGCTACAGGGATTAGGGTGCGTACTGATGCAAGAAAGACATGTAGTGGCTTATGCTTCGAGACAGTTGAAGCCACACGAGACGAGGTATCCAGTCCATGATCTGGAGTTGGCAGCTATAGTGTCGCCTTGAAGATATGGCGACACTATTTATACGGTACCTCATTTACCATCTTCACTGATCACAAGAGCCTGAAGTTCTTGTTTACACAGGCTGAGCTGAACATGAGGCAGAGGAGATGGATGGACCTGCTGAAGGATTATGATTGTGAAATCCTATACCATCCCGGGAAAGCAAATCTGACAGCCGACGCCCTGAGTCGGAAGGTGCGGAGCACTGCAGAGGATGCCATGTGTTTATCAGCTATGTTGGGATCCTACTGCCATTTGGGATTCGATTTTGATGTATCTTCTTCACCAGTACAGGTTTTGACCTTGCTAGCTGAGCCTGTTATTTATGATCACATCAGGAAGGCTCAGGGGACCGATGTAGAGGTTCAGAGATGGATATTAGTGGTTCATTCAGGTCAGCCATCGAGATTCATAGTGGCTGAGGACGGTTCTCTGAGACTTGGCGATAGATGGGTGGTTCTAGATGCACCCGAGTTACGTCAGGGTTTATTACAGCGAGCTCATTGCAGCAGGATGAGTATCCACCCAGGCGGGAAGAAGATATATAAGGATCTACGCAGCCAGTTCTGGTGGAGGCGTATGAAACAAGATGTCACCTCATTTGTCAAGCGCTGTTTGATTTGTCAGCAGGTGAAGGCTGAGAGGCAGAGGCCTGGAGGTGAACTAAGGAGTTTGGAGATACCCGAGTGGAAGTGGCAGCACGTGTCTATGGATTTCGTGACCCACTTACCGAGGACTGTTTCGGGTTTTGATGCCATCTGGGTAGTCGTGGATAGACTGACTAAAGTGGCTCACTCATTCCTTATTGTATGACATATACGCACTTGAGGATGGCACAGTTATATGTCAGAGATGTGGTGAGACTGCACGGGATCCCTGTTTCGATAGTGTCCGATCGAGATCCGCGGTTCACATCTCACTTCTGCGAGGGTCTGCAGACAGCTCTAGGTACAGAGTTGAGGCTGAGCACAACCTATCACCCTCAGACGGACGGACAGACCGAGCGTACGATACAGACGCTCGAGGATATGTTGAGAGCTTGTGTGCTAGAGTTCGACATATCATGGCAGGACTCAATAGCCTTAGTGGAGTTCTCTTACAACAACAGCTACCAGGCAAGTATACAGATGGCTTGTGATATCCCCGAAATGATTAAGTGTTATTTAAACATTAATCACTGTTGTGAAAATTATGATATTAATTCTTGTGTTGAATTAATAATGTTGGGAGATGCATGTGAGGGTGCATGTGTTACATGTTGGGATTTTTGGGGATTGTGGCATGTTTAATTTGGGGTGTGTGTTAATCGTTTTGGTAAAGTATATTTTAAATGGGAATTGAAGTATTTTAATGAGAAAATACTATAAAATATCATGTGAGGATATTTTAATACATCGTGCGAAATACCGGGACCAAAACATAACACATCACATAAACCCACCACAAACCACCCCCCCTTGACCCATACCCTGCTGCCAGCTGCAGCTTGCCCATACCTCTTTCCTCATCTCCCACTCCACCTTGTCATAGCTGAAATCACTCCATTCTCTCCAACTTTTTCGTCCAACATCTGGTAAGGGAAAACAAGAGGAGATCCACCATTTTTCTTGCTTGGAAAGCTTGCAAAAATCGGAGCCAAAAGGGGTGAGGAACCATTTCTGGGTTTGAAGTTTTTGTTGTTGAGTTCATACTTTGTTTAGTGTGAAAAATGGCATGTTAGGTTAGGTTTTGTTAAACCTTCGATTCATGTTCATTTATGGTGTGTTTATGAAGCTTCCAGTATTTTTCCTTGAGCACATTACATGTTTTATGTGGTAGATTTAAGCATGTAAAGTATGGTGTTGGAGAATCTGGGTAGATATTTTCCCCTGTTTTTCTGGAAATATGTGATCTGGGAGTGATATTGAAGGGGTGGTAATATGCATGTTAGAAGGGTTTTTGAATGAACCTTCGATGTGAAAATATGCATGGTAGTTTGATGAAACCCTTGACATTTTTATTCGAGCAAATTGCATGACTTATGTGGTAGATTTCGTTGCTTGAAAGTGTGTACTCAAAAATCTGGGCAGGAAGACAATGCCCTGTTTTCAGAAAATGTTGAATGAGTACTGATGTTCATGGGTGATTTTAATGCATGTGGGTTTGTGGTTGGGGTACAATCTTGATGTAAATACACTCAGAGTAATGTGTTTTAAATACTAGCATGTTGGTATTGGCATGTTGTATGTCTTACATGTTAGAAGGAAAGGTGTGAATATCGGTGTTGAACATGCTGGAAAAATTATCGCGCACAGACCAGGTGGCGATCGATCGCCACAAATGGCGCGATCGATCGCCGAGGTCCAGTAGCCAAAATCAAAGCCACGCGATCGATCGCCATGAAAGGCGCGATCGATCGCCATGGGACAGTGGAGTTTGGCGATCGATCGCCAAGGGGTAGCGATCGATCGCCAGAAGCAAAATTTTGAAATATTGTTTTTTGTTGGATTTTTTGATTTTGGATCATATATTGGCATCTAATATTGTGTTGTACACTGGTGTAGAGCCTTCACAGACGGCTACACAACGCAGGGGATAGAGTCCCACCACACACTACTTTTTGGAAAGGTACGTAAGCGACGTACGGGCATCCCAACGGTAACATGTATTTATGTTTTGTCTGCATGACACATGATGAATGCAATGTGATGCATTATTGAGTTGATACATGTTATTATGCATTGTTGTTGCATATTATGCATTGTTGTTGCATATTGTGATGTGGGATAAAGAGATGTATTCCACGAGTCAGGGCGATCACGGTTAAGGTGTTAATGCTTACGCTTTACCGCTAAAAATGTGGAGCGGGAGGGGGGAGGCTCGCTTGCACATGGAGGCGGGTATATACTATACTGAGCGAGGATGAGATACCGCTAGTATAAAGAAGCGAGGATGAGATACCGCTTGTTTTGAGATTATAAAAGCGGAGAAGTATTAAAATAACCGATGATGACTGACTCAAGAAAAAGAGGAAATGTCATGACATTCATTTGTGAAACCATACATTCATATAATGTGTTATATTATGAATCATGGTACAGGGACAACCAGTGGGCATTGTAAATGCGATGGAAATACAGGAAGTGAATTGTATTTTATGATTGTGCATTTACGCCTTATTTTCATATTATGTTGAATATGAATTGTGATATGCTCATGTGTTGGGGGTTGTCTTTGTAGGTGCTTTTGATGTTGAGAACCAGGGTCGGGGTTGAGAAGCTGAGCTATAAGGAGAGTTACGGGATTAGCTACAAGATTTGAGAAAAATTTTATATAGCTTCTACTTGTGGTAGAATAAGACTATAATGTAGCACCTTTTGTAGGAATTTGTGAAATCCCTTTTTGAAACTTTTGCTACTGTATTCCTTAAGCTCAGGAAAATCAACATGACTCTTTACTCTGATTTATTCATATGAATGTTTAGTTCTCTTAATCGCACCTATTAGTTTATTGAGATATCGGGGTCTCACATTTAGTGGTATCAGAGCAGTGGTTAGATAACCAGGGAAGAGTGAAGGGTAGCCTTTAGAGACAAGTTGACTAGGTATTCATTGTTGGGCATGTTATGCATTTGGTGCATATTGTTGTATAAGTATTATACTAACAGCTTTTGGATATGATACTCTTGTTATCTAACGGCTTATACTATGAACTGCTTTTGGTATTGTTGTTAACTCTTGTGTTGCAGCATGGCGGCTATTAACCCGGAGAACCTCAATGAAGAGGTAGGGGATATGGGCAGTATGAATGCTAGTGTTGCTCATGTGAATCCTTTACCGCCACCTGCTGTGGGAGTAGAGCCCAGTGCACAGATGTTATTACCCGGGGAGCTCAGTTTGACACAGTTTCTGAATTTCCGTCCACCCATGTTTGAGGGGACCGAATCTGGAGAAGGGGCCGAAGAGTGGCTAGAACGGATAGAGCAGATACTTGTGACTGCGCCCTGTGCACGTACCGCATGGCTGAGGTTAGCCGAATTTCAGATGGCGAAGAAGCCTTCTATGTGGTGGAAGACCACTGTGGTGGAGCTGAGAGCTCAGGGCATGGTAGTAGACTGGACTGTATTCAGGACCCGGTTTCTTAACCGGTATTTTTCTGCCGCTGCTAGACAAGTCAAAGAGGACGAATTCACTAACTTGAAGCAGGGAAACATGTCAGTTTCAGACTTTGCCTTGCAGTATTCCTCACTGTTGAGGTATGTCCCCCATATTGCTGTGAGCAGCCATGCAAAGATGAGGCATTTCATGAAAGGACTCAGGCCAGAACTATTTGACCGGGTTATCTCCAACAACCCTAGCTCTTTTGATGACGCCCTGACACGGGCAGAGTTAGCGGAAATTGCAGTGGGAGCATACAAGGATGTTGTACCCCCTCCAGTACCATCACAGAGGCCTGTTGCTGATAATTTGAAACCACGAGGAGATCAGTTCAAGACTCGTGGAGCCTCATCATCTTCCAGATTTAGCGGGAAGAAATCTCAGAGTCAGAAACAGAGCAATCGAGGACCTACACAAGGGAGTAAGGCAGGAGGGGACAGGTGTGACCGCTGTGGAGGATTTCACTTGTCACGTGACTGCCGAGGCTGTTATGTTTGTGGCAAGGTGGGCCACTTAGCTAGGAACTGCCCCAATCGGGCAAGTCAGACAGACTCAGGGCCGAATAGGCCAAGATTTGATGCTGGGAGGGCACCACCGAGACAGCAGTTTGCGCCTCGACCGCAAGGAGGTCAGGCGGCAGGACCACCGCAGGGTCAGGTGTACGCACTGACTAGGGAGCAAGCTGAGGCAGCCCCAGAGGAGGTCATTGCTGGTACGTGTCATTTATTTACGTACCCTGCATTTATTTTGGTAGATACAGGTGCTTCTCATTCTTTTGTATCTGTTGCCTTTGTGGAGAGACACCACTTGTGCTCGTCTCTGTTACCCACGCCTCTCATGGTCTCGACACCCACGGGGAAGCATGTGATTGCGGATCGGCTGTTGTCTGATTGCCTCATTTATTTTGAGGGCAATGATCTGAGGGCTGATCTGATTCAGTTAGAGATGGCAGACTTTGACTGTATTATCGGCATTGATGTGTTGAGCAGATACCGAGCTGTGGTAGA
Organism: Haberlea rhodopensis; assembly: GCA_907163345.1. Lineage (NCBI taxonomy): Eukaryota > Viridiplantae > Streptophyta > Magnoliopsida > Lamiales > Gesneriaceae > Haberlea > Haberlea rhodopensis. The sequence continues at coordinate 272,189 of CAJQUN010000455.1, read as the reverse complement.
CTGTCGGCAGAGGACTGTTTGTTTTCAATCGGATCAGGGGTTCCAGTGGACTTTTTATGGGGACGGCTCTCGTCCAAGGATTCCAGTGATCTCAGCGGTTAAGATGTCGCGGTTATTGGAGCGCGGCCACACCGGTTACATCATTTATGCGGTGGATGTATCTGAGGAAAAAGAAGTGAGAGCCGAGGACATTCCAGTTGTGGCGGAGTTCATTGATGTGTTCCCAGATGAGATTCCGGGATTTCCGCCTGTCAGGGATGTTGAGTTTGCTATTGAGCTGTTACCGGGAACATCAGCCATTTCTCGTGCCCCTTACAGGATGGCACCGGCAGAGCTGAGGGAACTAAAGGTACAGTTACAGGAGCTCCTTGACAAGGGATACATTCGTCCTAGTGTATCGCCTTGGGGTGCACCAGTCTTGTTCGTGAAAAAGAAGGATGGATCAATGCGTCTGTGCATTGACTACAGGCAATTGAACAAGGCTACAGTGAAGAACAGATATCCACTTCCGAGGATTGATGATCTGTTCGACCAGCTTCAGGGTACAGAGGTGTACTCTAAGATAGACTTGAGGTCAGGCTATCATCAGGTGCGGGTTAGAGCTGGTGATGTTCAAAAGACGGCTTTTAGAACTCGATACGGACACTATGAGTTCTTGGTGATGCCTTTCGGTGTAACAAATGCACCTGCAGTTTTTATGAGCCTGATGAACAGAGTATTTCAGGAGTACCTCGATCAGTTTGTGATCGTATTCATTGATGACATCCTCGTCTATTCAAGGAGTGAGGAGGACCATGCCAATCATCTGAGGATAGTGCTCCAGATCCTCAGAGATCATCAGTTGTACGCTAAACTCAGCAAGTGTGAGTTTTGGCTGAGCAGTGTTGCATTCTTGGGCCATATTATATCACGAGAAGGGATATCAGTAGACCCGAGGAAGATAGAGGCAGTTATGGATTGGTCTACCCCTACTTCAGTCAGTGAGATTCGGAGTTTTCTTGGGTTGGCTGGCTATTATCGACGTTTCGTCGAGGGTTTCTCAAAGATCGCCAAACCACTTACACAGCTGACTCAGAAGGGAGTCTCTTTTTGTTGGTCAGAGGCTTGTGAGCAGAGTTTCCGGGAATTGAAACACAGACTGACTACTGCACCAGTTCTTGTGATTCCCAAGGAGAACAAAGGATTTGTTCTTTATACCGACGCATCGCTACAGGGCTTAGGATGCGTACTGATGCAGGACAGACATGTTGTGGCTTATGCTTCGAGACAGTTGAAGCCACATGAGACGAGGTATCCAGTCCATGATTTGGAGTTGGCAGCTATAGTTTTCGCCTTGAAGATATGGCGACACTACTTATACGGTACCTCATTCACCATCTTCACTGATCACAAGAGCCTGAAGTTCTTGTTTACACAGGCTGAGCTGAACATGAGACAGAGGAGATGGATGGATCTATTGAAGGATTATGATTGTGAAATCCTATACCATCCCGGGAAAGCGAATTTGACAGCCGACGCTTTGAGTCGGAAGGTGAGGAGCACAGCAGAGGATGCCATGTACTTATCGGCTATGTTGGGCTCCTACTGCCATTTGGGATTCGATTACGATGTGTCTACTTCACCAGTACAGGTTTTGACCTTGCTAGCTGAGCCGGTTATTTATGATCACATCAGGAAGGCTCAGGGGACCGATGCAGAGATTCAGAGATGGATGTCAGTGGTCCATTCAGATCAGCCATCGAGATTCAGAGTGGCTGAGGACGGTTCTTTGCGACTTGGCGACAGATGGGTGGTTCCAGATACACCCGAGTTGCGCCAGGGTATCTTACAGCGAGCTCATTGCAGCAGGATGAGTGTTCACCCAGGCGGGAAGAAGATGTATAAGGATCTACGCAACCAATTCTGGTGGAGGCGTATGAAACAAGATGTCACCTCATTTGTCAAGCGCTGTTTGATTTGTCAACAGGTGAAGGCTGAGAGGCAGAGGCCTGGAGGTGAACTAAGGAGTTTGGAGATACCCGAGTGGAAGTGGCAGCACGTGTCGATGGACTTCGTGACCCACTTACCGAGGACTGTTTCGGGTTTTGATGCCATCTGGGTAGTCGTGGACAGATTGACTAAAGTGGCTCATTTCATTCCTTACTGTATGACATATACGCACTTGAGGATGGCACAGTTATATGTCAGAGATATAGTGAGACTACACGGGATTCCTGTTTCGATAGTGTCTGATCGAGATCCACGGTTCACATCTCACTTTTGGGAAGGTCTGCAGAAAGCTCTAGGTACGGAGTTGAGGCTGAGCACAGCCTATCACCCTCAGACGGACGGACAGACTGAGCGTACGATACAGACGCTCGAGGATATGTTGAGAGCTTGTGTGTTAGAGTTCAACATATCATGGCAGGACTTGATAGCCTTGGTAGAGTTCTCTTACAACAACAGCTACCAGGCAAGTATACAGATGGCTCCTTTTGAGGCCCTCTATGGTAGGCGTTGTAGGTCACCCTTGTGTTGGGATGACTTGGACCGTAAGTCGGTTGGAGGACCAGAGTTGGTTCAGGAAATGGAAGAGAAAGTTAAGGTTATCAGACGAAAGATGAAGGCAGCTCAGGATAGACAGGCAGCATATGCCAATCAGCGGCGGAGACCGTTGGAGTTTCAGTTGGGCGACAGAGTTTTTCTGAAGATCTCACCCTTCAGGGGTGTGGTACGGTTTGGTATGCGGGGGAAGTTGTCTCCTAGATACGTGGGGCCGTATGAGATTTTACAGCGTGTTGGTACTCTGGCGTACCGTTTGGCCTTACCGCCTTCTCTGTCTGGTATACACGATGTATTCCATGTGTCTATGCTGAGGAAGTATGAGCCGGATCCTTCACATGTGTTACAGCCTTCTGAGGTTCAGATTGAGTCCGATGTTTCCTATGTGGAGCGGCCTATCAGGATTTTGGATAGGGCAGATCGCAGACTGAGAAACAAAGTTATACCTATGGTCAAAGTTCAGTGGGATCGTAGGGGTGTCGAGGAGGCCACGTGGGAGACGGAGCGACACATGGTGCAGCACTACCCAGAACTGTTTTCTGGTATGTGATTTATGTTTCACTTTATTTTGGGTAAGTGCATGCTGATTTCGAGGGCGAAATCCTATAAGTAGGGGAGTATTGTGATATCCCCGAAATGATTAAGTGTTATTTAAACATTAATCACTGTTGTGAAAATTATGATATTAATTCTTGTGTTGAATTAATAATGTTGGGAGATGCATGTGAGGGTGCATGTGTTACATGTTGGGATTTTTGGGGATTGTGGCATGTTTAATTTGGGGTGTGTGTTAATCGTTTTGGTAAAGTATATTTTAAATGGGAATTGAAGTATTTTAATGAGAAAATACTATAAAATATCATGTGAGGATATTTTAATACATCGTGCGAAATACCGGGACCAAAACATAACACATCACATAAACCCACCACAAACCACCCCCCCTTGACCCATACCCTGCTGCCAGCTGCAGCTTGCCCATACCTCTTTCCTCATCTCCCACTCCACCTTGTCATAGCTGAAATCACTCCATTCTCTCCAACTTTTTCGTCCAACATCTGGTAAGGGAAAACAAGAGGAGATCCACCATTTTTCTTGCTTGGAAAGCTTGCAAAAATCGGAGCCAAAAGGGGTGAGGAACCATTTCTGGGTTTGAAGTTTTTGTTGTTGAGTTCATACTTTGTTTAGTGTGAAAAATGGCATGTTAGGTTAGGTTTTGTTAAACCTTCGATTCATGTTCATTTATGGTGTGTTTATGAAGCTTCCAGTATTTTTCCTTGAGCACATTACATGTTTTATGTGGTAGATTTAAGCATGTAAAGTATGGTGTTCGAAAATCTGGGTAGATATTTTCCCCTGTTTTTCTGGAAATATGTGATCTGGGAGTGATATTGAAGGGGTGGTAATATGCATGTTAGAAGGGTTTTTGAATGAACCTTCGATGTGAAAATATGCATGGTAGTTTGATGAAACCCTTGACATTTTTATTCGAGCAAATTGCATGACTTATGTGGTAGATTTCGTTGCTTGAAAGTGTGTACTCAAAAATCTGGGCAGGAAGACAATGCCCTGTTTTCAGAAAATGTTGAATGAGTACTGATGTTCATGGGTGATTTTAATGCATGTGGGTTTGTGGTTGGGGTACAATCTTGATGTAAATACACTCAGAGTAATGTGTTTTAAATACTAGCATGTTGGTATTGGCATGTTGTATGTCTTACATGTTAGAAGGAAAGGTGTGAATATCGGTGTTGAACATGCTGGAAAAATTATCGCGCACAGACCAGGTGGCGATCGATCGCCACAAATGGCGCGATCGATCGCCGAGGTCCAGTAGCCAAAATCAAAGCCACGCGATCGATCGCCATGAAAGGCGCGATCGATCGCCATGGGACAGTGGAGTTTGGCGATCGATCGCCAAGGGGTAGCGATCGATCGCCAGAAGCAAAATTTTGAAATATTGTTTTTTGTTGGATTTTTTGATTTTGGATCATATATTGGCATCTAATATTGTGTTGTACACTGGTGTAGAGCCTTCACAGACGGCTACACAACGCAGGGGATAGAGTCCCACCACACACTACTTTTTGGAAAGGTACGTAAGCGACGTACGGGCATCCCAACGGTAACATGTATTTATGTTTTGTCTGCATGACACATGATGAATGCAATGTGATGCATTATTGAGTTGATACATGTTATTATGCATTGTTGTTGCATATTATGCATTGTTGTTGCATATTGTGATGTGGGATAAAGAGATGTATTCCACGAGTCAGGGCGATCACGGTTAAGGTGTTAATGCTTACGCTTTACCGCTAAAAATGTGGAGCGGGAGGGGGGAGGCTCGCTTGCACATGGAGGCGGGTATATACTATACTGAGCGAGGATGAGATACCGCTAGTATAAAGAAGCGAGGATGAGATACCGCTTGTTTTGAGATTATAAAAGCGGAGAAGTATTAAAATAACCGATGATGACTGACTCAAGAAAAAGAGGAAATGTCATGACATTCATTTGTGAAACCATACATTCATATAATGTGTTATATTATGAATCATGGTACAGGGACAACCAGTGGGCATTGTAAATGCGATGGAAATACAGGAAGTGAATTGTATTTTATGATTGTGCATTTACGCCTTATTTTCATATTATGTTGAATATGAATTGTGATATGCTCATGTGTTGGGGGTTGTCTTTGTAGGTGCTTTTGATGTTGAGAACCAGGGTCGGGGTTGAGAAGCTGAGCTATAAGGAGAGTTACGGGATTAGCTACAAGATTTGAGAAAAATTTTATATAGCTTCTACTTGTGGTAGAATAAGACTATAATGTAGCACCTTTTGTAGGAATTTGTGAAATCCCTTTTTGAAACTTTTGCTACTGTATTCCTTAAGCTCAGGAAAATCAACATGACTCTTTACTCTGATTTATTCATATGAATGTTTAGTTCTCTTAATCGCACCTATTAGTTTATTGAGATATCGGGGTCTCACATTTAGTGGTATCAGAGCAGTGGTTAGATAACCAGGGAAGAGTGAAGGGTAGCCTTTAGAGACAAGTTGACTAGGTATTCATTGTTGGGCATGTTATGCATTTGGTGCATATTGTTGTATAAGTATTATACTAACATGCTTTTGGATATGATACTCTTGTTATCTAACGGCTTATACTATGAACTGCTTTTGGTATTGTTGTTAACTCTTGTGTTGCAGCATGGCGGCTATTAACCCGGAGAACCTCAATGAAGAGGTAGGGGATATGGGCAGTATGAATGCTAGTGTTGCTCATGTGAATCCTTTACCGCCACCTGCTGTGGGAGTAGAGCCCAGTGCACAGATGTTATTACCCGGGGAGCTCAGTTTGACACAGTTTCTGAATTTCCGTCCACCCATGTTTGAGGGGACCGAATCTGGAGAAGGGGCCGAAGAGTGGCTAGAACGGATAGAGCAGATACTTGTGACTGCGCCCTGTGCACGTACCGCATGGCTGAGGTTAGCCGAATTTCAGATGGCGAAGAAGCCTTCTATGTGGTGGAAGACCACTGTGGTGGAGCTGAGAGCTCAGGGCATGGTAGTAGACTGGACTTTATTCAGGACCCGGTTTCTTAACCGGTATTTTTCTGCCGCTGCTAGACAAGTCAAAGAGGACGAATTCACTAACTTGAAGCAGGGAAACATGTCAGTTTCAGACTTTGCCTTGCAGTATTCCTCACTGTTGAGGTATGTCCCCCATATTGCTGTGAGCAGCCATGCAAAGATGAGGCATTTCATGAAAGGACTCAGGCCAGAACTATTTGACCGGGTTATCTCCAACAACCCTAGCTCTTTTGATGACGCCCTGACACGGGCAGAGTTAGCGGAAATTGCAGTGGGAGCATACAAGGATGTTGTACCCCCTCCAGTACCATCACAGAGGCCTGTTGCTGATAATTTGAAACCACGAGGAGATCAGTTCAAGACTCGTGGAGCCTCATCATCTTCCAGATTTAGCGGGAAGAAATCTCAGAGTCAGAAACAGAGCAATCGAGGACCTACACAGGGGAGTAAGGCAGGAGGGGACAGGTGTGACCGCTGTGGAGGATTTCACTTGTCACGTGACTGCCGAGGCTGTTATGTTTGTGGCAAGGTGGGCCACTTAGCTAGGAACTGCCCCAATCGGGCCACCCATGCTTTTATGTTTGTTTTACTTCATGTTGGTAAGCATGTTTGATTTCGGGGACGAAATCTTATAAGTAGGGGAGTATTGTGATATCCCCGAAATGATTATGTGATTTTAATCATTTGAGTTAAATTATGATGATTTGGGTGTTAATTCATGGGATTGGATTAATATTTTTGGGGAGATTCATTTCAGGGTGCATGTGATGTATGTTGAGATTTTGGGGTCGTGGCTTGTTTATTTGGGGTGTGTGTTGTTTGTTTTGGGTAAAGCATGTTAACGGGAATTGAAGTATTTTATTGAGAAAATACTATAAATATCATGTGAGGATATTTTAATACATCGTGCTAATACCGGGACCAAAACATAACACATCATACCACCCAACACCCAACCACCCCCCCCCCCCCCAACCCATACCAATCACACTGCACAGGCTGACTTTACTCACCACTTGGCTCAATCATTCCACCACTCTCAGCCATCCAAATTCTCGAGCCTTCTCTCCCATTTCTTCACCAGCTTCAGCTAAGCAAAATTCTGAGGAGCTTGTCCTTTTTCATCGCCTGGAAAGCCTTCAAAAATCGGAGCAAAGTAGGGTGAGAAACCATGCTCTGTTTTTATTTTAAACTTGTTTGAGTACATGTTTTTAGGTGGCGAGAAAACGGCATGTTAGCTTAGGTTTCTTGAAACCTTTGATTTAAATGCTTACATGGTGTTATTATGAAGGCTCTCTGTATTTTTCCTTGAGCATGTTGCATGTTTTATGTAGAGGATTAAAGCATGTGAAGTATAGTGTTCGAAAATCTGGGTAAGGAATATGCCCTGTTTTTTTCTGGAAAATTATGGTTTGGGGTGATTTTGAGGAGGTGATATCATGCACGTTAGCTAAGGTTTTTGGTAAACCTTTGATGTGAAAATATGCATGGTAGTTTTGTGAAGCCCTTGGCATGTTTGTTCGAGCATGCTTTATGTTATATGTGGTAGATATAATATCATGAAGTGAAGTACTCAAAAATCTGGTAATGAAATATGTTGTTCTGTTTCCGGAAAAGTTGGTTGAGTACTTATGTAAATGGTTGACGTTTATGCATGTGGGCTTAAGTTTGAGGTGTAAATTTGATATGAATACACTCAGGGTAGTGTGTGATAACTGCTAGCATGTTGGTCTTGGCATGTTGTATGTCTTACATGTTAGATTTAAGGGTGTGAATATAGGTGTTCGAGAATTCTGGGTTGGTATTTCTCGAACAGAGCATCTCGATCGATCGACATTTCATCTCGATCGATCGAGCGAGGCAGAATCTTTGTTTTGATTTAAGGCGTCTTCTCGATCGATCGGGAAGAGGGCCCGATCGATCGAGAGACCCAGAATGTTGAAAAATATAAATTGTTATATTTTGTTAAAGTTTTGATATTGGATTGTAATGAGACATCTAATATTGTGTTGTACACTGGTGTAGAGCCTTCACAGGTAGCTACACAGCGCAGGGGATAGAGTCCTGCAACACACCACATTTTGGAAAGGTACGTAAGCGACGTACGGGCATCCCGACGGTACCTGTACTTATGTTTGTCTGTGTGACACATGATGAATGCAATGTGATGCATTAAGATTATGATACATGTTATTATGCATTGTGTTGCATATTATGCATTGTTGTTGCATATTGTGATGTGGAATAAAGAGGTGTATTCCACGAGTCAGGGCGATCATAGTTAAGGTTTTAATGCTTACGCTTTACCGCTGAAAATGTGGAGCGGGAGGGGGGAGGCTCGCTTGCACATGGAGGCGAGGTATACCATACTGAGCGAGGAAGAGATACCGCTAGTATGAAGAAGCGAGTATGCGATACCGCTTGTTTTGAGATTATGAAAGCATTAAAATAACTGATGATGACTGACTCAAGAAAAAAAAGAGGAAATGTCATGACATTTATTTATGAAGCCATACATTCATATAATGTGTTTTATTATGAATTATGGTACAGGGACAACCAATGGGTGTTATAAATGCAGGAAATACAGGAAGTGCTTGTGTTTAGGATTGTGCATTTATGCCTTACTTTCATATTATGTTGAATATGAATTGTTTTATGCTCATGTGTTGGGGGTTGTCTTTGTAGGTGCTTTTGTGGACGAGAACCAGGGTTGGGTTGATATGCTGAGCTGTAAGGGGCTACAGGATTAGCATGTTAGAGAAATTTTTTGTATAGCTTCTACTGAGTAGAGTAAGACTATAATGTAGTACCTTAGTAGGAATTGTGTTATTCCTTTTGAAACATTTTGGTACTGTAATCTCTAAAGCTCAGGTTAATCAACACGATACGTTACTCTGATATATTCACATGAATGTTTAGTTCTCTAAATTGCACCTTAGTAACTTGATGTGATAACGGGGTCTCACACCAATCAACCGTCATACGCTGAGCTCTCAGCTCCATGACTGTTGTCTTCCACCACATGGAAGACTTCTTCGCTAACTGGAACTCTGCCAACCTCAGCCAGGCAGTCCATGCATAGGGTGCCGATACGAATATCTGTTCTAGTCTCTCAAGCCATTCCTCGGCTGCTTCCCCAGTCTCAGTCCCTTCAAATTGAGGTGGATGGTAGCTCAAGAACTGGTCAGACGTATCTCTCCTGGTAGTAGTGTATGTGCACAGGGTTCCATGCCCACAGCAGGTGGCGGTAACGGATTCGTCTGAGCAATACTGGCGTTCATACTACCCATATCCCCTACCTCTTCGTTGAGGTTCTCCGGATTAATAGCCGCCATGCTGTAACATAAGGGTTAACAACACTACCAAAAGCAGTTCATAATATAAGCCGTTAGATCAAGAGTATTCATATTCAAAAGCATGTTAGTATAGCAACTCATACAAAATATGCATCAAATGCATCAACATGCCCACCAATGAATACCTAGCCAACTTGTCTCTAAAGGCTACCCTTTACTCGTTCCCTGGTTATCTAACCCACTGCTCTGATACCACTAAATGTGAGACCCCGTTATCTAAACAAGATGATAAGGTGCGATTAAGAGAACTAAACATATATATATCAGAGTATTAGGCCGTGTTGACTACCTGAGCTTAAGAGATTACAGTACCAAAAGTTCAAAAATGAATTATACATATTCCTAACAAAAGGTACTACACTTATAGCTTTACACTACACTTTGTGGAAACTATACAAAGAGAAATTCTGCTCTAATAATCTTGTAGCACTCCTTACAGCTCATAGTATCAACCCCGACCCTGGTTCTCATCATCAAAAGCACCTACAAAGACAACCCCCAACACATGAGCATATCATAGTTCATATTCAACATAATATGAATGTAAAGCATAAATGCATAAATCATAAGCATAAGATACTTCCTGAATTTCTAATACGCCCATATTGGTCGTCCCTGTACCATAACTCATAATAAACGCATTATATGTAATTATGGCTTCTTAAATAGTGTCATGACATAACTTTACTTCTTAATCTTCGATCTTTCTTAGTCAGTTTATCGTCAGTGTATTTTAATGCTTCTTACTTCTTAACTTCATAATGAGCGGTACCTTCTTCCCCGCTTCATTATTTCATAACAAGCGGTACATTCTTCCCCGCTAGCGGTACCTTCTTCCCCGCTCTTCATACTAGTGGTACCTTCTTCCCCGCTTAGTATGGTGAACCCCGCCTCCATGTGCAAGCCTTGCTCCACATTTTCAGCCATATAAGCTTAAGAATTAAAATCATCACAGTGACAATCGTGACTTGTGGAATACACATCTTTTATTCCACAACATAAACATATGCAACAACAATGCATAAGAACATGTATCATACTCATAATGCACCCTTTGCATTTATCATGTGTCAAATAGACAGACATAAAATACATGTTACCGTTGGGATGCCCGTACGTCGCTTACGTACCTTTCCAAAATACAGTGTGTTGCCGGACTCTATCCCCTGCGCTGTGTAGCTATCTGTGAAGGCTTTACACCAGTGTACAACACAATATTAGATGCCAATTTATAGTCCAAAATCAAAAATCCAACAAAATATCATTTTTCATTATTCTGCCTGTGACGATCGATCGCTACCTTGAGGCGATCGATCGCCAGACTTCACTGACCCATGGCGATCGATCGCTTGCCTTTGATTTTGGCCACTGGCCTTCGGCGATCGATCGCCCCGTTTGTGGCGATCGATCGCCACATGCTCTGTGCACGATATTTTCTAGATTTCCGAACACTCATATTCATACCCTTCAGTATAGCATATAAGACACACCTCTTGCTTGAACAAATGTGCTAAGAGTTACTAGGTACTACCATGAATGTATTCATGCCAAAATTACACCCAAACTTAAAACCCACATGCATGAAAATTACCCAACAATATCAGTACCCATCCAAGCTCTTCTGAAAATTGGGTACATATTTCATTTCCCAGATTTTCGAACACATACATTCAAGCCACTATATCTACCACATAAGTCATTAAATATGCTCGAACAAAAACGCAAAGGGCTTCACAAAACTACCATGTATGTACTCAAATCAAAGGTTTACCAAAAACCTAGCTAACATTCATAATAACATCTTCACAAACTTCTCTCCCATCCCATATTTCCAGAAAAACAGGGCACTCACCCTACCCAGATTTTTGAACACTATATTTTACATGCTTAAATCCTTCACATAAAATATGAAACATGCTCAAGGAAAAATACTGGAAGCTTCATAACAACACCATGTAAGCATTTAAATCGAAGGTTTAAAGAAACCTAAGCTAGCATGCCATTTTCACACCAAATAAAAACTTGAACTCAACCAAACTTAAACCAAAACCAGAGCATGGTTTCTCACCCTACTTTGCTCTGATTTTTGGAAGGTCTCCAAGCAATGAAAATGGAAGGGCTCCTCTCAATTTTGCTTAGCAGGTGCTGGAGATTATTTGGGAGAGAAAGGGCGAGATTTGGAGTGGAGATGAGTTGATTGATTGTGCCAAGTGGGGGGTATGGTCAGCTTATGTTGTGTCATCAGCATGGTTGGGTGGGGTGGGGTGGTTGGGTGTTGGGTGGTATGATGTGTTATGTTTTGGTCACGGTATTTAGCACGATGCATTAAAATATCCTCACATGATATTTATAGTATTTTCTCAATAAAATACTTCAATTCCCATTTAAACATTCTTCACCAAAACAAATAACACACACCCCAAATAATCATGCCACAATTACTTATCTAACCCAGCTCCGTTAAGCTTCAGCGTTTGGATCCTGCTCTGATGCTCATCATCAGTCAGGAACTACAATCAGGAGTTATCTGGGTGCTGATGACAAAAAGGGGGAAAACAGAGATAGAGTATTTTCATAGGTGAATCCATAAACCATGGAGGCCTGATGAATATACATTTGACTCTCCCCGATCGAAGTTCTTCCTCTGTGAAACAAGGTGGATCGAAGCTTGGATCGAAGCTCTTCCTCTCCGCAACTAGGTGGATGGAAGCTCTCCGGTCTACATTGTTTGTTTAAAATTTGTCATGTATCAGCTATATTTTTTGTAGAAATAGATTTGTATTAGGTTAAATCCAGTTATAAGAATTCATCTTAAATGAAGATGAATATCTCTCAATTGTCCAGTTTGATTACAACTTGTAATCTGCTTATCTTTATAACAAATGAAAATTTCATTTCCATTATGTCTTCAATTCAAGTCTTTTTCAGGATTCACCACTTAAATTATTCGAGTATGAAATCGTTACTGCTAGTTTTGTCATCACCAAAAAGGGGGAAATTGTTGGGAAACGATTTCTAAGTTTTGGTGATTACAAACACCTACTGGATGAAGACATCTACCGGGTGAAGACACCAACCGGGTGATAAAGACCAACTGGATGAACACCTACCGGGTGAAGACACCAACCGGGTGATAAAGACCAACTGGATGAACATCTACCGGATGTTGAAGTCTTACCGGGTGATGAAGACCAACCGGGTGACAGACATCAACTTGATGACTACCAACTGGATAGACATCAACCGGACAAGACATCAACTGGATGGCTACCAACTGGATAGACATCAACCAGACAGACATCAACTGGATGGCTACCAACTGGATAGACATCAACCGGACAGCCATCAACTGGATGGCTACCAACTGGATAGACATCAACTGGACAGACATCAACCGGACAGACATCAAACGGATAAACATAAACTGGATGGACATCTACTGGACAACCATCAACCAAATAGTCTCACACTGAACAAAGACATCTACTGGTCACTAGAGGATGAACGACCAGTTGAACAAAGAAAACCAGCAGAAGTTTAAACATCCAGTAAGAGCACTAAGCAACGAGACAAAAATAAGTACAACATTCTCTGACAAAGGTACAACAGAGCGGCGCACCCTGCTATATCTCCACCACCATTACCGTCAGAGTTAAAGAGCCGTTGCTTAACAAAATAGGAAAGAAGACAATATGAATTGGGAAAGCTAATCTCTTCCTAATACAGAAAAGCTACCGTTGGAAAACCAAACCTATAAATACGTCCAAGCAAAGAATGAAGAGGTTAGTTGAGCGATTTTCAACAAAGAGAAACACCTCAAAGCAAGCAAGAAAATCAACTCACTGATATTCCAAAAGTTCAGCAAAGAGCAGACAAGCAGTGCAACTGAATCTGTGACAGATTATTTCCAATTGAAGTCTGCTGCTCAAGAACACTCGAAGCTGAAAAGTTTATTTTGTAAAGAGTGTTATAGAATCTTTTGTAATCAAATTTAAGAAGTTGTGATTGCTAGGAGTTTAGGCCAAGTTGTGTGAGTGCCTAAGAAGGTTGTATATTGTAAAGTGTAAACCAAGTCTTCTAGTGAATCCTTCCTGCAAAGGAAGAAGGGGAGACGTAGAAGCGTTGTGCTTCAAACTTCCAGAAACAATACTTGTGTCATTTGTTTATCGCTTATTTACTACTCAGTTTTATTCGTCACAAGTCCAGCAGACGTCTTCCGTACTATAATCAGTGTCTGCTAACTTGCCTGATATTGAGAAGCAACTGTAATACTTAACAGTTTACAGTTAACAAGAAAAGAACCAAATTGAATCTAGTGTTTATTCAACTCCCCCTTCTAAACACTACCCCGATCCTAACAAGTGGTATCAGAGCCTGGTTGTTCTTGAAAGCATTTTAACCAATTTTAAACTTGAATTGTGTAGTTGGTGTTGAAGTATGTGAATTTGAATATCAAATGTCCATGCTTAGAATCATAACATGTTCATATGCCAAGAATTGGATTCTAAGATGGTAGAAACATGTTTATATGTTACTAGTGATTGCATGAAACCTGTTTAAATGGTTGAAAGTGAGGTGTAGGTGTGAGACCCCGTTATCAAATCAAGATACTAAGGTGCAATTAAGAGAACTAATCATTCATGCGTATATATCAGAGTAATTAGTCGTGTTGATTAACCTGAGCTTAAGAGATTACAGTACCAAAAGTTTCAAAAGGGATTTAACATATTCCTTCAAAAGGTACTACATTATAGTCTTACTCTACTTCTTGTAGAAGCTATACAAAAAAATTCTCTAACATGCTAATCCTGTAGCACTCCTTACAGCTCACCATATCAACCTCGACCCTGGTTCTCATCATCAAAAGCACCTACAAAGACAACCCCCAACACATGAGCATACCGTGGTTCATATTCAATATAATATGAATATAAAGCGAAAATGCACAAATCATAAATACAAAGCACTTCCTGCATTTCCAAGCATTTACAACGGCCATTGGTTGTCCCTGTACCATAACTCATAATAAACACATTATATGAAATTATGGATCCTTTAATAATGTCATGACATATCACCTCTTTCTTTACACAGCTTTTGAGTCATATCAACAGTTATTTTAATGCTTCTTGCTTCAACATCTCATAATGAGCGGTACTATCTTCCCCGCTTCACTACTACACAATCTCATAAGGAGCGGTACCATCCTCCCCGCTTCATTACTACATAATCTCATAATGAGCGGTACTATCCTCCCCGCTTCATTACTACATATTCTCATAATGAGCGGTACCATCTTCCCCGCTTCATTACTACATAACAAGCATAAGCATTAAAACCTACACTGTGATCTTTCTTGACTCGTGGAATACACCTCTTTATTCCACATCACAATATGCAACAACAATGCATAATAACATGTATCATACTCATAACGCTTCACTTGCATTATCATGTGTCAAAAGACAAACATAAAGTACATGTTACCGTCGGGTGCCCGTACGTCGCTTACGTACCTTTCAAAATGTGGAGGAGTCAACAGACTTTATCTCCTCGACTGTGCTGGTACCTGAGATGGTTCTACATAACCACACAACACAATATTAGGCACCTCATAATAATCCAAAACCAATTTAAACAAATTCCACATTTTAAAAAAAAATCAGGCACTACCGATCGGTCGGCCCTCATCACCGATAGATCGGTGAACACTTCGAATTTAATAAAAAAGCTACGGCTTTTGCCGATCGATCGGTGTTCTTTACCGATCGATCGGTCGCTCTGTTTCAGTGCGATTTTTCCAGAATTCTCTAACACTGTAAGGACCCCAAATACTTAACCCTTGATTAGTGTATTAATCATTATGTGTGGCACATACTTTCCATAAAATCGTTCGGAAACTCCGATGGTACTATACCATTGAATGGCAATCACAAAGTTTTCGTTAACATACAATGTTAAGGGTTTACCATCCTAACAACAAGAGGCTCATAGAGTTCGCCCATTACACCACTTTTTACGTTGTGGACTTTTATAAAAATTTGGGCAGAGTCTCCCCATAAATAGAGCTATCCCGAAATAAAAGTACAGCACACCACATAATTCCCGGCCAGGGAAAACATAATACTCATCAGAATACAGCAATATCAAGTAAATTCCCAGCCAGGGAAGACACCACACATATGGCAACAAAAGTGGGTTTCAACACCCACATACACTAATGACTCTCATAATCCTTTAGCAATCCTACCTCTAATTGCATGCAACATAGAATGAGAGAGAGAAAGACTCATGCCTTTATATACAACCCATATACAAGTACCATCGTGCTCACATGCGAGCATCATAATCATGGGTATAACCATCATGGGTGTATATATATATATATAGGTACTCTATACGATACCGTGCTCCATCAAGCCCTGGTACCACGATCCTGGGAGTACATCCAATCAACAGCTCGAGCTCATCTCCAAAGCCATCGATGTTCCTGTCCACCTGTCCCAACAGAGACAGCCCCCAACGGGGTGAGCATACCAATTCCACAATTTCATAATCATAATGACATAATACATAATTTACAAAAATGTAAATATTGTGGAACATATGTGACACTTCCTGGATGGTATCATCCTCATCCTAGCGTACCCCTGTAATGACCCTGTTCTCAAAACAGATAAATCATCAAATCCTGAATATGCAGTTAATCGTCATATTGGTTAACCCTTACCAGTTTCGAATTAACAACATTTCATGACATCTTTCTTTATCTAGCAATTATCATAATTCTAGATATCATATTGAGACTTCCTTAACTTCCGATACTAGCTAATCACTTCTCTGATTAACCACGTCTCTGTTCCTATTCATTACCAATAGGGAATAAAATATAGATATCCTAGATATCTAATCAACACCACATTTTCATTTCTTACTTCAAAGTAGCGTCATACTACTGGTGTTCGCTCCGTAGCGACCACACCCATCATTTGCTCGCTTCATAGCGGCACCAAGCATTTCACCATGTGAATCAACATAACGTAACTAAGTCGCGGTGCCATCATAGTAAAACATTTCATGTATTTTAAATCATGCATCATACTTGTAAAACATCATTTAAGCTATGCTCGTACGCTAAACGTACCTTAAATCCTCGAAGTCCGAGCCAAACCTTGCTCGAGTTCCATGCCCCGAGGAATGATGTGCTAACACGATAAATAATTCACGATTATTTACGAACATGCAACCCATGCTCAAGCACACCCATAACCCTCAACATATCGTCAACACACGACAATAAATCATTTAAAAGACCCGGGGCAGGGTACATGCAGGGAGGGGAACGAATGAGACAACAACGAAAATTGTTCAAGGATACCCTACAAATTTTCGAACCCTTATCTCACAAATCGAACCCAAATTAAACACCATAATTCATCTAAAATATGAATTAATCAATTAATAGCAAGAATCATCACCCTTGCCAAAAACCCCCAAATTTCGAATTTCAAAGCCCTAAATTCGAACTCAATACCTTAAATTCGGACACAATTAAGCATCAACAATACATCTAAAACATGTAATGAATGACCCATAACAAGAATCGTCACAACCCTTCCAAAACCCCCAAAATCGAACCCACTTCATGCACCCATCCAAAAAAAATCGAACCCAAGCCAACGAAAAATCGAAATCATTCGAGCCAATAAATCACAACTTGGCAGGGAATCACATCACAAGCATGGAAAAAGGGGTTAGGAAGGTTACCCAAACGAAATCGGAAGAAATCGGACGAAAAAATCGAAGAACCCTAGAAATTGGGGATCGGCGCATTCCAGCGAAATCCGACTTCCACACGCGACGAAACTTCGAATTGACGGAGAGGAAAGGAGCGCCTGGACGAGACGAAGCCGTGGGTAGGTCGGACGCGCCGAACGGCGGCCGGACGGCGGCGAGCGCGGCGTTTTCGTGCGCGGGGGTACTGTTCCAGGCGGGAATCGCATGCGGGCGGGAGAGAGAGATGAAGGGAAGGTGGGGCTGAAATGCAATCTTTAATAAAAATCTCGGGTTCAACTTGTATTTATAGCAAAATACCCCGAAATACTAATAGCCCCACAAATACATCGTGATTCATTAAAAATCATCTGTTTTCAAAAACTCTCTCTCTAACCCCAAAACCCCCTACCGGTGCTCACACAAGCACCCGAGATTCCGAGACACATTAAAAACCCAACTCTTAGGTTTTACACCGTAATGTGAATACAATCTCATCCTCGGGATCCAACGATCCCAACTACCCAAATAAACGAGCCCAGAAGGCCCAACATCGCGATTAAACTCCAAATCGCTACGTAAAACATCTTTAGGGGTTATTAACACTCCGGGATTAACATCTCCAATCCCAGGTCATCACAATATCCCCCACTAAAAGAATTTCGTCCTCGAAATTAGTACCGGTGTATCACATAACCCAGGCTACACAACAATATGAAGCCATAACCTCGATTCTTGACCTCGTAACGGCTCTAACAAGCCCCTCTTGGTGCTGCATACACACGGCAGACAAACTAGTCGCTGCCTCTCTAGGTTCACCTCAAACCTACCAATAAGATGGACGTTTCCGCACGGCATACCATACTGTGGAAAGAAAATCCATAGAGTAGTGGGTCTTTACCCAACATTCCTCTAATGCCTATACACCCTGGACACTCCAATGTCCCTGTTTCATAGCCATGCATATAGTCATTAATTCTTGACATGAATGATTAAAATCATCATCTTATAATTATCACCATCTTATAACATCTTCATCATATGAGCATCATCATTTCATAAATATCATCATCTTATAACATCATCATCACATAAGCATCATCATCTTATAGCATCATCATCTTATACATCATCATCATATAAGCATCATCATCTTAAAGCATCATCATCTTATACATCGTCATCTTATAGCATCATCATCTTATACATCATCATCATATAAGCATCATCATCTTATACATCATCATCTTATAGCATCATCATCTCATACATCATCATCATATAAGTATCATCATCTTATAGCATCATCATCTTATACATCATCATCTTATAGCATCATCATCTTATACATCATCATCATATAAGTATCATCATCTTATAGCATCATCATCTTATAGCTATAACAGTAAATGTACGAAATCATAGCTGAGTAAGCTTGCTGGTTATTCATTAACTTCTTTTCTTTTTCCCTGGTTCATATTCATGCACATGGGCATCTTACCCTGTGGCATCTTACCACATAATAACATCGTATGGCCTCTTATCATATGGGCATCTTACCCCGTGGCGTCTTACCACGCATCACAACATTGTATGGCCTCTTACCATATGGACATCTTACCCCGTGGCGTCTTACCACACATAATAACATTGTATGGCCTCTTACCATATGGGCATCTTACCCCGTGGCGTCTTACCACACATAATAACATCGTACGGCCTCTTCCCATATGGGCATCTTACCCCGTGGCGTCTTACCACATAATAACATCGTACGGTCTCTTACCATATGGGCATCTTACCCTGTGGCGTTTTACCACATAATAACATCGTATGGTCTCTTACCATATGGGCATCTTACCCTGTGGCGTCTTACCACATAATAACATCGTATGGTCTCTTACCATATGGGCATCTTACCCTGTGGCGTCTTACCACATAATAACATCGTATGGTCTCTTACCATATGGGCATCTTACCCTGTGGCGTCTTACCACATAATAACATTGTATGGTCTCTTACCATATGGGCATCTTACCCTGTGGCGTCTTACCACATAATAACATTGTATGGTCTCTTACCATATGGGCATCTTACCCTGTGGCGTCTTACCACATAATAACATTGTATGGTCTCTTACCATATGGGTATCTTACCCTGTGGCGTCTTACCACATAATAACATTGTATGGTCTCTTACCATATGGGCATCTTACCCTGTGGCGTCTTACCACATAATAACATTGTATGGTCTCTTACCATATGGGTATCTTACCATGTGGCGTCTTACCACATAATAACATTGTATGGTCTCTTACCATATGGGCATCTTACCCTGTGGCGTCTTACCACATAATAACATTGTATGGTCTCTTACCATATGGGTATCTTACCCTGTGGCGTCTTACCACATAATAACATTGTATGGTCTCTTACCATATGGGCATCTTACCCTGTGGCGTCTTACCACATAATAACATTGTATGGTCTCTTACCATATGGGCATCTTACCCTGTGGCGTCTTACCACATAATAACATTGTATGGTCTCTTACCATATGGGCATCTTACCCTGTTATATGGCATCTTACCATAATATAATCATCGTGTGGCATCTTACCACATGGGCATCTTACCCAATCATATGGCGTCTTACCATATCATAAACACTGTGTGGCATCTTACCACAGGGGCATCTTACCCAATCATATGGTGTCTTGCCATATCATAACCATTGTGTGGCATCTTACCACAGGGGCATCTTACCCACTCTCATATACGTCATCATAAACATCATCATGATCATTATCATCGTAAACATCATCGTAAACATCATCATCATAAACATCATCATAATCATCATCATCGTAAACATCATCGTAAACATCATCATCATAAACATCATCATAATCATCATCATCGTAAACATCATCGTAAACATCATCATCATAAACATCATCATAATCATCATCATCGTAAACATCATCGTAAACATCATCATCATAAACATCATCATAATCATCATCACATATACTCATGCAATTAATGCAAGGTCATAGTTTAGGAATATGTTACCGTTTGATGCTCGTACGTTTCTTACGTACCTTCCTTGCTTGAGCATTACATGAACGAACGCATTAGTATATTCAATAATAATTGAGACCATACCGAAGTATTCCTGTAAGGACCCTAATCCTTAAGTGCGGAATAAAGGCATAATAGAGCTAAATAAATGATCAGAGTAGAGTAAACAAGTTGAGTCTATGAGCTTTAAGCATTTACATGCCAAAATAAAGGACTACCAAAAGGATTAATTACATTCCAACAAATGAATGTGTCCACTATAGTTTTACGCTACTCCTAGAGTAGGCACTATACAAAAGAATCCTGTCCTTTCATCTACCAAAGATGCTCGTGAAGCTCACTGTCTCAACCCGTTCAAGCCCGTCTATCATGCCAAAAAGGTACCTACAAGGACAACCCCCAAACATGAGCAATAATAATCATTCATATTCAACACAAGATGAAGATAAAGCGTAATGCATAATTAATATAAAACACTTCCTGTTTTTCCATGCATTTCAAACGCTTCCCGTTTGGTTGTCCCTGTACCATAACTCATGAGTATAATCAACAGATTATTTTTAATGGCCAAAACATGTCATGACATCATATACCATCTCAACTGTACCACATATTGGTCACCATTCCCTAGTCTGTCCATCACAGTGTATTTTAATGCCCCTCGCTTATATTCATATGGGCGGCATAGGATAACCTCGCTACAATGGACATGCGGCGCTCCCACCCCTCGCTTCACAGAGAGCGGCAAATACCCTTTCCTCGCCCCATATGACAACCACGCTCAAATGTGACATGCGGCGCTCCCACCCCTCGCTTCACATTTAGCGGAACCAATACAAAAAGCGGCAAGCATTAAAATCATCAAAGGATGACCACGACTCATGGGATGTGCATCCAATAATCATAATATGCATCTAACATCAATATGCATAAATTACCATGTATATGCATCCACAATGCAATACCTCATATGGCATAAATCAACATGTATATGCATCCACAATGCAATACCACATATATACTCGCATCCACAATGCATAAACAATGAGCATATAAAATACATGTTACCGTTGGGTGCCCGTACGTCCACTACGTACCTTTCCAAAAGCGGAATATGGTAGGACTTCAATTCCTCGGCTGTGTTGCCACCTGGGTTGGTTCTACATATTCACACAGATCAATATTAGAACCCAATAATAGTCCAATTACCAAAAATCCACAAAATAGCCAAAAAAACCAAGGCAAAACATTTCTGGGGCTGGCGATCGATCGGCCCTTTCACCCGATCGATCGCGAGTCTGTACCCCGAGGCCATCGCCTCACTGCCCGTCTCGATCGATCGGGCACCCATGCCGATCGATCGGGAAAACGTCTCGATCGATCGGAAATTTTCTCGATCGATCGGGAAGCCCGAAAATTTCCCACTTTCCTTACTGCCGAGCTCGATCGATCGGGAGCTATTCTCGATCGATCGAGAAATGCTGAAAAGGCGAGAAATCGCCATTAATGTGCACAGAATCTTCCCAAACCACATATAAACCATAATACTCCAACCCAATAACCCAAAAACACCCATATACAACATAAACTTCCAAAATACACCTTAAAACAACCATAAATCCCACCATTAACCAAACCCACAACAACCCAACAAAACCCATTTTAACATCAACCCAAACTCAAACAAAACCTTACAAAATTAAAGCATGAGGTACCCATACCTCTTGGGGATCTCAAATCACCCAATATGCTCCACAAATCAAGATTTTTGAAAGGTTCCTCTTCCACCCAAGGCTTGAGCTCGAAAATTGGGAGGGGAAGGGTTTGTGAATTTGGTTTTGGTAAAGTGAGATAAGAGTTGGGAATAAAGGGTGGGTTTTAATAAATCCAATGCATACCAAATAATGCCATGGTGTATAAAACACTCCAACATGATATTTTTCAAAGCATTTACTCAAAATGCACCAAATATCAATTAACACATGATTTCCAATTAATTGCTACCCAATGCAAATAAATCATGCTTCCAATAATATTTACCCAACATGCACCACATGCACCCTAAAATGCAACCCCGGGTCATCCTATCCACATGATCATGCATTTCCACATAAGGTAAATAAATCCCAACACATAATCAATTACCACATAATTAATCATGTAAACATAATTTAAAGCCAAACAGCAATTAACCATTTCGGGGATGTCACAATACTCCCCTACTTATAAGATTTCGTCCTCGAAATCACATGCACTTACCCCAACAGAAACTAAACATAAACTCATACCAGAGAATAGTTCCGGGTAGTGCTGCACCATATGCTGCTCCGTCTCCCACGTAGCCTCCTCGACACCCCTGCGATCCCACTGAACTTTGATCATCGGTATCACTTTGTTCCGAAGTCTACGGTCTGCTCTGTCCAGAATTCTAACAGGCCGTTCCACATAAGATATATCTGACTCTAACTGAACTTCGGAAGGCTGTAACACGTGAGACGGATCCGGCTCATACTTTCGCAGCATCGATACATGAAACACATCATGTATCCCAGATAAAGAAGGCGGCAAAGCCAGTCGGTACACCAATGTGCCAATGCGCTGCAAAATCTCGTACGGTCCCACAAACCTCGGAGACAGTTTCCCGCGCATCCCAAACCGCACAACGCCTCTGAAAGGCGAGATCTTCAAAAAGACCTTATCTCCCAACTGAAACTCTAACGGTCTCCGCCGTTTATTTGCATAAGCTGCCTGTCTGTCTTGGGCTGCTTTCATTTTCTGCCTTATAGTCTTTATCTTCTCTTCCATTTCCCGGATCAACTCAGGCCCTCCGACTGATCTACTGTCCAAATCATCCCAACATAAGGGTGATCTACATCGTCTGCCATAAAGAGCTTCAAACGGAGCCATCTGCATACTTGCCTGGTAGCTATTGTTATACGAAAACTCTACCAAAGGCACTGAATCCTGCCAAGAGGCATCGAACTCCAAAACGCAAGCTCTTAACATGTCCTCGAGCGTCTGAATAGTGCGCTCGGTCTGGCCATCCGTCTGAGGATGATAAGCAGTACTCAATCTGACCTCAGTTCCCAAAGCTGACTGAAGGCCTTCCCAGAAATGAGATGTGAATCGCGGATCTCGATCTGACACAATGGAAACGGGGATCCCATGCAATCTCACCACATCTCTAATATACAACTGCGCCATCCTCAAGAATGTAAATGTCATGCTATAGGGGATAAAGTGGGCTACCTTAGTCAATCTGTCCACAATCACCCAAA
Source organism: Haberlea rhodopensis (assembly GCA_907163345.1). Taxonomy (NCBI): domain Eukaryota; kingdom Viridiplantae; phylum Streptophyta; class Magnoliopsida; order Lamiales; family Gesneriaceae; genus Haberlea; species Haberlea rhodopensis. The sequence goes on along the minus strand of CAJQUN010000455.1, from coordinate 248,556 downwards.
TAGCATCGAAGCCTGAAGCACTCCTCGGCAAATAAGTCACGAAGTCCATGGAAATGTGCTCCCACTTCCACTTCGGTATCTCCAAGCTTCTCAACTCGCCGCCAGGTCTCTGCCTCTCTGCCTTAACCTGCTGGCAGATCAGACACCTCTTCACAAAAGCGACGACATCAGACTTCATTCTCTTCCACCAAAACTGACCACGCAGATCTCTGTACATCTTCTTCCCGCCTGGGTGGATGCTAAGTCTGCTACTGTGAGCTCGCTCCAAGATTCCCTTACGCAACTCCGGCGTACTCGGAACTACCCAGCGGTTACCCAATCTCAAAGATCCGTCGTCTGCCACTCTGAACTTCGTCGGCTGACCAAGATGCACTATAGACAACCATCTCTGAACCTCAGCATCTGATCTCTGAGCTCTCCTGATGTTCTCATAAATATCTGGCTCAGCTAATAAGGTAGAGACATACACTGGCGATGCATCAATGTCGAAGTCATAGCCCAGATGGCAATAGGAGGTCATCATAGCCGACAAATGAATGACGTCCTCAGCAGAACTCCTCACTTTCCGGCTCAAAGCGTCTGCTGTCAAATTGGCTTTCCCCGGATGGTACTCTATCTCGCAATCATAGTCCTTGAGTAGGTCCATCCATCTCCTCTGCCTCATGTTCAGCTCTGCCTGAGTGAATAAAAACTTGAGGCTCTTGTGGTCCGTATAGATGGTAAACGACGTACCATACAAATAATGCCTCCAGATCTTCAGGGCGAAGATGATAGCCGCCAATTCCAAGTCATGAACTGGATATCTGGTCTCATGCGGCTTCAACTGCCTCGATGCATAAGCTACCACATGCTTATCTTGCATCAGAACACATCCAAGGCCCTGCAGTGATGCATCCGTATACAGAACAAATCTGGAGTTCTCCGTCGGAATCACTAACACTGGCGCCGTCGTCAACCGGTGCTTCAACTCCTGGAAGCTCTCCTCACAAGCTTCTGACCAAAAGAAAGGCACACCCTTCTGAGTCAACTGAGTCAGCGGCTTGGCAATCTTCGAAAAGCCCGCGACGAAGCGCCGATAATACCCGGCCAAACCAAGGAAACTCCGGATCTCAGGTACAGAAGTGGGGGCAGCCCACTCCATTACAGCCTCAATCTTCTTCGGGTCCACTGATATCCCGCTGCTCGAAATGACATGCCCCAGAAACACCACACTGCTCAGCCAAAATTCACACTTACTGAGCTTAGCATACAACTGATGCTCTCTAAGAATCTGAAGCACTGTCCTCAAGTGTTTCACATGATCTTCCTCGCTCCGGGAGTAGATGAGAATGTCGTCAATAAACACGATGACGAACTGATCAAGATACTGCTGAAACACTCTGTTCATCAGACTCATAAAGACGGCCGGGGCGTTCGTCACACCGAATGGCATCACTAAGAACTCATAATGCCCGTATCGAGTCCGGAACGCTGTCTTCTGCACATCTTCCTCTCTGACCCGAATCTGATGATACCCGGATCTCAAATCAATCTTGCTATACACCCTGGTACCTTGCAACTGATCAAACAAGTCGTCTATCCTTGGGAGAGGATACTTGTTCTTCACTGTAGCCTTGTTCAGCTGCCGGTAATCGATGCACAACCGCATCGAACCGTCCTTCTTCTTCACAAAGAGAACTGGTGCGCCCCATGGCGACACGCTCGGGCGTATATAACCCTTGTCAAGGAGATCCTGCAACTGCTCTTTCAACTCTCTCAACTCCGCCGGTGCCATCCTATAAGGTGCACGAGAGATAGCGGATGTCCCTGGCAACAACTCGATCCCAAACTCAACTTCCCTAGCCGGTGGAAATCCTGGGATCTCTTCTGGAAATACATCAGCAAATTCTGCCACAACTGGTACATCCTCAACCCTCAGTTCCTTACTCTTTCCAGACGTGTCCACGGCATAAATAAGATAGCCCGTGTGCCCACGTTCCAACAGCTGAGACATCTTGATCGCTGAAATCAACGGAATCTTCGCACGAGAACCGTTGCCAAAGAAAGTCCACTGACTGCCCAACTCAGGTCTGAACTTCACTGTTCTCTGCCGGCAATCTACCACTGCCTGATATCTGTTCAGAACATCAATACCCAAGATGCAGTCAAAGTCTGACATACCCAGCACAATCAAGTCTGATCTCAACTCGTTGCCCTCAAAATAAATGAGGCCTGTGATGTCCGGGAATTATGGTGGTAATCCCGGTGTTGTATTAATCCTTGATGGATTTTTAATTGTGGCAATTAGGAATTAATTGCGGTTTGGCATCTCCCGAGGTTGGTAAATCGGGCATTTGGGATCGTTGGATCCCGAGGTTGAGATCGTATTCTCATTCCGATGAAAACCTGCGAGTTGGGTTTTTAGTGTGACTCGGAATCTCGAGTGCTTGGTGTGGGCACCGGTAGGGGGTTTTTGAGTTAGAGAGAGAATTTTTGGAAACAGATGATTTTTAATGAATCATGATGTATTTGTGGGACTATTGATATTTTGGGGTATTTTTGCTATAAATACCAATTGAACCCGGGATTTTAATTATCGGAACCATTTTCTTCCCCCTCCTTCTCTCTCCCCGAACCCGCCGATTTTCGATCCCCTTTGGACCACCGCGCACAAATGTGCTTCGCCCGCCGCCGTCCGGCCGCCGTTCAGCGCGTCCGACCCGCCGCCGCGTTCGTCTCTTCCAGGCGGTCATTTCCATACCAACAATTTGAAGTTTGGTCGAGGATTGAGCTCGGATTTCTGCAGAAAGCGCTAGGGTTCGTCACTGCAGTTCATCCGATTTTTGGGGCTCGATTTTGGTATGTTTTTGGCACGATTTTTCTGGTGTTTTTGGGGCGTTTTTATGGTGTTTTTGGGTCGAGCATTGCAGACTTTTTGGTTCGAAATTTTGGTTGCATTTTGGTTCGAATTTCAGCTAGTTTTTGTGGGTTAGGGTTCGAAATTTGGGGGTTTCGTTTGTGGGGCGATTATTGTTGTTGGTAATTGATTAATTCATGTTGTAGATGCATTATGATGCTTGATTGTGTTCGAATTCGAAGAATTGTAAGGGTTCGAATTTAAGGGCTTGTTTGGGTTCGAATTTAAGGGTATTGAATTCGAAAATTGGGGGTTTTTGGCAAGGGGTGTTGATTCTTGCTTGGATAGCTTAATTCATGTTTTAAATGAATTATGGTGATTATTTGGGTTTGATTTGTGTTGTTGGGGTTCAAATTTAGGGGTGGTCCTTGAGCAATTTTCGATATTGTCTCATCCGATTTCCCTCCCTGTATATGCCCTGCCCCGGGTCTTTTAAATGGTAAATTGTCGTAGGTTGACAATATGTTGAGGGTTATGGGTGTGCTTGAGCATGGGTTGCATGTTCGTAATTAATTGTGAATTATTTACCGTGTTAGCACATCGTTCTTCGGGGCATGGAACTCGAGCAAGGTTCGGCTCGGACTTCGGAAATTAAGGTACGTATAACGTACGAGCATAGCCTTTTATAATGTTGCAATAGTGAAATGCATGATATATGGTATTTGTAATAAATGGGCATTGAAATGCATGGTTGGTGGTATTTACAATAAATGAGTATTAAAATGCATGGTATAGGGTATTGGAAATAGATGGGTATCGAAGTGCATGGTTTATGGTACTTGCAATAATTGGATAGTGAAATGCATGGTATATGGTAAATGTGATAAATAGACATACATTGGGAATCATAGGGTGCCGCTTTCGAGCGAGCAACGATTGGGTGTTGTCGCCGTTGAGCGACCATCGGTTATGACGCCGCTATTGTTGAGCGTGCGCTGGGTTTAGAATGCCGCTATTGTGGAGCGAGCAATGTTATGGGAACATGGAATCCTTGGTTAAATATATGTGAAATCTATGGCATATATATATATGATTTTACACATTGATTATGGAACTGGCATGGTAGAACTGCATTAGTTAATCTATATGGTGATTAACTGGCTTTGAGAATTTGATGAGTTTGGTTATTTTGAGAACAGGGACAATACAGGGGATCCCGGATGAGGGTGTTACCATCCAGGGAGTATCATTTAAATTATGGCATTTACATTCTGTAAATTATGAATTGCAATATTATTATTTTGTGATTGGTGGTATTGGTATGCTCACCCCGTGTGGGGGCTGTCTCTGTTGGGGCAGGTAACACAGGTGTAGCGGCTTTGGAGTCGAGCTCGGGCTGTTGGTTAGAGGTACTTCCAGGATCGAGGTACCAGAGCTGGCTGGATGGACACTCAGATCCAGAGTTGAGATCGAGTGGCGCTTGGGAGGTGCTACCAGGACTGGTATCCGGTAGAGTGTTATACATCAGATACATGCTTATCCATTTGGTACTCTTATGTGAGTACATTTTACGTGTGTATGGAATGTATAAATGGGCTACGGCTTCTCTCTGTTCATTATGGTTGCATGCAATTAATTATGGAATTGCTAAATGAACTAAGAGCATGTTAGTGTATTATGTGGGTGCATGTTATATGATTAATCTTGGTTGGGGAATCTGAATATTTTGGGAATTGGATGCAAGAAATTTTCTGGGTAGCATACGGTGTTGCACTTGCATGTGGTTTTCCCCATTATGGTATGATTATATGCACTAATGGTATGGCTTAATACACTAATAACGGGTTAAGGGCACGGGGGTCCTTACATTAGTGGTATCAGAGCCAGGTTAGCTCTTTGGGGCTGTTGAGGGCCTAGGAACATGTTATTGGGAATGAGAAGCACATACTTATGCATGATTGCTTATGTGCGTTTATGATATGTGTTCATAATTGGAATATGTGTTGCTAACCATGGTGGTTGCAGGGTCTTATGAGACATGGACTATGCATTACGGTTGCATAGGTATACATCGGAGTGATGATTTTAATGCTTTGCCGCTACATGTTGGAGCGAGGTGCATTAAAATACACTCATGGCGATGTTTATGGGAATACAGGTTATGCATTACGGTTGCATGCACGTCGAAGCGATGATGCCGCTGTCGTGTCGAAGCGATGGTAAATGCCGCTGTCACGTCGAAGCGATGATGCCGCTGTCGTGCCGAAACAATTATTGAAATACGGGTTATGCATTACGGTTGCATGCATGGCGTAGCGATATGAATACTTGCCGCTGTCGTATTATAGCGATGAAGAATATTTGCCGCAAATATGTCGAAGCGAAGGAAAATGCCGCTGTCATATTATTATTGCGAGGGATATTATGCCGCTAATACGTCGAAGCGAAGGGTATTTTCGCTGTCATGCCGGAATGATGGTAAATGCCGCTGTCGTGTCGAAGCGATGGTAAATGCCGCTGTCACGTCGAAGCGATGGTACCACCGTCATGTCGAAACGATGATGCCGCTGTCGTGTCGAAGCGATGATACATGCCGCTGTCACGTCGAAGCGATGATGCCGTTGTCATGACGTAGCGATGTGATCGGGAACAAAGTACTACATGAGTGTGAGTACCTCTTGAGTCCGCGATTATCCGGGTATTTTATTGGCGATGGTTACGCCGGGTATTTTATTGGCGATGGTTACGCCGGGTATTTTATTGGCGATGGTTCCGCCGGGTATTTTATTGGCGATGGTTACGCCGGGTATTTTATTGGCGATGGTTACGCCGGGTATTTTATTGGCGATGGTTACGCCGGGTATTTTATTGGCGATGGTTACGCCGGGTATTTTGTTGGCGATGGTTACGCCGGGTATTTTATTGGCGACGGTTACGCCGGGTATTCTATTGGCGATGGTTTATACCGCCGGATATCTATAGCGACATTTTATGCCGCTGACTCCATGGCGAGGGATCATGCCGCTGATTCGATAGCGATGGGTTATACCGCTATGTGTGTAGCACTGGATTATGCCGCCTACGAGCGATGGGTGCTGCTTATGTACCGCTGGTGGACGATGGATACAGGTATTCCGCTATCTCGATAGCGATGAGGTATGGCATATTACTTTTGTTATCAGTATGGTGAGTATGGTGTATTATTATTTACCGTCATGTGTTTGACGATGAGATTATGGATGTCGTGTATCGACAGGTACCGTCATATGTTCGACGATGTTATTTGGGATAACTATGTGGACGCTTGGCGTCATTTTGGTGATTTATACATTCATGTTTATGTATATGGTTGTATGGTTTGAGTGCCGATGGTGGGCACATGGTAGGGTCTGGGTATTTAGTTGACGAGACCTTTTGCCGAGCAGGTTTGCTCGATGGATCATTGATGCATTGTACCGGTGAGAGTACGCATCGTATTATGGAGGTATTTTATTGACGAGCAATGATACCCTTGGGTATGCTCGCTGGGATGGCTAAGGCCAAGTGAATGGTGGTAAGAGTAGTCATTGAGGAAACTACTCGCTTGTTATTGTGATGAGGAGTAAACATGGTTACACCCACCCTAAGGGCGTGGAAGAAGTCCTAATGGATTAGGATTGCATGATAATTGAGCGTGGACGCCGGGTTGTCCAGTGTGCTTTGGTGTTTTAGAGATATGTTGGGCAATGACCCACAACTCTAATGGTTTGGGCGGTATGGTATACCGGGATGGAATGTGTGTCGCGTTAATAGGTTGGTATAAGCCTATGGGACCAGCGAATCACTAGCCAGGTATTGTTGCAGTGCTTTAGTGTGCTTGTGGTAGCTATTATAATGCTCGTTGGATTCGAGTTTGGTGAATCGTATGGTGATACGATGAGGGTTATGGTAGACTCTTGTAGTCTCTATGTGGCATGGTGTTTGAGGTAGGGAATACCTCACGGGGACGTTATACGTCATTGTTTTGAGGGACTTGTGCTGGGACAGCTCAAGTTTGTTGGTGTTACCAACGTGAGTGTCAACAAGTCGTGGTTAGCTCTAGTTGAGCATCCTTGCAATTGGCATGCAATGGGAATCACAATGGTTAGTGAGATATAGTTAGTGGGGTGACACTACTATATTGATTTTATCTCTTGGAGAGATTTGGATTGTACTGTCTTGGAGACAGCTTACATCGGTCGTGGATTGATTGTAAATCAGCCATGGTAAGCATTACTGGTGTTGGACCGGGTAATGGATTTCTTACCTCGGTGAGACGTTTGAGGAGACGTCTTCGGGAAGATGCTCGATTTTGGAGTACTATGGTATTAGTACAGAGCATCGTTGGGATGTGTATACATGGCGTATACAGATTTTGGATCGGGTAATGATAGTCTTGATGCACTACTCTAACCAGTTGTGTATTTCTGGGTTCCAGGATATGTTTTGGTATAAATATACCCAGGTTTCCGAACGGTGGTTCGAGGATTGGAGAATCATGGATTCATGACTTTTTCCTTGAGAGGGAGACGGTATTATGATTCCTACCGGTTGAATCTTTTGGGGAGATTCGTTATTTTGGTTCGTGTGGTGGTGATGTTGAAATCACACCCTTTGGTTTTGGTTTGACAACCATCATTCTCCGTGGGGTGAGAATAATCGAGGTTTGACAGTTGGCTTTGGGATGTGGGTATGATTGGAGATACCCGAGTCTATTGCATTGTGTATGCATGTTGTGTGGGTGTATGGGCATGTATGCCGTGTGTGTATACGAATGCCAACCTTATTTTGTTCATTGTGGAACGCCGAGTGTGTATACTTGGTTTAGTGGATCTCCGGTGTGAGATTGTGGAACCTCGAGATCGGTAATCTCGATGGCACGATGCATTCTAATGAATGATCGTGAGGGTTGTTTGATTCCCCGAGGAGGGATCGGTGTGATTTGGAATCATGGTGGTTCTTGTTGGATAATTCGATAGCCTTCCTATTTTAGGATTGTTAGATCCAAGGATAAATGAGGGATGACCGAGATTCGGATTTGTTTAGTGTCATGGTTGACACTTGTGTAGGAATGCAATTGGTTGCCTTCCATGTCCCCTATGGAACTTGAGACTTGGTGGAGTCTTGATGGTGTGTCGGGACCAAGATATGATTTCTTGGAACACACCGGTGTAAACATCCTCGGTGATGTATTTTTGTGTGGATCAGTGACCGTGGGTAACCCGGTCCGGGTTGCAAGTGGTGCAACTACTCCTTTGGAGGAGATGGACTGGGAAGCGAAATCTGGTTTTTCTGTGAGTATACTGTTGTATACTAGTGGTCCCCATCTTGACGATGCGTGTCAAGCATCGTGGGCAGGTGGTGAATATCACGGGATGGTATCTTTGTCAGAACCAATGGAGATTTGGTTGGTTTGTAGTTTTGGTGAACTGACTTCTGGGACGATTCACGTCGAGGTACGTTATTATCTTTCGGGTTTGTATTGGTTTTGGCGTTGCGCTATTTTAGGGCTTGGTGCGAGACTGGTATTCTCGCAGTTGTTAATTCGATTCTAAGGTGGTTCAGAATCGGGGTCTTGGCTTTGTTTTGTTTGTGAAGTCCTGGTGTTACGTGGGATACACCGGTGCAATTTCGAGGACGAAATTTTATTAGTGGGGGATAATTGTGATGTCCGGGAATTATGGTGGTAATCCCGGTGTTGTATTAATCCTTGATGGATTTTTAATTGTGGCAATTAGGAATTAATTGCGGTTTGGCATCTCCCGAGGTTGGTAAATCGGGCATTTGGGATCGTTGGATCCCGAGGTTGAGATCGTATTCTCATTCCGATGAAAACCTGCGAGTTGGGTTTTTAGTGTGACTCGGAATCTCGAGTGCTTGGTGTGGGCACCGGTAGGGGGTTTTTGAGTTAGAGAGAGAATTTTTGGAAACAGATGATTTTTAATGAATCATGATGTATTTGTGGGACTATTGATATTTTGGGGTATTTTTGCTATAAATACCAATTGAACCCGGGATTTTAATTATCGGAACCATTTTCTTCCCCCTCCTTCTCTCTCCCCGAACCCGCCGATTTTCGATCCCCTTTGGACCACCGCGCACAAATGTGCTTCGCCCGCCGCCGTCCGGCCGCCGTTCAGCGCGTCCGACCCGCCGCCGCGTTCGTCTCTTCCAGGCGGTCATTTCCATACCAACAATTTGAAGTTTGGTCGAGGATTGAGCTCGGATTTCTGCAGAAAGCGCTAGGGTTCGTCACTGCAGTTCATCCGATTTTTGGGGCTCGATTTTGGTATGTTTTTGGCACGATTTTTCTGGTGTTTTTGGGGCGTTTTTATGGTGTTTTTGGGTCGAGCATTGCAGACTTTTTGGTTCGAAATTTTGGTTGCATTTTGGTTCGAATTTCAGCTAGTTTTTGTGGGTTAGGGTTCGAAATTTGGGGGTTTCGTTTGTGGGGCGATTATTGTTGTTGGTAATTGATTAATTCATGTTGTAGATGCATTATGATGCTTGATTGTGTTCGAATTCGAAGAATTGTAAGGGTTCGAATTTAAGGGCTTGTTTGGGTTCGAATTTAAGGGTATTGAATTCGAAAATTGGGGGTTTTTGGCAAGGGGTGTTGATTCTTGCTTGGATAGCTTAATTCATGTTTTAAATGAATTATGGTGATTATTTGGGTTTGATTTGTGTTGTTGGGGTTCAAATTTAGGGGTGGTCCTTGAGCAATTTTCGATATTGTCTCATCCGATTTCCCTCCCTGTATATGCCCTGCCCCGGGTCTTTTAAATGGTAAATTGTCGTAGGTTGACAATATGTTGAGGGTTATGGGTGTGCTTGAGCATGGGTTGCATGTTCGTAATTAATTGTGAATTATTTACCGTGTTAGCACATCGTTCTTCGGGGCATGGAACTCGAGCAAGGTTCGGCTCGGACTTCGGAAATTAAGGTACGTATAACGTACGAGCATAGCCTTTTATAATGTTGCAATAGTGAAATGCATGATATATGGTATTTGTAATAAATGGGCATTGAAATGCATGGTTGGTGGTATTTACAATAAATGAGTATTAAAATGCATGGTATAGGGTATTGGAAATAGATGGGTATCGAAGTGCATGGTTTATGGTACTTGCAATAATTGGATAGTGAAATGCATGGTATATGGTAAATGTGATAAATAGACATACATTGGGAATCATAGGGTGCCGCTTTCGAGCGAGCAACGATTGGGTGTTGTCGCCGTTGAGCGACCATCGGTTATGACGCCGCTATTGTTGAGCGTGCGCTGGGTTTAGAATGCCGCTATTGTGGAGCGAGCAATGTTATGGGAACATGGAATCCTTGGTTAAATATATGTGAAATCTATGGCATATATATATATGATTTTACACATTGATTATGGAACTGGCATGGTAGAACTGCATTAGTTAATCTATATGGTGATTAACTGGCTTTGAGAATTTGATGAGTTTGGTTATTTTGAGAACAGGGACAATACAGGGGATCCCGGATGAGGGTGTTACCATCCAGGGAGTATCATTTAAATTATGGCATTTACATTCTGTAAATTATGAATTGCAATATTATTATTTTGTGATTGGTGGTATTGGTATGCTCACCCCGTGTGGGGGCTGTCTCTGTTGGGGCAGGTAACACAGGTGTAGCGGCTTTGGAGTCGAGCTCGGGCTGTTGGTTAGAGGTACTTCCAGGATCGAGGTACCAGAGCTGGCTGGATGGACACTCAGATCCAGAGTTGAGATCGAGTGGCGCTTGGGAGGTGCTACCAGGACTGGTATCCGGTAGAGTGTTATACATCAGATACATGCTTATCCATTTGGTACTCTTATGTGAGTACATTTTACGTGTGTATGGAATGTATAAATGGGCTACGGCTTCTCTCTGTTCATTATGGTTGCATGCAATTAATTATGGAATTGCTAAATGAACTAAGAGCATGTTAGTGTATTATGTGGGTGCATGTTATATGATTAATCTTGGTTGGGGAATCTGAATATTTTGGGAATTGGATGCAAGAAATTTTCTGGGTAGCATACGGTGTTGCACTTGCATGTGGTTTTCCCCATTATGGTATGATTATATGCACTAATGGTATGGCTTAATACACTAATAACGGGTTAAGGGCACGGGGGTCCTTACAAGGCCATCTGCCAAAAATTGATCAGCAACGACGTTTCTTCCAGTGGGTGTCGAGACTAGGAGAGGCGTGGGTAAAGAAGACGTGCGCATATGGTGTCTTTCCACAAATCCCACAGACACAAAGGAATGGGAGGCACCTGTATCTATCAAAACAAAAGCAGGGTACGTAAATAAATGGCACGTACCGGCAATCACCTCCTCCGGGGCTGCCTGAGCCTGCTCCCTGGTCAGTGCATATACTTGTCCCTGGGGTGGTCCCACTGTCTGACCTCCCGATGGACGAGGCCCAAATTGCTGCCTCTGCTGCACTGTCCTGTCCTCAAACCTTGGCCTGTTGCCCTGATACTCTGACTGGCCTCCCCTGGTGGGACAATACCGAGCAATGTGGCCCATCTTGCCACAAACATAACATGCAGGACACTTGTTTGAAGAATGTGGTCCTCCACAATTGTTGCACCTAGGCTCTCCCGGCCTATCCCCTTGTGAAGATCCTCGACTGGCCGACCAATTTCCTTTCTTGCCATCCTGTTTCTGGCCAAAGTATTTCTTTCCACCATACCTCGAAGATGAGGAGGCACCACGGGGTTTAAATGGCTCACCCCGAGGCCTCAAACTGTCACTAGTCTGCCTCTGTTGCGGTACCGGTGGTGGCATGGCATAAGCTCCCACTCCTAGCTCAGCAAGCTCCGCTCTTGTGAGAGCATCATCAAAAGAAGTTGGGTTATTGATGATAACCCGGTCATAGAGCTCCGGTCGCAGTCCTTTCATGAAATTTCTCATCTTGGCACGTCCATCAGAGGCAATATGGGGGACATACCTAAGTAGTGAAGAGTACTGTGTGGCATAGTCTGCCACTGTCATGTTCCCCTGCCTCAGACTTGCAAATTCGTCCTCCTTCGTCTGTCTTGCTGCCGCGGAGAAGTATCGGTTCAAGAACCTGGTCCTGAAGAGCGTCCAATTAATCACAGCACCCAGTGCTCTCATTTCCATTACTGTGCTCCTCCACCACATCAGAGGTTTCTTGGCTAATTGAAACTCCGCTAGCCTCAGCCAAGCCGTCACAGCACAAGGAGCCGATACAAAGATCTGCTCAAGTCTTTCTAACCACTCTTCAGCCTCGTCTCCGGACTCTGTCCCCTCAAACCGGGGCGGATGATAAGACAGAAACTGAGTCAAGCTAATCTCACCCGGGTAGCAATAACTGAACTACTGGTTCCATCCCTACAGCCGGTGGAGGTAGAGGATTAGCCTGTCCAATACTCGCATTTACACTCCCAACATCTCCGACTTCCTCATTAGCAGCCATGCTGTAACACAAATGTTAACAACAATCCAAAGCAATATATATCATGTCGTTAGATAACAGGAGTGATATAAGCATGTTAGTATAACCAAATATAATATGCACCACATGCATAAACATGCTTCAAATGTAAGCACCTAGCCAACCATGCTAAGGCTACCCTTCACTCGTTCCCGGGTTCTCTAACCACTGCTCTGATACCACTAATGTAAGCACCCTAATCCTTAAGTGCGGAATAAAGGCATAATAGAGCTAAATAAATGATCAGAGTAGAGTAAACAAGTTGAGTCTATGAGCTTTAAGCATTTACATGCCAAAATAAAGGACTACCAAAAGGATTAATTACATTCCAACAAATGAATGTGTCCACTATAGTTTTACGCTACTCCTAGAGTAGGCACTATACAAAAGAATCCTGTCCTTTCATCTACCAAAGATGCTCGTGAAGCTCACTGTCTCAACCCGTTCAAGCCCGTCTATCATGCCAAAAAGGTACCTACAAGGACAACCCCCAAACATGAGCAATAATAATCATTCATATTCAACACAAGATGAAGATAAAGCGTAATGCATAATTAATATAAAACACTTCCTGTTTTTCCATGCATTTCAAACGCTTCCCGTTTGGTTGTCCCTGTACCATAACTCATGAGTATAATCAACAGATTATTTTTAATGGCCAAAACATGTCATGACATCATATACCATCTCAACTGTACCACATATTGGTCACCATTCCCTAGTCTGTCCATCACAGTGTATTTTAATGCCCCTCGCTTATATTCATATGGGCGGCATAGGATAACCTCGCTACAATGGACATGCGGCGCTCCCACCCCTCGCTTCACAGAGAGCGGCAAATACCCTTTCCTCGCCCCATATGACAACCACGCTCAAATGTGACATGCGGCGCTCCCACCCCTCGCTTCACATTTAGCGGAACCAATACAAAAAGCGGCAAGCATTAAAATCATCAAAGGATGACCACGACTCATGGGATGTGCATCCAATAATCATAATATGCATCTAACATCAATATGCATAAATTACCATGTATATGCATCCACAATGCAATACCTCATATGGCATAAATCAACATGTATATGCATCCACAATGCAATACCACATATATACTCGCATCCACAATGCATAAACAATGAGCATATAAAATACATGTTACCGTTGGGTGCCCGTACGTCCACTACGTACCTTTCCAAAAGCGGAATATGGTAGGACTTCAATTCCTCGGCTGTGTTGCCACCTGGGTTGGTTCTACATATTCACACAGATCAATATTAGAACCCAATAATAGTCCAATTACCAAAAATCCACAAAATAGCCAAAAAAACCAAGGCCAAACATTTCTGGGGCTGGCGATCGATCGGCCCTTTCACCCGATCGATCGCGAGTCTGCACCCCGAGGCCATCGCCTCACTGCCCGTCTCGATCGATCGGGCACCCATGCCGATCGATCGGGAAAACGTCTCGATCGATCGGAAATTTTCTCGATCGATCGGGAAGCCCGAAAATTTCCCACTTTCCTTACTGCCGAGCTCGATCGATCGGGAGCTATTCTCGATCGATCGAGAAATGCTGAAAAGGCGAGAAATCGCCATTAATGTGCACAGAATCTTCCCAAACCACATATAAACCATAATACTCCAACCCAATAACCCAAAAACACCCATATACAACATAAACTTCCAAAATACACCTTAAAACAACCATAAATCCCACCATTAACCAAACCCACAACAACCCAACAAAACCCATTTTAACATCAACCCAAACTCAAACAAAACCTTACAAAATTAAAGCATGAGGTACCCATACCTCTTGGGGATCTCAAATCACCCAATATGCTCCACAAATCAAGATTTTTGAAAGGTTCCTCTTCCACCCAAGGCTTGAGCTCGAAAATTGGGAGGGGAAGGGTTTGTGAATTTGGTTTTGGTAAAGTGAGATAAGAGTTGGGAATAAAGGGTGGGTTTTAATAAATCCAATGCATACCAAATAATGCCATGGTGTATAAAACACTCCAACATGATATTTTTCAAAGCATTTACTCAAAATGCACCAAATATCAATTAACACATGATTTCCAATTAATTGCTACCCAATGCAAATAAATCATGCTTCCAATAATATTTACCCAACATGCACCACATGCACCCTAAAATGCAACCCCGGGTCATCCTATCCACATGATCATGCATTTCCACATAAGGTAAATAAATCCCAACACATAATCAATTACCACATAATTAATCATGTAAACATAATTTAAAGCCAAACAGCAATTAACCATTTCGGGGATGTCACAATTCCACTGTCGGTTGTCTACCCAGTCTGTCCTCAGACAATACATCATATCTTTCTTCTCCTGATTTTCTTCCAAAATCAGGTTCCTTGGCACGTAGCATATAGAGTGTTAGACATCGCTATTAATGCCATCCTATCGTGTTTCACACGATTCCTGCAACCACAATGGTTAGCAATACCACTTTTCATATCATAAAAGCACATAAACAATTAGTCATGTCGTATAACATTAATGCCATCATGCATAAATATGTGCTATCAATAACTTCCTAGGCCCTCAACAGCCCCAATGAGCAACCACTGCTCTGATACCACTAATGTAAGGACCCCAAATACTTAACCCTTGATTAGTGTATTAATCATTATGTGTGGCACATACTTTCCATAAAATCGTTCGGAAACTCCGATGGTACTATACCATTGAATGGCAATCACAAAGTTTTCTTTAACATACAATGTTAAGGGTTTACCATCCTAACAACAAGAGGCTCATAGAGTTCGCCCATTACACCACTTTTTACGTTGTGGACTTTTATAAAAATTTGGGCAGAGTCTCCCCATAAATAGAGCTATCTCGAAATAAAAGTACAGCACACCACATAATTCCCGGCCAGGGAAAACATAATACTCATCAGAATACAGCAATATCAAGTAAATTCCCAGCCAGGGAAGACACCACACATATGGCAACAAAAGTGGGTTTCAACACCCACATACACTAATGACTCTCATAATCCTTTAGCAATCCTACCTCTAATTGCATGCAACATAGAATGAGAGAGAGAAAGACTCATGCCTTTATATACAACCCATATACAAGTACCATCGTGCTCACATGCGAGCATCATAATCATGGGTATAACCATCATGGGTGTATATATATATATATATAGGTACTCTATACGATACCGTGCTCCATCAAGCCCTGGTACCACGATCCTGGGAGTACATCCAATCAACAGCTCGAGCTCATCTCCAAAGCCATCGATGTTCCTGTCCACCTGTCCCAACAGAGACAGCCCCCAACGGGGTGAGCATACCAATTCCACAATTTCATAATCATAATGACATAATACATAATTTACAAAAATGTAAATATTGTGGAACATATGTGACACTTCCTGGATGGTATCATCCTCATCCTAGCGTACCCCTGTAATGACCCTGTTCTCAAAACAGATAAATCATCAAATCCTGAATATGCAGTTAATCGTCATATTGGTTAACCCTTACCAGTTTCGAATTAACAACATTTCATGACATCTTTCTTTATCTAGCAATTATCATAATTCTAGATATCATATTGAGACTTCCTTAACTTCCGATACTAGCTAATCACTTCTCTGATTAACCACGTCTCTGTTCCTATTCATAACCAATAGGGAATAAAATATAGATATCCTAGATATCTAATCAACACCACATTTTCATTTCTTACTTCAAAGTAGCGTCATACTACTGGTGTTCGCTCCGTAGCGACCACACCCATCATTTGCTCGCTTCATAGCGGCACCAAGCATTTCACCATGTGAATCAACATAACGTAACTAAGTCGCGGTGCCATCATAGTAAAACATTTCATGTATTTTAAATCATGCATCATACTTGTAAAACATCATTTAAGCTATGCTCGTACGCTAAACGTACCTTAAATCCTCGAAGTCCGAGCCAAACCTTGCTCGAGTTCCATGCCCCGAGGAATGATGTGCTAACACGATAAATAATTCACGATTATTTACGAACATGCAACCCATGCTCAAGCACACCCATAACCCTCAACATATCGTCAACACACGACAATAAATCATTTAAAAGACCCGGGGCAGGGTACATGCAGGGAGGGGAACGAATGAGACAACAACGAAAATTGTTCAAGGATACCCTACAAATTTTCGAACCCTTATCTCACAAATCGAACCCAAATTAAACACCATAATTCATCTAAAATATGAATTAATCAATTAATAGCAAGAATCATCACCCTTGCCAAAAACCCCCAAATTTCGAATTTCAAAGCCCTAAATTCGAACTCAATACCTTAAATTCGGACACAATTAAGCATCATCAATACATCTAAAACATGTAATGAATGACCCATAACAAGAATCGTCACAACCCTTCCAAAACCCCCAAAATCGAACCCACTTCATGCACCCATCCAAAAAAAATCGAACCCAAGCCAACGAAAAATCGAAATCATTCGAGCCAATAAATCACAACTTGGCAGGGAATCACATCACAAGCATGGAAAAAGGGGTTAGGAAGGTTACCCAAACGAAATCGGAAGAAATCGGACGAAAAAATCGAAGAACCCTAGAAATTGGGGATCGGCGCATTCCAGCGAAATCCGACTTCCACACGCGACGAAACTTCAAATTGACGGAGGGGAAAGGAGCGCCTGGACGAGACGAAGCCGTGGGTAGGTCGGACGCGCCGAACGGCGGCCGGACGGCGGCGAGCGCGGCGTTTTCGTGCGCGGGGGTACTGTTCCAGGCGGGAATCGCATGCGGGCGGGAGAAAGAGATGAAGGGAAGGTGGGGCTGAAATGCAATCTTTAATAAAAATCTCGGGTTCAACTTGTATTTATAGCAAAATACCCCGAAATACTAATAGCCCCACAAATACATCGTGATTCATTAAAAATCATCTGTTTTCAAAAACTCTCTCTCTAACCCCAAAACCCCCTACCGGTGCTCACACAAGCACCCGAGATTCCGAGACACATTAAAAACCCAACTCTTAGGTTTTACACCGTAATGTGAATACAATCTCATCCTCGGGATCCAACGATCCCAACTACCCAAATAAACGAGCCCAGAAGGCCCAACATCGCGATTAAACTCCAAATCGCTACGTAAAACATCTTTAGGGGTTATTAACACTCCGGGATTAACATCTCCAATCCCAGGTCATCACAAACACTGATTTTCATACCCTTTGATCTAGCATGTAAGACATACAACATGCCTAACCCAACATGCTAGCAGCTACAAGACACTACCCCGAGTGTATTCATATCACAATTATACCCCAAACTCAAACCCACATGCGTTACAATTACCGATTTACAGCAGTACTCGGCCAACCTTTCCGGAAACAGGGCAACATATTTCATTTCCAGATTTCTTGAGCACCTCATTTCATGCTATTAAAGCTACAACATATATCATAAAACATGCTCGAACAAAAACGCCATTGGCTTTACAGAACTACCATGCATGTACTCAAATCGAAGGTTTACCAAAAACCCATCTAACATGCATGATAACACCTTCACAATATCACTCACATCCCATATTTTCTAGAAAAACAGGGCATACATCTACCCAGATTTACGAACACCATATTTCACATGCTTAAATCCTTCACATAAAACATGTAACATGCTCAAGGAAAAATATTGAGAGCTTCATAATAACACCATGTAAGCATTTAAATCGAAGGTTTTAAGAAACCTAAGCTAACATGACAACTTAAAAACAAGAACTTAATCAATCTTAAATCAAAAACAGAGAATGGTTTCTCACCCTACTTTGCTCCGATTTTTGAGAGGCTTCCAAGCAATGAAAATGGAAGGGCTCCACACGATTTTGCTTAGCAGATGCTGGAGGTTATTTGGGAGAGAAAGATCGAGATTTGGAATGGAGGAGATGGGTGAAATGATTGTGCCAAGTGGGGTGGATAGTCAGCTACTTGCACAGTTGATTGGTATGGGTTGGGGGGGGGGGGGGGGTGGTTGGGTGTTGGGTGGTATGATGTGTTATGTTTTGGTACCGGTATTTAGCACGATGTATTAAATTACCACACATGATATTTATAGTATTTTCTCAATAAAATACTTCAATTCCCATTTAAACATGCTTCCCAAAACAAATAACACACACCCCAAATAAACATGCCACAACCCCAAAATCCCAACATATATCATATGCACCCTGAAATGTATCTCCTCAATAAAATTAATTCAATCCCATGAATTAACACCCAAAATCATCATAATTTAAATAAATGATTAAAATCACATAATCATTTCGGGGATATCACAATACTCCCCTACTTATAAGATTTCGCCCTCGAAATCAGCATGCACTTACCCAATGTAAAACAAAACATAAATCACATACCAGAAAATTGTTCTGGATAGTGCTGCACCATGTGTCGCTCTGTCTCCCACGTGGCCTCCTCGACACCCCTTGTAAGGACCTCAAGCCCTTAACCCTTGATTAGTGTATTAACCACTATGTGTGGCACATGCTTTCAATAAAAATCAATCGGGAAACTCAGATGATGCTTTACCATTGAATGGCAATCACAAAATTTTCCTTAATACTCAATGTTATAAGATCATCATCCGAACAACATATAGACTCATAAAGTTCGCCCATTTCCATCACCTTTGTGCCACTTTTCACATTGTGGATTTTTATAAAAATTTGGGCAGAGTCTCCCCATAAATAGAGCTATCCCGAAATAAAAGCACAACACATACATAATTCTCGGCCAGGGAAAACATAATACTCATCAGAATACAGCAATACCAAGTAAATTCCCAGCCAGGGAAGACAACACACATATGACGACAAAAGTGGGTTCCAACACCCACAAAATACACCAATGACTCTCATATCATTTAGCAATTCTACCTCTAATTGCATGCAACATAGAATGAAAGAGAGGAAGGCTCATGCCTTTATATACAACCCATATACAAGTATAATCGTGCTCACATGCGAGCATCATAAATATGTATATAACCCTCAGGTGTATATAAGTACTCTATACGATACCGTGCTCCATCAAGCCCTGGTACCCCAATCCTGGGAGTACATCCAATCAACAGCTCGAGCTCAGCTCCACAGCCATCGATGTACCTGTTCACCTGCCCCAACAGAGACAGCCCCCAACGGGGTGAGCATACCAATACACAAAATCCCATAATCACAATAATGAAATTCATAATTTACAACAAAAGTAAATACTAATGAATTTTAAATGATACTCCCTGGATGGCAACGTCCTCATCCGGGATTCCGTGTACTGTCCCTGTTCTCACAATCATCAAACTCATCAAATCTCAAAAATCAGTAAATCAACACATTGATTTAACTTATCGCATGCCTAATTCTCGAGTATCAATAGATAGTGATTCCAAATTCATTATACATGCAAATCTAGATATCTCAATATCTAATACTGATTTCACAACCTCGCTATCAATCACAGATAGCTCAAATGCCTAGCATATATTTTACCATTTTCCATTATACTTAGACATCTCATATGTCTTATAATGAATACATGATCCCACGATCATTCTCAGGCATCTCAATGCCCTACAATGGTCATATACATCCGGTACCCCATATACCTTATGAGAGTTATACTACTCTAGTGCCACGCACGCTCGTGGCGGCGATATCAAGATTAGGTCGCTTCATAGCTTCTCAACACATATATATAACCTCATGCACAATTATTCAATGAAATCAAAATACATTATGCATTTCACAAATGCTCTAATATATAGTAATGCTCGTACGTCGCACGTACCTTAAATCTCCGAAGTCCGAGCCAAACCTTGCTCGAGTTCCATGCCCCGAGGAACGATGTGCTAACACGATAAATAATTCACAATTATTTACGAACATGTAACCCATGCTCAAGCACACCCATTACCCTCATACAGAAATTTATTGTCAACACACGACAATTTACCATTTAAAAGACCCGGGGCAGGGCATATACAGGGAGGGAAATCGAATGAGACATTATCGAAAATTGCTCAAGAACCACCTCTAAAATTTCGAACCCTAACATCTCAATTCGAACCCAATTAAGCATCATAAATCATCTAAAACATGAATTAATCGATCACTATCAAGAATCATCACTCCCCGCCCAAAACCCCCAATTTCGAACCTAAACCCTCACGAAATTAGGGTATTAATTCGAACCAACATCACCAAAAATGCAGGGAAATACATGAAAATGACGAAAAAGGGGTAAAGAAGGTTACCCATACGAAGATCGGAAGGAAAACGGACAAAAATCGAAGAACCCTAGAAATTGGGCACGCATTCTGCAAAAATCCGAACTCAAATCGCGACGAAACTTGGAATTGATGGTATGTGAAGGTGCGCCTGGACGAGACAAAGCCACCGGTGGGTCGGACGCGCCGAACGGCGGTCGGACGGCGGCGGACGCACGGCCTGAAGTTGCGTGGGTTGGGGGCGACGGGAATGAGGCAGACGGGAGAGAGAGAGAGTGACGGGCTGGAGGAGAAAAGTGATTCCAAAAATTAAAATCTCGGTTTCAACTGGTATTTATAGCAAAAATACCCCAAAATAATAATAGCCCCACAAATACATCATGATTCATTAAAAATCATCTGTTTTCAAAAATTCTCTCTCTAACTCCAAAACACCCTACCGGTGCCCACACAAGCACCCCAGATCCCGAGTCACACTAAAAACCCAACTCATAGGTTTTTCACCTGAATGAGAATACAATCTCAACCTCGGGATCCAACGATCCCAACTACCCAAATAGACGAGCCCAGAAGGGCCAATACCGCGATTAAACTCCAAATCGCTACGCAAAACAACTTTAGGGGTTATTAACACTACGGGATTAACATCTATAATCCATGGTCATCACAATATCCCCCACTAAAAGAATTTCGTCCTCGAAATTAGCACCGGTGTATCACATAACACCCAGGCTACGCAACAACAACAACAACATGAAGCCATAACCTCGATCCTTGACCATATCAGAATCGTATTAATAAACGCGAGGATACTTACCTCACATCAAACTCTGAAACAGAGCGACATACCAAAACCAATATATCACCCAAGAGGCAAAACGTACCTCGATGCGGGTCATCCCAAAAGTTAGTCTCTCATGACTGCAAAACAACCAATACTTACGACTGTAGATCGGACAGTCATCCTTAGTTCTAATACAACTAGTAAGAACGCATCCTGAATGACACCTCAACCGTGAGAAAGTTGACCTCGTGTCAAACTCTGGAGTGGAATAGACTTCCAAATCTATCATAACGTCAAAGAGCGTCAGCACAGCTCAACGCTAAAAATCCAAAAGCAGTTAGTCAACAGAAACTGCACGGATTCGAATCACTCTCGATTCCATCATAGATATCATTCAATGACATCTCTATCATGACTCACAATGTCTAACATACATAGTTACGAGGGAAATTCTAGTATACCACGGTGTACACATACCAAACCTGGTTTCCACTTTCAAACCTCATCCATCGAAGGAGCAGTCGCATCATTGCAACTCAATTTGGGCAACTCACGGCCACAGATTCACACAAAAGACATCTCATAAGATGTCCACCTCCGGATATCCCAAGAACCACATCCTGGTCATAAATAAACAATCGAGACTCCACAGAGTTTCAAATTCTGAAAGGACATGCAATAAACCCATTGCATCCTCAACACTTGTGTCGACAGCGACACCCAACAAATCTGAATTCCTGCCATCCCTTGATAATCCTAGGATTTAACAATCCAAACTTGGGAAGGCTATCGAAAACTCGAAAGAAAACGCCCAACAAGGGAAATACCTTAACCCAGACAAGATAATCCCTCCTCAAGGGAAGTCAACTAACTTCACGATTATTCCTCATAATCATCGTGCCATGGAGATTCCCAATCTCAAGGTGTTCCATATCTCTCATCAGAGATTTAACCATCCAAAAATAGCATAACTCTATGCTTGACAAAAGGAACTCAACAACTGGCATCCGTATATTCATCGGTATACCCGCCTAAGCACGAACACCACATGCATACTCAATGCACTTGGCTCAGGTATCTACAACATACCCCTAAGTCCCAAACACAACTGTCAATCCTGAGTCATTCCCATCCAGTGGAGAATGAAAATCGACGATCAACAACACGGCGTGATTCTCAAAATCAACACCACATGCACCAACTTACCGAATCTTTCAAGATTCCCAAATCGGTATAATACTACCTCCTTCCCCACAAGGGAAGTGCCATCGAACTCGAGATCCACAAGTCTCGAACCACCGTTCAGAAAAACTGGATACAATAACACCCATTGTATCCCAAATACACGGGTTCCCTCAGATCGAGTCAATAACGACCTGATGACTCTCTTGTTGGTACTCCAACATCATGAGCTGTCCCAGACAACTCTCACCAAGATTAAACATAAACGTATACACGTTTCAGTGAGGCATGCACAACCTCAACTTCAAATGACGTGGTGACTACTAGAGTCCACCACAATCCACATCGTATCACCTTACGATTTGCCAAACTTGGTTCCAACGAGCAGTATAACGGCTCTAGCAAGCCCCTCATGGTACTGCACACACGCGGCAGACAAACTAGTCTCTGCCTCTTTAGGTTTGCCTCAAACCTACCAACAAGACGGACGTTTCCACATTGTATATCATACTATGGGAAGAAAACTCAATAGAGTAGTGGGTCTTTACCCAACAATCCTCTAATGCCGATACACTTTGGACACTCCAATGTCCCCATGTACTTAACATAACCTGATCCTACTCCTTTAGGACCCATTCTACACCCTCAAGGGCGGTGTGACCATGTCTACCACATGTCACATCGACAGAAAGCGAGTAATTTCCTCCATGATTACTCCTGTCGTCAAATCACATGGCCAAAAGCCATTCCAACGAGCATACCTCAAGGGTATCACCACTCGTAATATGATCACCCCAAACATAAGCTGCGGTACAATCACATGTACAGCGCATCCATCCATTCCTCGAGCAACCCGCTCGGTATAAGGGTCACGTCAATCGGTGACGCACACACCACCTTGTGATCGGTACTGGCACCCAAGGCATACCACTGAATACGTATACTCAACGCATTGTTCATCGTAACGATGATGCATGTCTAATAATACATCTCCTACACCATCGTCATCGTCATCCCGTGACGACACATGCCAACTCATGGCATCTAAGGCATTGTCAACTAGTGACGATACATGTCAACAATGACATCTAACCAACCCAGTCAACTCGTGACGGTCCACGTACATCAACGTATGTCATCCACCATCATGCTAGTAAAATAGGCATAATAAAACATGTATATCAACGCATGCCAGCTACAATAATGCTAATAGAATAGCAATATCTCATACCTCATCGCTAACATATAGCGGCATACCTGTCTCCGTCGCTCAATAATAGTGCGTAATCAGCACCCATCGCTCGAAGGCGGCAAAATCCTGTGCTGAATACATAGCGGCACAAACCATCGCTATAGAATCGACGGCATGATACCTCGTCATATAATAAGTGGCATGAAACTTCGCTATACACCTGAGCATGAATCATCGTCCACATAATAGCGGAAAGAGGCATCGCTATCAACATATCCGGCGGCACGAATCATCGCCAATCCTCATAGAAGAATGAGTCATCGTAATCATCATATACATATGCTCAACGGCGTGAACCATCATCAACCGACACAGCGGAATGTCTCATCGCTATACATGTGTCTGGCGGTATGAATCATCGCCCATCATCATAGAGGAATGAATCATCATCATCGACACAGCAGAATACATCGTCGCTATAATCCGTGTCCTTATAAAGAAATGAATATAAATCGACACAGCGGAACACATCACCGCTATCATCCGTGTCCTCATAAAGAAATGAATATAAATCGACACAGCGGAACACATCACCGCTATCATCCGTGTCCTCATAAAGAAATGAATATAAATCGACACAGCGGAACACATCACCGCTATCATCTGTGTCCGGCGGTATAAACCATCGCCAATAATCACAAGAGATGAATCATCATCATCGACACAGCGGAATACATCACCGCTATCATCCGTGTCATCACAAAGGAATGAATCATCATCCTCGACACAGCGGAATACATCACCGCTATCATCCGTGTCATCACAAAGGAATGAATCATCATCCTAACAAGCGGCATCTCATCCTCGCTTCTTCATACAAGCGGTATCTCATCCTCGCTTCGTATGGCATACCCCGCCTCCATGTGCAAGCGAGCCTCCCCCCTCCCACTCCACATTTTTAGCGGTATAAGCATAAACTTCTTCATACAAGCGGTATCTCATCCTCGCTTCGTATGGAATACCCCGCCTCCATGTGCAAGCGAGCCTCCCCCCTCCCGCTCCACATTTTTAGCGGTCAAGCGTAAGTATAAAAATTCTCACTGTGATAAGCAAGACTCCTGAAATGTATAATCATCATTCCTTTTTATACTCCATATTTCCTGTAACCTGCAACCATCATGGTTAGCAACAATAGCCATATACGCTATGCATCAAACATTCAATGCATATATGCAACCACTTGCAAGTCAATACGTATACCAAGACATGTTACCTCGGAAATATCCCTTTACCTGATTCTCTTACAAAATCAGATTCCTTGGCACGTAACACACGGAGTGCCAGACATTACCACTAATGCCATCCTATCGCGTCGCACACGATCCCTGCAACCACAATGGTTAGCAGTACCACTTTTCATATCATAAAAGCACATAAACAATTAGTCATGTCGTACAACATTAATGCCATCATGCATAAATATGTGCTATCAATAACTTCATAGGCCCTTAACAGCCCCAATGAGCAACCACTGCTCTGATACCACTAATGTAAGGACCCCAAGCCCTTAACCCTTGATTAGTGTATTAACCACTATGTGTGGCACATGCTTTCAATAAAAATCAATCGGGAAACTCAGATGATGCTTTACCATTGAATGGCAATCACAAAATTTTCCTTAATACTCAATGTTATAAGATCATCATCCTAACAACATATAGACTCATAAAGTTTGCCCATTTCCATCCCCTTTTTGCCACTTTTCACATTGTGGATTTTTATAAAAATTTGGGCAGAGTCTCCCCATAAATAGAGCTATCCCGAAATAAAAGCACAACACATACATAATTCCCGGCCAGGGAAAACATAATACTCATCAGAATACAGCAATACCAAGTAAATTCCCAGCCAGGGAAGACACCACACATATGACGACAAAAGTGGGTTCCAACACCCACAATATACACCAATTGCTCTCATATCATTTAGCAATTCTACATCTAATTGCATGCAACATAGAATGAAAGAGAGGAAGGCTCATGCCTTTATATACAACCCATATACAAGTATAATCGTGCTCACATGCGAGCATCATAAATATGTATATAACCCTCATGTGTATATGAGTACTCTATACGATACCGTGCTCCATCAAGCCCTGGTACCCCGATCCTGGGAGTACATCCAATCAACAGCTCGAGCTCAGCTCCACAGCCATCGATGTACCTATTCACCTGCCCCAACAGAGACAGCCCCCAACGGGGTGAGCAGACCAATACACAAAATCCCATAATCACAATAATGAAATTCATAATTTACAACAAAAGTAAATACTAATGAATTTTAAGTGATACTCCCTGGATGGCAACGTCCTCATCCGGGATTCCGTGTACTGTCCCTGTTCTCACAATCATCAAACTCATCAAATCTCAAAAATCAGTAAATCAACACAATGATTTAACTCATCGCATGCCTAATTCTCGAGTATCAATAGATAGTGATTCCAAATTCATTATACATGCAAATCTAGATATCTCAATATCTAATACTGATTTCACAACCTCGCTATCAATCACAGATAGCTCAAATGCCTAGCATATATTTTACCATTTTCCATTATACTTAGACATCTCAAATGTCTTATAATGAATACATGATCCCACGATCATTCTCAGGCATCTCAATGCCCTACAATGGTCATATACATCCGGTACCCCATATACCTTATGAGAGTTATACTACTCTAGTGCCACGTACGCCCGTGGCGGCGATATCAAGATTAGGTCGCTTCATAGCTTCTCAACACATATATATAACCTCATGCACAATTATTCAATGAAATCAAAATACATTATGCATTTCACAAATGCTCTAATATATAGTAATGCTCGTACGTCGCACGTTCCTTAAATCTCCGAAGTCCGAGCCAAACCTTGCTCGAGTTCCATGCCCCGAGGAACGATGTGCTAACACGATAAATAATTCACAATTATTTACGAACATGTAACCCATGCTCAAGCACACCCATTACCCTCATACAGAAAATTATTGTCAACACACGACAATTTACCATTTAAAAGACCCGGGGCATGGCATATACAGGGAGGGAAATCGAATGAGACATTATCGAAAATTGCTCAAGAACCACCTCTAAAATTTCGAACCCTAACATCTCAATTCGAACCCAATTAAGCATCATAAATCATCTAAAACATGAATTAATCGATCACTATCAAGAATCATCACTCCCCGCCCAAAACCCCCAATTTCGAACCTAAACCCTCACGAAATTAGGGTATTAATTCGAACCAACATCACCAAAAATGCAGGGAAATACATGAAAATGACGAAAAAGGGGTAAAGAAGGTTACCCATACGAAGATCGGAAGGAAAACGGACAAAACTCGAAGAACCCTAGAAATTGGGCATCGACGCATTCTGCAAAAATTCGAACTCAAATCGCGACGAAACTTCGAATTGATGGTATGGGAAGGTGCGCCTGGACGAGACGAAGCCACCGGTGGGTCGGACGCGCCGAACGGCGGCGGACGCACGGCCTGAAGCTGCGTGGGTTGGGGGCGACGGGAATGAGGCAGACGGGAGAGAGAGAGTGACGGGCTGGAGGAGAAAAGTGATTCCAAAAATTAAAATCTCGGTTTCAACTGGTATTTATAGCAAAAATACCCCGAAATACTAATAGCCCCACAAATACATCATGATTCATTAAAAATCATCTGTTTTCAAAAATTCTCTCTCTAACTCCAAAACACCCTACCGGTGCCTGCACAAGCACCCCAGATCCCGAGTCACACTAAAAAGCCCAACTCATAGGTTTTTCACCGGAATGAGAATACAATCTCAACCTCGGGATCCAACGATCCCAACTACCCAAATAGACGAGCCCAGAAGGGCCAATACCGCGATTAAACTCCAAATCGCTACGCAAAACAACTTTAGGGGTTATTAACACTACGGGATTAACATCTATAATCCATGGTCATCACACCCCTACGATCCCACTGAACCTTGACCATAAGAATAACTTTGTTCCGAAACTTGCGGTCTGCCCTATCCAAAATCTTGATAGGCCGCTCTACATAGGAAACATTAGACTCAAACTGCACCTCTGAAGGCTGCAACACATGTGAAGGATCCGGCTCATACTTCCTCACAATAGACACATGGAATACGTCGTGTATACCAGACAGAGAGGGCGTTAAAGCCAAACGGTACGCAAGAGTACCAACACGCTGTAAGATCTCATACGGCCCCACATATCTCGGGGACAACTTCCCCCGCATACCAAACCGTACTACACCTCTGAAAGGCGAGATCTTCAGAAAGACTCTGTCGCCTAACTGAAACTCCAACGACCTACGCCGCTGATTGGCATACGCTGTCTGTCTGTCCTGAGCTGCCTTCATCTTTCTCCTGATAACCTTTACCTTTTCTTCCATATCCTGGACCAACTCTGGACCTCCGACCAATTTACGGTCCACATCATCCCAACACAAAGGCGACCTGCAACGCCTGCCATATAGGGCTTCAAATGGAGCCATCTGTATGCTAGCCTGGTAACTGTTATTATAAGAAAATTCCACCAAGGCTACTGAGTCCTGCCAAGAAGTGTCGAACTCCAGCACACAAGCCCTCAACATATCTTCGAGCGTCTGTATCGTACGTTCGGTCTGTCCGTCCGTCTGGTGATGATAGGTTGTGCTCAACCTCAACACTGTACCTAGAGCGGACTGAAGACCCTCCCAGAAGTGAGATGTAAACCGCGGATCTCGATCAGACACAATCAAAACAGGGATCCCGTGCAGTCTCACCACATCTCTGACATATAACAGTGCCATCCTCAAGTACGTGAAGGTCATACAGTAGGGAATGAAATGAGCACTCTTAGTCAATCTGTCGACGACTACCCATATAGCATCAAAACCCGAAACAGTCCTCGGTAAGTGGGTCACGAAATCCATAGACACGTGCTGCCACTTCCACTCGGGTATTTCCAAACTCCTTAGCTCACCTCTAGGCCTCTGCCTCTCAGCCTTCACCTGCTGACAGATCAAACATCTCTTGATGAATGATGTGACATCTTGTTTCATACGCCTCCACCAGAACTGGCTGCGTAGATCCTTATACATCTTCTTCCCGCCTGGGTGGAAACTCATCCTGCTGCAATGAGCTCACTGTAATATACCCCGACGCAACTCAGGCACATCCGGGACTACCCATCGGTCGCCAATCCTCAAAGAACCGTCCTCAGCCGTCCTGAACTTCGACGACTGACCTGAACGAATTACTGACAACCATCTCTGAACCTCTCTGTCGGTCCCCTGAGCCTTCCTGATGTGATCATAAATAACAGGCTCAGCTAACAAGGTCAAAACCTGTACCGGTGAAGAAGATACCTCGAAATCAAAACCCAACTGACAGTAGGAGGCAAACATAGCTGATAAACTCATAACATCCTCTGTTGTACTCCTCACCTTCCAACTCAAAGCGTCGGCTGTGAGATTCACTTTCCCGGGATGGTATTGGATTTCACAATCGTAATCCTTCAGCAGATCCATCCATCTCCTCTGCCTCATGTTCAGCTCAGCCTGTGTAAACAAGAACTTCAGGCTCTTGTGATCAGTGAAGATGGTGAATGAGGTACCGTATAAGTAGTGTCGCCATATCTTCAAGGCGAACACTATAGCTGTTAATTCCAGATCATGGACTGGATACCTCGTCTCATGTGGCTTCAACTGCCTAGAAGCATAAGCCACCACATGCCTGTCCTGCATCAGTACGCATCCTAGGCCCTGTAGCGATGCGTCAGTATAAAGGATAAACCCCTTGTTCTCCCTGGGAATCAACTGGTGCCGTAGTTTCCCTGAAACTCTGCTTACAAGCCTCTGACCAACAAAATGGGACTCCCTTCTGAGTCAGATGTGTAAGTGGCCTGGCGATCTTTGAGAAACCCTCGATGAAACGTCGGTAATAGCCGGCCAGACCAAGAAAACTTCGAATCTCACTGACTGAAGTAGGGGCAGACCAATCCATAACTGCCTCTATCTTCCTCGGGTCTACTGATATCCCCTCTCGTGATATGATATGGCCCAAGAATGCCACAATGCTCAGCCAGAACTCCCACTTGCTGAGTTTGGCGTACAACTGATAATCTCTGAGGATCTGGAGCACTATCCTAAGATGATCGGCATGATCCTCTTCACTCCTTGAATAGACAAGGATGTCATCAATGAGTACGATCACAAACTGATCGAGGTACTCCTGAAATACTATGTTCATCAGGCTCATAAATACAGCAGGGGAATTCGTCACCCCGAATGGCATCACTAAGAACTCGTAGTGCCCATACTGTGTTCTAAAAGCCGTCTTTTGGACATCGTCAGCTCTAACCCGCACCTGGTGATAGCCTGACCTCAAGTCTATCTTTGAGTACACCTCTGTACCCTGAAGCTGATAAAAATGATCATCAATCCTCGGAAGTGGATACCTGTTCTTCACCGTGGCCTTGTTCAGTTTCCTGTAGTCAATGCACAGACGCATTGAACCATCCTTCTTTTTCACGAACAAGACTGGTGCACCCCAAGGCAATACACTAGACGAATGTATCCGTTGTCGAGGAGCTCTTGTAACTGTACCTTCAGTTCTCTCAGCTCCGCCGGTGCCATCCTGTATTGTGGGGTCCTCGTTACTTAATCCATTATGTATTATATTAACATACATCTGTGAGTTCTGAATTAAGTAATAACATACACTGATTAAGAGTATCTTACTAGTTAAGTTGTTACAGGTTTTATAAAAACCTACCAACTACACATCATATGTACAACAACAACCTACTACAATGATAACTCCTAGGCAGTGGTTCAGCTCGCAGCGGAAAATGACTCACATCCCGTCCTCCCACGTCTATGAGTCCCTACAGAAACATTCACACAAAATGAGTATAGATAACAACTATCTCAGTGCAATATCAAAACAATAACATTACTGATAAAGCACAATAAAATCATCAAATGTGAATGTTTTGTATCATGCATCAACAAATGCATCATGTCATGACATGTCTCAACAATTACCCTATTATCACGAGACCAATATGATATGCCTATTCAGCTCAATATGTCAGTGGAACCACCTCACATCTTCATATTAGCAGCACATATCATAGTACCGTCCTCAAATGATAATAGCCAGAGCATATACCCAAAAACCGGCCTATATCTCTATATAGCATACCCGAGCATATACCCAAACCAGGCGTATATCTCTATGTAGCATAACCGAGCATATACCCAAACCAGGCGTATATCTCTATGTAACATAACCGAGCATATACCCAAACCAGGCGTATATCTCAAACACATGATATCCATGAATGTACATGCATATGATACTACCAATCATATGATACTAACATAACACAATTCATATGATATCAAGCTCATAACATCATCACACAATATCTATACTCCGTACGTCAACACGTACATGTACTGCGACACAAACAATTTAAAGTAGGCGTCACTGGCTAATTGCCTCGTTGTCCCGTCCCCTGAGATGATGCTACAACAATGCCAACAATATATCATGTTATCATAGGCATTAAAATCAAATTCTACAAAAATATAACATTTTTCAACATTCTGACTCTGGCGATCGATCGCTACATTTCACCGATCGATCGCCATACTGTTATGCCCCCTCGCGATCGATCGCAACTACTTGGCGATCGATCGCCACAATGCTCTGTTCATAGCGATCGATCGCTACAATCTCACCGATCGATCGCCACACATTTTCACCGCCTTATATTTTGGCTGTCCTCGGCGATCGATCGCCACACAAGCACCGATCGATCGCCAATGCCCAGAAAGTTTAGAGCATGGGGATTTTCAAGCTTATCTCCATGGTTCTTCTCCCATAACTCAAATTGAACCATATAAACATGTTTCTTACAATCTCTAGGAACATATTAACATGTTTCTATCATCATAGAATCCAATTAATAGCATATAAACATGATATGATTCTTCACATGAACATTTGATATTCTTCTTCACATACATCAACGCCAATGACATAAATCAAGTATAAAACCATGAATTCCTTACCAAGATGGTACAATTTCACTTCACACACCTTCCTAGCTCAATTCTCAAGTGAATCCCAAGTTCAAACCAACAAGAACTTGAAAGAGATGGAGATGGAGCTTGTGTAGTGTTTTTGTAGGTGAAAGATGAGAAACTATGTGATTCTCCTCCCTAAATCACTTGATATAAGGTCATTAGTTCCTAAATCACTTATTCTCATATAATTTGAAATTAATGACATGTTAAGTAACATGTACATGAAGTTGAAATTCAAATTCAAATGCAACTCCAATTCAAATTAAATTCACATGCATATTCAAATGCCCACTAGTTCAAGTTGCTTGATATGTTACTATTCAAATCATTGTACACCATGTTTCATTCCTTGCCATATATCATTTCATACATGTATTAATTCATTCTTGGTTCCACCCGAACCCCCATTCTCATACCGTCATTTGATACAATTACACCATAATCATATCACACGTGTATACAACAAATCGAGGCATTACAATTCTCCCCTACTCAATGAATTTCGTCCTCGAAATTGCATATACAAACATAATACATGCATATGAGAGATATACAACATAAGAAACATGTATAAATAATAACATACCAGAAAATAAATCCGGATACCGTTGCATCATATGCTGCTCCGTCTCCCACGTTGCCTCTTCGACACCCCTTCTGTCCCACTGTACCTTAACCATAGGAATCACTTTATTACGCAACCTGCGTTCAGCTCGATCCAAGATCATAACCGGTCGTTCCTCATACGACACATCTGTATCCAACTGTACCTCAGGTAACTGTAATACATGACTCGGATCTGGTTCATACTTCCTCAATAGTGAAACATGAAAAACATCATGAATACCACTCAATGCCGGCGGTAGTGCCAAGCGATATGCCAACGTACCAATACGTTGCAACACCTCATACGGACCAACATACCGTGGAGACAATTTCCACGCTTACCAAACCGTACTACACCTTTAAAAGGTGAGATTTTCAAGAACACACGGTCACTAACTTGAAATTCAAGTGGTCTACGTTGCTTATTGGCATAAGCAGCCTGTCTATCCTGAGCAGCTTTAAGTTTCAATCGAATTAACTTTACTTTCTCTTCCATTTCATGAATCATATCCGGTCCATGTAAGGAAGACTGATCCACATCATCCCAATACAATGGCGATCTACATCGTCGCCCATATAGAGCCTCAAATGGTGCCATCTGTATACTAGATTGATAACTGTTATTATATGAAAATTCCACTAATGGCAATGACTCTTGCCATGAGTTATCAAACTCTAATACACAGGCACGCAACATATCCTCAAGTGTCTGTATCGTACGCTCTGTTTGTCCATCTGTCTGAGGATGATAGGCTGTACTCAACCGAACTTCAGTTCCCAACGCTGTTTGTAACCCTTCCCAAAAATGAGAAGTAAATCTCGGATCCCTATTCGATACAATGGAAACTGGTATACCATGTAGTCTCACTACATGTTGAATATACAACTGTGCCATTCTCAAATATGTAAATGTCATACAATATGGCACAAAATGAGATACTTTGGTGAGTCGGTCAACGATCACCCAAATAGCATCGCAACCAGAAGACGTCCGTGGCAAATGAGTCACAAAATCCATCGTGATATGTTCCCATTTCCACTGAGGAATTTTCAAACTGTGTAATTCACCTCCAGGTTTCTGTCTTTCCGCTTTCACTTGTTGACAGATCAAACACCGTTTCACAAAGCTCAACACATCCTGTTTCATACGTTTCCACCAAAATTGGGTACGTAAATCATGATATATTTTCTTTCCTCCAGGATGTATACTGTATCTACTACAATGAGCACGTTGTAGTAGTTCTTGGCGTAGTCCCAACGCTGCAGGTACTACCCAACAAGTCATGTATTTCAGAATTCCATCAGTTGCAAGTACAAACTGCGATGTTTGTGCTTGACTTATCAGTTCTTTCCAATGTTGTACCTCATCATCAGTCATTTGTGCCGTTCTAATTTTCTCAAAAATGTCGGGTTCAACCAACAATGTTGACACTCGTACTGGCACCGTTTCCACATCAAAATCATAACCCAAAGTACAACAAGAAGTCATCAACGCTGATAAATGAATCATCTCATCAGCCGTATGATGTACTTTTTGACTCAAGGCATCTGCTGTAAGATTAGCCTTTCATGGATGATATTCAATCTCACAATCATAATCTTTCAACAGATCCATCCATCTCCTTTGTCTCATATTCAACTCTGCTTGAGTGAATAAAAACTTTAAACTCTTATGATCTGTGTATATGGTAAACGACGTACCATATAAATAATGTCGCCATATCTTTAAGGCAAAGACAATGGCAGCCAATTCCAGATCATGTACTGGATATCTCATTTCATGTGGCTTCAATTGTTGTGATGCATAAGCCACTACATGTTTATCCTGCATCAGTACACAACCCAAACCTAGTAATGATGCATCAGTATATAATGCAAACCTGTCATGTTCCGATGGAATGATCAAGACTGGAGCTGTAGTCAATCGATGTTTCAATTCCTGAAAACTACGCTCACAAGCCTCTGACCATCGAAATGATACTTCCTTCTGTGTCAAATGTGTCAATGGTTTGGCGATCGCTGAAAATCCTTCAACAAACCGTCTATAATACCCAGCCAAACCCAAGAAACTACGAATCTCTAGCACAGAAGTAGGTGCTGACCAATTCAACACTGCTTCCACTTTCTTCGGATCAACTGATATACCTTCTTCTGAAATTACATGTCCCAAAAAGCCGACACTAGTCAACCAAAACTCACACTTACTGAGTGCATACAACTGATGTGTCCTCAACAATTGCAATACCAAATGCAAATGTTGAACATGTTCTGCATCACTCTGCGAATAGATCAGTATATCATCGATAAAGACAATGACAAATCGAT
Organism: Haberlea rhodopensis; assembly: GCA_907163345.1. Classification (NCBI taxonomy): domain Eukaryota; kingdom Viridiplantae; phylum Streptophyta; class Magnoliopsida; order Lamiales; family Gesneriaceae; genus Haberlea; species Haberlea rhodopensis. Next base: position 213,701 of record CAJQUN010000455.1, on the reverse strand, counting down.
CAAGGTATTCCTGAAACACACGATTCATTAAACTCATAAAGACAGCGGGAGCATTTGTCACTCCAAATGGCATTACCAGAAACTCATAATGTCCATAACGAGTTCTGAATGATGTCTTCTGTATATCTCCTTCCCTCACACGTATTTGATGATATCCTGACCTCAAATCAATCTTAGAATAAATCCTTGATCCCTGTAACTGATCAAATAAATCATCAATACGAGGAAGAGGATATTTATTCTTTATTGGTACCTTGTTCAATTGTCGTAGTCAATACACAATCGCATTGTCCCATCCTTCTTCTTAACAAACAATATCGGAGCACCCCAAGGCGATACACTAGGATGTATGTACCCCTTGTCCAGTAAATCTTGCAATTGAGTTTTCAATTCCTTCAATTCAGTTGGTGCCATCCGATAAGGAGCTCGTGAAATTGCAGAAGTACCAGGTATCAAATCAATACCAAATTCCACTTCTCGACTCGGTGGGAATCCAGGTATCTCATCTGGAAACACATCCGCATATTCTGCAACCACTGGTATCTCCTCCACTTTCCTTTCTATTTTCTGTTCAGTGACATCAAGGGCATAAATCAAATAACCCGCATGTCCACGTTCTAACAAACGCAACATTCGGATTGCTGATATCAAAGGAATCCTTGCCCTCGATCCCTGGCCATAGAAGAACCATTGATTTCCAGTATCAGACTGAAATCTCACTATCTTCTGACAACAATCCACAACAAACTGATATTTACTCAACACATCAATTCCAAGGATACAATCAAAATCTATCATGTCTAATACAATCAAATCAGCCTGTAGTCTATCCTCAGTCTCAAACTGAATATCACAATCTGATACACTCTGACAAGTCATCACAGTAGTTCCCATGGGTGTCGAGACATAAAGAGGCATCAATAGTGGAGACGAGCATATATGATACTGATCAATAAAAGCTTGTGCAATAAAAGAATGTGATGCACCAGTATCAATCAACAGTAAAGCAGGATAAGTAAATAAAGTACACTTACCCGCTATCACATCATCAGGAGCTGCCTCTGCTTCCTCCCTATTCAGTGCATACACCTGAGAGTGAGGTGGTCCTGTCCTCTGTCCTCCACAGACTGTGGTACACCCTGTGGTCTCTGTTGTACTGTATTCTCTGACATGGGTCCTCTCCTCTGTTGTCCACCCACTTGAGGACAATCACGGATCACATGTCCTGGCCTCCCACAACGGAAACAAACTACTGGATTCAATTGAGGACAATCTCGTTTAAAATGTGGTCCGCCACATTTAAAGCACTGCACACCACTGCCAATACTACTACATTGGAACAGTCCCTTTGAACATCGTTCACTACCCTTCCGCATTGTAAACCGCTTCCCACTAAATCTAGAGGAAGATGCACCACCTCGTGGTGATTTAAACTGTTCTCCTCTAGGTCTCATACTCTCAGATGTAGGTGGTTGGGCTAGTCCAACATCTTTGTATACCCCTACAACAATCTCAGTCATCTCAGCCCTAGTCAATGCTTCTTCATATGATGTAGGGTTATTGGACATGACCCTATCAAACAATTCAGGCCTCAAACCCTTCACAAATTGTCTGATCTTTGCCTTTGTGTTTACAGCAATATGTGGTACATACCGTAGCAATGAAGAATATTGCACAGCATAGTCCGATACTGTCATTGATCCCTGTCTCAAGTTTGTAAATTCATCCTCTTTCCTCTGTCTTGCAGCAACAGAGAAATAATGTTCAAGGAACTTCGTTCTAAACACATCCCAGGTAACTGTCTGTCCTTGAGCCCTCAGCTCAAGCACTGTGGATTTCCACCACATCATAGCTTTCTTCGCTAACTGAAATTCAGCTAAGCGTAACCAAGCAGTCTTAGCACACGGTGCTGATACAAATATCTGTTCCACACGTTCCAGCCATTCCTCCGCCAGTTCCCCTGATTCAGTGTGATATCCCTGAAATGATTAATTGCAATCTGGTGCATTAATTGTGATTATATGATTAATTATGGTAGTAATTAATTATGTGTTGGAATTTATTTACCTTATGGAAATGCATGGTCATGTGGATAGGATGACCCGGGGTTGCATTTCAGGGTGCATGTGGTGCATGTTGGGTAAATATTATTGGAAGCATGATTTATTTGCCTTTGGTAGCAATTTATTAGAAATCATGTGTTTAAATTGATATTTGGTGCATTATGAGTAAATGCTTTGAAAAATATCATGTTGGGGTGTTTTATACACCATGGAGTTATTTTGGTATGCTTTTAATTAATTAAAACCAACACCCTTTTATACCCAACCACACCTCATCCCCTCTCACTCTTACTTTACCAAATCACTTTCCCACTCAAACCCTACCCCTCATTTTCGAGTTCCAGCCTTTGGGTGGAAAGAAGTCCTTGCAAAATCTTGTTTTGTGGAGATTATTGGGTGATTTGAGGTCCCCAAGAGGTATGGATACCTCATTGTAAATTTTGTAAGGTTTTGTTTAAGTTTGGGTTGATTTTGAAGGGTTTTGAAATGGGTTTGTGTTGGGTTGTTGTGGTTTTGGTTAAGGGTTAGATTTCTACTTGTTTTGAAGTATGTTTTGGTGGTTTATGTTGATATTTATGTTGTTGGTTGGTTGGTTTAAGTGTTGGAATGGATTGGAATGGTTTTGAGGTGCAAAAATGGAGTTTTTCGGGTAACAGAGGTTGGCGATCGATCGCCCCTTTCCAGGCGATCGATCGCGCCCAGGCAGTGGGTTTTGCCAGCGTTTGGCGATCGATCGCCACTCTTGGGCGATCGATCGGTGCGGCTGGCGATCGATCGCGCCAAGGGTGGCGATCGATCGCCGAAGGGTGAAAAATGTTGGTCTCGGACAGTGAGGATTGGCGATCGATCGCCGTGATGGGCGATCGATTGCGAAAGCCAAAATTTGGTATTTTTGGATTTTTTTGTAGGATTTTTGGTATTGGACTATTATTGGGTTCTAATATTGGTTTGTGTGAATGTGTAGAACCATCCCATGTGGTAACACAGCCAAGGCATTGAAGTCCTACCATACCCTACATTTTGGAAAGGTACGTAGTGGACGTACGGGCACCCCAACGGTACATGTATCTTATATACTTATTGTTTATGCATTGTGGATGCAAGTATATATGTGGTATTGCATAGTGGATGCAAATACATGTTATGCATGATGTTTATAGATGCATATGATTATTGGTGCATATCCCATGAGTCGTGGTCATCCCTTGATGATTTTAATGCTTGCCGCTATTTGGTTTGGTTCCGCTAAATGTGAAGTGAGGGGTGGGAGCGCCGCATGTCACATTTGAGCGTGTTTATCATATAGGACGAGGAAACGGTATTTGCCGCTCAATGAGAGGCGAGGGGTGGGAGTCCCGCAGTCCATTGAAGCGAGGTTATCCTATGCCGTCTATATGTAAATAAGCGAAGGGGCATTAAAATACATTGTGATGGACAGACTAGGGATTGAGGATCAGTTTGGTATTGATGAAATGGTATATGTTCATGACATGTTTAGACCATTTAAAATAATCTATTGATTATACTCATGAGTTATGGTACAGGGACAACCAAATGGGAAGCGTTTGAAATGCATGGTGAAAACAGGAAGTGTTTATTATGATTATGCATTTACGCTTTATCTTCATATTGTGTTGAATATGAATGATTATTATTGCTCATGTTTGGGGGTTGTCCTTGTAGGTACCTTTTTGGCATGATAGAAGGGCTTGAACGGGTTGAGGTGGTGAGCTTGACGAGCATTCTATTGAGGATGAAAGGACAGGATTATTTTGGATAGTATCTACTCTAGGAGTAGTATAAAACTATAGTTGCACACATTCTTTTGATTGGAATGTAATTAATCCATTTGGTAGTCCTTATTTTTGGCATGTAATGCTTAAGCTCATAGACTCAACATGTTCTTTTAGACTCTGATTTGTTTATATTAGCTCTATTATGCCTTGATTCCGCACTTAAGGATTAGGGTCCTTACATTAGTGGTATCAGAGCAGTGGTTAGAGAACCCGGGAACGAGTGAAGGGTAGCCTTAGCATGATAGGCTAGGTGCTTACATTCGAAGCATGTTTATGCATGTGGTGCATATTAATGTATATTCTGTTATACTAACATGCGTATTCTCATTCCTGTTATCTAACGGCATAACATATATACTGCTTTGGACTTGTTGTTAACATTTGTATTACAGCATGGCTGCTAATGAGGAGGTTGGAGATATTGGTAGTGTGAACGCAAGCGTCGGTCAAGTGAACCCTCTACCTCCACCGGCCGTAGGCATGGAACCAGTGGTTCAGTTACTGCTACCGGGTGAGATTAGTTTGACGCAATTTCTGTCTTACCATCCGCCCCGGTTTGATGGGACAGAGTCCGGAGAAGAGGCTGAAGAGTGGTTGGAAAGACTTGAGCAGATCTTTGTATCGGCTCCTTGTGCTGTGACAGCTTGGCTGAGGCTAGCAGAGTTTCAATTAGCCAAGAAACCTCTGATGTGGTGGAGGAGCACAGTAATGGAAATGAGAGCACTGGGTGCTGTGATCGACTGGACACTCTTCAGGACTAGGTTTTTGAACCGGTAATTCTCCGCTGCGGCGAGACAGACAAAGGAGGATGAATTCACAAGTCTGAAGCAGGGGAACATGACAGTGGCAGACTATGCCACACGGTACTCTTCGTTGTTGAGGTACGTTCCCCATATTGCCACCAGTGGGCACGCTAAGATGAGGAACTTTATGAAAGGATTGCGACCGGAGCTCTATGACCGGGTTATCACAAATATAACCCAACTTCTTTTGATGACGCTCTCACAAGAGCGGAGCTTGCTGAGCTAGGAGTGGGAGCTTACGCTATGCCACCACCAGTACCACAACAGAGGCAGACTAGTGACAGCTTGAGGCCTCGGGGTGAGCCATTTAAACCCCGTGGTGCCTCTTCATCTTCACGGTATGGTGGAAAGAAGTACTTTGGACAGAAGCAGGATGGCAAGAAGGGTAATTGGTCGGCCAATCGAGGATCTTCATAAGGGGATAGGCCGGGAGAGCCGAGGTGCAACAATTGTGGAGGGCCACATTCTTCAAACAAGTGTCCTGCATGTTATATCTGTGGCAAGATGGGCCACATTGCTCGATATTGCCCCACACGGGGAGGACAGTCAGAGTATCAGGGCAGCAGGCCGAGATTTGAGGATAGGACAGTGCAGCAGAGGCAGCAGTTTGGGCCTCGACCATCGGGGGGTCAGACAGTACGACCACCCCAGGGACAGGTGTATGCACTGACCAGGGAGCAGGCCCAGGCAGCCCTAGAGGAGGTGATTGCCGGTACGTGCCATTTATTTACGTACCCTGCTTTTATTTTGATCGATACAGGTGCCTCCCATTCTTTTGTATCGGTGGGTTTTGTGGAAAGACACCATATGCGCACGTCTTCTTTACCCACGCCTCTCCTTGTCTCGACACCCACTGGAAGAAATGTTGTTGCTGATCAGTTTATGGCAGACTGCCTCATTTATTTTGAGGGCAACGAATTGAGATCAGACTTGATTGTGCTGGGTATGTCAGACTTCGACTGTATCTTGGGTATCGATGTTCTGAACAGATATCAGGCAGTGGTAGATTGCCGGCAGAGGACAGTGAAGTTCAGACCTGAGTTGGGCAGTCAGTGGACTTTCTATGGCAACGGTTCTCGTGCGAAGATTCCGTTGATTTCAGCGATCAAGATGACTCAGTTGTTGGAACGTGGCCACACGGGCTATCTCATTTATGCCGTGGACACGTCTGGGAAGAGTAAAGAACTAAGAGTTGAGGATGTACCAGTGGTAGCAGAGTTTGCTGATGTATTCCCAGAAGAGATCCCAGGATTCCCACCGGCTAGGGAAGTTGAGTTTGGGATCGAGCTGTTGCCAGGGACATCCGCTATCTCTTGTGCACCTTATAGGATGGCACCGGCCGAGTTGAGAGAGTTGAAAGAACAGTTACAGGATCTCCTGGACAAAGGATATATACGCCCGAGCGTGTCGCCATGGGGCGCACCAGTTCTCTTTGTGAAGAAGAAGGACGGTTCGATGCGGTTGTGCATCGATTACCGGCAACTGAATAAGGCTACAGTGAAGAACAAGTATCCTCTCCCAAGGATAGATGATCTGTTTGATCAGTTGCAAGGTACCAGGGTGTATAGCAAGATTGATTTGAGATCCGGGTATCATCAGATTCGGGTCAGAGAGGAAGATGTGCAGAAGACAGCGTTCCGGACCCGATATGGACATTATGAGTTCTTAGTGATGCCGTTCGGTGTGACGAATGCTCCAGCGGTCTTCATGAGTCTGATGAACAGAGTGTTTCAGCAGTATCTTGATCAGTTCGTCATCGTGTTCATAGACGATATTCTTATCTACTCCCGGAGTGAGGAAGAGCATGTGAAACACTTGAGGACAGTGCTTCAGATTCTCAGAGAGCATCAGTTATATGCTAAGCTCAGTAAGTGTGAATTTTGGCTGAGCAGTGTAGTGTTTCTGGGGCATGTCATATCGAGCAGCGGGATATCTGTAGATCCCAAGAAGATTGAGGCTGTGATGGAGTGGGCTGCCCCCACTTCTGTGCCTGAGATCCAGAGTTTTCTGGGTTTGGCCGGTTATTATCGACGCTTTGTCAAGGGCTTTTCGAAGATTGCCAAGCCGCTGACTCAGTTGACCCAGAAGGGAGTGCCTTTCTTTTGGTCAGAAGCTTGTGAGGAGAGCTTCCAGGAATTAAAGCACCGGTTGACGACGGCGCCAGTGTTAGTGATCCCGACGGAGAACTCCAGATTTATTCTGTATACTGACGCATCACTTCAGGGCCTTGAGTGTGTTCTGATGCAAGATAAGCATGTGGTAGCTTATGCATCGAGGCAGTTGAAGCCGCATGAGACCAGATATCCAGTTCATGACTTGGAATTGGCTGCTATCATCTTTGCCCTGAAGATTTGGAGGCATTACTTGTATGGTACTTCGTTTACCATTTACACGGATCACAAGAGCCTCAAGTTTTTATTCACTCAGGCAGAGCTGAACATGAGGCAGAGGAGGTGGATGGACCTACTCAAGGACTATGATTGCGAGATCGAGTACCATCCGGGGAAAGCCAATTTGACAGCAGACGCTTTGAGCCGGAAAGTGAGGAGTTCTGCTGAGGACGTCATTCATTTGTCAGCTATGATGACCTCTTATTGCCATCTGGGCTATGATTTTAACATATATGCATCGCCTGTGTATGTATCGACTCTGTTAGCCGAGCCAGACATCTATGAGAACATCAGGAGAGCTCAGAGGTCAGATGATGAAGTTCAGAGGTGGTTATCTTTAGTACATCTTGGTCAGCCAACGAAGTTCAGGGTGGCAGATGACGGATCCTTGAGATTGGGTGACCGTTGGGTGGTTCCGAGTACGCCGGAGTTGCGTAAAGGGATCTTGGAGCGAGCTCACAGTAGCAGACTTAGCATCCACCCAGGCGGGAAGAAGATGTACAGAGATTTGCGTGGTCAGTTTTGGTGGAAAAGGATGAAGTCTGATGTCGTCGCTTTTGTAAAGAGATGTTTGATCTGCCAGCAGGTTAAGGCAGAGAGACAGAGACCTGGCGGCGAGTTGAGAAGCTTGGAGATACCGAAGTGGAAGTGGGAGCACATTTCCATGGACTTCGTGACTCATTTGCCGAGGAGTGCTTCAGGCTTTGATGCTATTTGGGTGATTGTGGACAGATTGACTAAGGTAGCCCACTTTATCCCCTATAGCATGACATTCACATTTTTGAGGATGGCGCAGTTGTATATTAGAGATGTGGTGAGATTGCATGGGATCCCCGTTTCCATAGTGTCGGATCGAGATCCGCGATTCACATCTCATTTCTGGGAAGGCCTTCAGTCAGCTTTGGGAACTGAAGTCAGATTGAGTACTGCTTATCATCCTCAGACGGATGGGCAGACCGAGCGCACTATTCAGACACTCGAGGACATGTTAAGAGCTTGTGTTTTGGAGTTCGATGCCTCTTGGCAGGATTCAGTGCCTCTGGTAGAGTTTTCGTATAACAATAGCTACCAGGCGAGTATTCAGATGGCTCCGTTTGAAGCTCTTTATGGCAGACGGTGTAGATCACCCTTATGTTGGGATGATTTGGACCGCAAATCGGTCGGAGGACCGGAGCTGATTCGGGAGATGGAAGAGAAGATAAAGAAAATAAGGCAGAAAATGAAAGCGGCCCAGGACAGACAGGCAGCTTATGCAAATAAACGGCGGAGACCGTTGGAATTTCAGTTGGGAGATAAGGTCTTTTTGAAGATCTCGCCTTTCAGAGGCGTTGTGCGATTTGGGATGCGCGGGAAACTGTCTCCGAGGTATGTTGGACCGTACGAGATTTTGCAGCGCATTGGCACCTTAGCTTACCGACTGGTTTTGCCGCATTCTTTATCTGGGATACATGATGTGTTTCATGTATCGATGCTGCGGAAGTATGAGCCGGATCCGTCTCATGTGTTACAGCCTTCCGAAGTTCAGTTAGAGTCCGATATATCTTATGTGGAACGGCCTGTCAGAATTCTGGATCGAGCAGACCGTAGACTTCGGAACAAAGTGATACCTATGATCAAGGTTCAGTGGGATCGCAGGGGTGTCGAGGAGGCTACGTGGGAGACGGAGCGGCATATGGTGCAGCACTACCCGGAACTATTCTCTGGTATGTGCTTATGTTTAGTTTCCTTTTGGGGTAAGTGCATGTGATTTCGAGGACGAAATCTTATAAGTAGGGGAGTATTGTGATATCCCTGAAATGATTAATTGCAATCTGGTGCATTAATTGTGATTATATGATTAATTATGGTAGTAATTAATTATGTGTTGGAATTTATTTACCTTATGGAAATGCATGGTCATGTGGATAGGATGACCCGGGGTTGCATTTCAGGGGGCATGTGGTGCATGTTGGGTAAATATTATTGGAAGCATGATTTATTTGCCTTTGGTAGCAATTTATTAGAAATCATGTGTTTAAATTGATATTTGGTTTATGAGTAAATGCTTTGAAAAATATCATGTTGGGGTGTTTTATACACCATGGAGTTATTTTGGTATGCTTTTAATTAATTAAAACCAACACCCTTTTATACCCAACCACACCTCATCCCCTCTCACTCTTACTTTACCAAATCACTTTCCCACTCAAACCCTACCCCTCATTTTCGAGTTCCAGCCTTTGGGTGGAAAGAAGTCCTTGCAAAATCTTGTTTTGTGGAGATTATTGGGTGATTTGAGGTCCCCAAGAGGTATGGATACCTCATTGTAAATTTTGTAAGGTTTTGTTTAAGTTTGGGTTGATTTTGAAGGGTTTTGAAATGGGTTTGTGTTGGGTTGTTGTGGTTTTGGTTAAGGGTTAGATTTCTACTTGTTTTGAAGTATGTTTTGGTGGTTTATGTTGATATTTATGTTGTTGGTTGGTTGGTTTAAGTGTTGGAATGGATTGGAATGGTTTTGAGGTGCAAAAATGGAGTTTTTCGGGTAACAGAGGTTGGCGATCGATCGCCCCTTTCCAGGCGATCGATCGCGCCCAGGCAGTGGGTTTTGCCAGCGTTTGGCGATCGATCGCCACTCTTGGGCGATCGATCGGCGCGGCTGGCGATCGATCGCGCCAAGGGTGGCGATCGATCGCCGAAGGGTGAAAAATGTTGGTCTCGGACAGTGAGGATTGGCGATCGATAGCCGTGATGGGCGATCGATTGCGAAAGCCAAAATTTGGTATTTTTGGATTTTTTTGTAGGATTTTTGGTATTGGACTATTATTGGGTTCTAATATTGGTTTGTGTGAATGTGTAGAACCATCCCAGGTGGCAACACAGCCAAGGCATTGAAGTCCTACCATACCCTACATTTTGGAAAGGTACGTAGTGGACGTACGGGCACCCCAACGGTACATGTATCTTATATACTTATTGTTTATGCATTGTGGATGCAAGTATATATGTGGTATTGCATAGTGGATGCAAATACATGTTATGCATGATGTTTATAGATGCATATGATTATTGGTGCATATCCCATGAGTCGTGGTCATCCCTTGATGATTTTAATGCTTGCCGCTATTTGGTTTGGTTCCGCTAAATGTGAAGCGAGGGGTGGGAGCGCCGCATGTCACATTTGAGCGTGGTTATCATATAGGACGAGGAAAGGGTATTTGCCGCTCAATGAGAGGCGAGGGGTGGGAGTCCCGCAGTCCATTGAAGCGAGGTTATCCTATGCCGTCTATATGTAAATAAGCGAGGGGCATTAAAATACATTGTGATGGACAGACTAGGGATTGAGGATCAGTTTGGTATTGATGAAATGGTATATGTTCATGACATGTTTAGACCATTTAAAATAATCTATTGATTATACTCATGAGTTATGGTACAGGGACAACCAAACGGGAAGCGTTTGAAATGCATGGGGAAAACAGGAAGTGTTTGTTGGGATATGCCCTAAGACAAGTCATTAGATGATTGTTTAAGACATACAATGTTTATGGTTTTATGAATGGCAATTCATTATTATATATTATTCTTTTAACTGTGCATTGTGAATTAATATATATGTTAATGTCCTTTGAATAATATTGTATTATTCTTAAAGATGTCCCTAGTCAAGTATTATCATGAATAGGGATAATGATAATACGTAGAGACTAGTATATGTTGATCGATGAATTGTTCATTGATATGAGATATCAAATCAACATATGGGTACATGTTAGAGAACGATGTACTGGACAGACCCACCATGAGAATGCAACATGGATAGTTATATGATCGTCATATGCAATTCTCATAGTGATAATAATGTATACAATCCTTACGACTTGTGATCATCAGAGATCCCAACATAAGGAGTTATGTATCTTGATATCGTCAAACGTTACCCGTAACAGGGTAATCTATAAAGGCGACTATTGGATACACTACGAATTATGTAGAGGGATGTTGACTGATCGAGATAGGATTTGTCCCTCCTATATAACAGGAGATGTGTTTGGCCCTTGATCAAGTGAGAACTAAAATGCATGGCCATGCTCGAATGAGTCGATATGAGATATCGAGCTTATTCGTTTATTCTAGTTCTACTTGGGGATCAAGAAATGAAGATTGAATATACGAGTATGACTATTCCATGACTCGTGTTCAATCTAAACACAAAGGACAAAGGGATTAAGTTACATGATTAATATTATCACAAGTTCTAAAGGTTATGTCGAGTCATTGACATTCTCGTAATTTGGGTAGCATCGATGTGTTGCTAGATACCGCTCGATGCTTGCGACATAAAATGAGATTTTATGTCACTGCCAACATTACGAGATCCTATCGGGTCGCACAAAAGATTAAATCGAGAAGGGAAATTAAATTCATGGGATGAATTAAATAATTAAGAGGAGTCTTAATTAATAATCATAAGGATTAATTAAATCATGGGCTTAAGCCCATGAAGCTTTAAGAAAGCCTTTAATTAATCATATTTAATATGATTGCATGGTGTTTTATTGTAAGACAATTTTATATCAAAACCTACACCCAAAACCAAGCCACACGGCCGCCTACAATACCATCAAAAGCTCTCGGCTTCTTCAAGGTAGCCGAAGGAGATTTGGTGGTTTTTGTGGCGATTATTCGATTGTGAATCGAGTTAGCTTTGTGTATCGGTTTAATAACTTGTCTAGCAACTTGTTATTAAACCATCCCTTCACCCGATTTGATCGTGTGATACCGTTGAGGCAAAACCAATCGAGTTTTGCTATTGACTCGGAGAAGGCGTAGGACGTGGTGCAGCTCCGTGGATTCTGCTTCAAACGCGCTACAAGGGTAAGACTCTTATGTAATTCTCTAATCCGATATGAATCCCTATGTATAGATCGCTGGTTTGTAATCCCAAAATTTTATTCCGCTGCGCTGTATGCTCATGGGGTTACTTACAGTGTTTATTATGATTATGCATTTACGCTTTATCTTCATATTGTGTTGAATATGAATGATTATTATTGCTCATGTTTGGGGGTTGTCCTTGTAGGTACCTTTTTGGCATGATAGAAGGGCTTGAACGGGTTGAGGTGGTGAGCTTGACGAGCATTCTATTGAGGATGAAAGGACAGGATTATTTTGGATAGTATCTACTCTAGGAGTAGTATAAAACTATAGTTGCACACATTCTTTTGATTGGAATGTAATTAATCCATTTGGTAGTCCTTATTTTTGGCATGTAATGCTTAAGCTCATAGACTCAACATGTTCTTTTAGACTCTGATTTGTTTATATTAGCTCTATTATGCCTTGATTCCGCACTTAAGGATTAGGGTCCTTACATTCAGTCCCCTCAAACGTGGGTGGCTGATAACTCAGAAATTGCGTCAACGTCAATTCCCCAGGCAACAGTACCTGTTCCACTGGCCCTTGCTAAATCGGTGGTGGTGGCACAGGCGCCATCCTCACACTAGCATTGCCACTCATGGCATCCCCAACATCCTCATGATACCCTCTGTCTATCATAACTGTATATCAAAGGTTAACAATAACATTCAAAATGATAAAACATGTTAGAAGAACATTCCATTACAAATCCTAACATGATATTACCATTCTCAACATGTTTTCAAGTGTTTAGGTAACTCCCTAATACACTTCCTCTACCCATGTTCATCCCGTTCTCGAACCACTGCTCTGATACCACTAATGTGGGGTCCTCGTTACTTAATCCATTATGTATTATATTAACATACATCTGTGAGTTCTGAATTAAGTAATAACATACACTGATTAAGAGTATCTTACTAGTTAAGTTGTTACAGGTTTTATAAAAACCTACCAACTACACATCATATGTACAACAACAACCTACTACAATGATAACTCCTAGGCAGTTGTTCAGCTCGCAGCGGAAAATGACTCACATCCCGTCCTCTGATAGGCTTAGATTTTGAGTGATTTTAACTGTAATTTCTTCTCATTTTCCGTACTTTTTCCTGGATGATATTATGCTTTTTGGTGTTTATTCGTTTGTTTCAGGAAATTAGATCGGAAGTGGAAGAAATGAGCTTATATGAAGATAACGGGCGAAATCGAGGCGTAAAAGATGAGAAAATGAAGAAGATGATTTTTTCAGATCTCGATCGATCGAGATTTATTCTCGATCGATCGAGCCAGCCAGAAGCGAGAATCAGAATTTTTGAAGTCTCGATCGATCGGTGGAAATATCGATCGATCGAGCAAGGCAGTAACCTCGGAGCTGAAATTTTCAAATTCTCGATCGATCGGTGGAAAATCCCGATCGATCGAGCGAGGCAGTGAGTGAAAAAGGCTGATGTGAACAGTGCACCGATCGATCGGTGAAATTCTCGATCGATCGAGACGCGAAATCTGAAGATTTTATTTTCCTTTTTTATCGAGATTTTGGAGGGCTTTTTAGGGTGATTCTCTTCTACACAATTGGAGACGAATTTTACAGAGAATATCAGACGATTTCTAGGTCAAGGAACCACCGCCCAACGCTGCCAAGGAGATCCAATCTCCGTTCTTCGTCCAAAGTCGAGCCAATCTCTTCCGGAGTGCAAGGAAGGAACAAGAGAAGAAATCACGGTGCAACGCACGGATTCATCCATCGTTTATCGTATTTCTGAACCTTAGTTTATTTGATTTTCATTGTCATTTGAAGTTTTTGAGGTCGAGAGACAATTAAACTCATCTGTATTTGATTTGAATTGAATTTGGTTTATATTATTGAAGTTTTCGTTCGTTGTGTTTGATATATTGATTCATTGGTATTTGAGCGTATTGATATTTATTGTTCATAAATTGATTGCTTGTGTAGATCAAAGTCTAGCTAGCTTTGATTGAATTTGAGGGTTACAGCCGAGATCGAGAGATAACGCTGTAACACGCTCCATTAATTTATGATATATGTTACGATTGAGATCGAGAGATGATATCGCATACGTGAGAACTTGAAATCGAAAGATTTAGAGTTATAAGGTTTTGATAATTTAAGCAACTTTGAATTAGTAAATAGGTGCACGAGAGTGACTTGTTCTAATTTATTGTTAGTTTCTTTACAGCTCGAGAGAGTGTATCGAATAATAGTGAAAACCTTTCACCTTTAAAATCAATTGAGTGATAATTTGAGAATTCCGTTGAATCAGTAGAAATAATATAATTGAACTACGAGCTTGGTAATTTTCTCGAGTGACTTACCTTCGCATTTCCGGAACCATTCTATTCATTGTTTCTAGTTTAATTTTTATTCTTAGTTTAATTTAGTTCTAGTAAATCAAACTCTTTTGTCATAGGCTAAATAAAATTTTAAATCTTATTTGGTACTTATACGTTAGTCCCTGTGGATTCGACAACCTGTACTTAATTTTCACTATACTAAAACTTGACAACCGTGCACTTGCGGTAGAATCGCTTCAAACCATTCTTTGAAATATCTTTTGTTTAAAAATAAAGCGGTCAAGTTTTTGGCGCCGTTGCCGGGGACTAATCTGTATAATATCATACGAGATTAGTTAATTATAATTTAGCCAATTCTTTTATTATTGCATTTTTATTATCTTTGTTTTTCTCTTGTCGATCGTTGTTAATATTTTCTTTGTATATTTTTGTTGTCACCTTTTGTCTATTTTGTACAGGAATCGGTTCTTTAGTGCATGCATAGAAGAGAGGAACCCTTTCTCGAGCCTTTTGATCCAGAGATAGAGAGAACGTTACTAAGAATATTACGAGAAGCTCGAGAAATGGCTGACAATAACGAAGCACAGCACCCTAGATCGATGATGGACTTTGCACAACCCGCATTTCATGGATCGTTGTCGAGTATTACAAGGCCGACGATTCAAGCAAACAATTTTGAGATCAAGCCGGCAATCATACAAATGATTCAGCACTCAGTGATGTTCGGGGGAGCAGCTACAGATGATCCGAACAATCACATCTCCAACTTTTTGGAGATTTGTGATACATTCAAACACAATGGCGTCTCTGACGATGCCATCAGGTTAAGGCTCTTTCCCTTTTCATTACGAGACAAAGCTAAAGCCTGGTTGAATTCTTTACCTGCAGGTTCTATCACAACATGGGAGGGGATGACAAAGGCGTTTTTGTCAAAGTACTTTCCCCCTTCCAAGACGGCGAAGATGCGGAACGATATCACGACTTTTGGTCAGTTTGACCCCGAAACTTTATACGAAGCGTGGGATCGGTTTAAGGAGTTGTTGAGGAGATGCCCACACCATGGTCTACCCATATGGCTGCAGTATGAATCCGTGTGTGTCGAGGAGCACCACTACCCAGTCCCCCTCCGGAGCATGATGAGGACGACGATCAGTGACGATCGTCGTCATGGTATGTGTCTTTGCCTTTGCATTTATTTTTCTTGTTCATTGAGGGCAATTCACATGCTAAGTTTGGGGGGGTTTTTAATTATTTGTATATATCTTGTTTTTGCACATATTGCTACTTGTCTTGTTTCTTTTCCTAGCATGATTGCATGATGTTGAGACTAATTCGTCCTTGAGCATTACCAACCAAAAAATTTTTTTATTGATTGAGTTATTCTTGAGAATTGATGAGTTGGAATTGCAACGTAATACATGATGAAATTAATCCTCATCTAGATAGGAGTCATGAAAATGTTTAACTTGTTTGTATATATCCTTTGTTAACTACATGTCAAAACTGAGGAATAATTTGAGCACTTATTGAGTCATGATTGAGTGAAGTATGTATTGATTAAATTGAAAACTTGTGTTAACTATGATAAGTCTTGAGTATCTTAGAGAACTCTACAGTTTAGTTGAAAGCACTTTGAGGCGAAATTTATAATTAGGAACTAGACTTGGAGATGATTTAGGCGATTTTTGGACCGTTTGAGCCTTTCAAGCTTACCTGTTATATATTATATCCTTAGTGTCCCCTTTTGAGGCTTATTGAAAAAGAATGGTATATGCATTGCATATGATTAGACCCCCATTCGACATTCTTGGCAACTCATTATACCCACCTTGGTTTGAGCCTAAAAGAAAATTTTTACCTACCCCTAGGAGAGTATAATGAATCTCATTCATTGCACAGAATTGTTATATGCAAATGAGTTCAAAAGGAACAAAAGAATGAGCAAAGAAAAGAAAAAAAAAAAGAAAAGATGTAGAGAAAAGCCTTGAAAAGAAAAATTCAAAACAAGACCCAAAGTGGCCAAGGCTAGAAAAAAAAAAGTTGAAGAGAAGCTCAAAAATAGTTGAACTGATTTTGTTATACTCTCTTCTTTGAATTCATCCTCCCTTTTCTTTGAAGCCGACACCAAAAGGCCTAACGTTAATAGCTTTCAAGACCTTTTAATCCAAGTCTAGGGAACAATTAGATTAGTGGAGAAGTGCTGGATAGTAAACTTGTAGAGTAATTCAAAGTAATCTTGACTAGGAGTTAATATGGCACATGTTGATGTTAAAGATATATATGTAACTCATGTTTGACAATAGCACACACGCACGTTCCGATGTTGCGATGTATTGTTTAACTTAGGAGAAATTGCTTCTTGTTAAATGTTGATTGACTTCTATTGATGTGTAAGTAGGATTTCTGAGCTGTTACATATGTTGTAAAGATGATTCATGCTTAGTATCGAGTTTAACTTTTCTTTTTGAGTTTATTGCTTGCTCGAGGACGATCAAGTCTAAGTTTGGGGGAGTTGATAGGCTTAGATTTTGAGTGATTTTAACTGTAATTTCTTCTCATTTTCCGTACTTTTTCCTGGATGATATTATGCTTTTTGGTGTTTATTCGTTTGTTTCAGGAAATTAGATCGGAAGTGGATAAATGAGCTTATATGAAGATAACGGGCGAAATCGAGGCGTAAAAGATGAGAAAATGAAGAAGATGATTTTTTCAGATCTCGATCGATCGAGATTTATTCTCGATCGATCGAGCCAGCCAGAAGCGAGAATCAGAATTTTTGAAGTCTCGATCGATCGGTGGAAATATCGATCGATCGAGCAAGGCAGTAACCTCGGAGCTGAAATTTTCAAATTCTCGATCGATCGGTGGAAAATCCCGATCGATCGAGCGAGGCAGTGAGTGAAAAAGGCTGATGTGAACAGTGCACCGATCGATCGGTGAAATTCTCGATCGATCGAGACGCGATATCTGAAGATTTTATTTTCCTTTTTTATCTAGATTTTGGAGGGCTTTTAGGGTGATTCTCTTCTACACAATTGGAGACGAATTTTACAGAGAATATCAGACGATTTCTAGGTCAAGGAGCCGCCGCCCAACGCTGCCAAGGAGATCCAATCTCCGTTCTTCGTCCAAAGTCGAGCCAATCTCTTCCGGAGTGCACGGAAGGAACAAGAGAAGAAATCACGGTGCAACGCACGGATTCATCCATCGTTTATCGTATTTCTGAACCTTAGTTTATTTGATTTTCATTGTCATTTGAAGTTTTTGAGGTCGAGAGACAATTAAACTCATCTGTATTTGATTTGAATTGAATTTGGTTTATATTATTGAAGTTTTCGTTCGTTGTGTTTGATATATTGATTCATTGGTATTTGAGCGTATTGATATTTATTGTTCATAAATTGATTGCTTGTGTAGATCAAAGTCTAGCTAGCTTTGATTGAATTTGAGGGTTACAGCCGAGATCGAGAGATAACGCTGTAACACGCTCCATTAATTTATGATGTATGTTACGATTGAGATCGAGAGATGATATCGCATACGTGAGAACTTGAAATCGAAAGATTTAGAGTTATAAGGTTTTGATAATTTAAGCAACTTTGAATTAGTAAATAGGTGCACGAGAGTGACTTGTTCTAATTTATTGTTAGTTTCTTTACAGCTCGAGAGAGTGTATCGAATAATAGTGAAAACCTTTCACCTTTAAAATCAATTGAGTGATAATTTGAGAATTCCGTTGAATCAGTAGAAATAATATAATTGAACGACGAGCTTGGTAATTTTCTCGAGTGACTTACCTTCGCATTTCCGGAACCATTCTATTCATTGTTTCAAGTTTAATTTTTTATTCTTTAGTTTAATTTAGTTCTAGTAAATCAAACTCTTTTATCATAGGCTAAATGTGAGACCCCGATATCTCAATATACTAATAGGTGCGATTAAGAGAACTAAACATTCATATGAATAAATCAGAGTAAAGATTCATGTTGATTTTCCTGAGCTTAAGGGATACAGTAGTAAAAGTTTCAAAAGGGATTTCACAAATTCCTACAAAAGGTGCTACATTATAGTCTTATTCTACCACAAGTAGAAGCTATATAAAATTTTCTCAAATCTTGTAGCTAATCCCGTAGCTCTCCTTACAGCTCAGCTTCTCAACCCCGACCCTGGTTCTCAACAACAAAAGCACCTACAAAGACAACCCCCAACACATGAGCATAACACAATTCATATTCAACATAATATGAAAATAAGGCGTAAATGCACAATCATAAAATACAAATCACTTCCTGTATTTCCATCGCATTACAATGCCCACTGGTTGTCCCTGTACCATAATTCATAATATAACACATTATATGAATGTATGGTTTCACAAATGAATGTCATGACATTTCCTCTTTTTTTTTTTTTCTTGAGTCAGTCATCATCAGTTATTTTAATGCTTCTTCGCTTTCATAATCTCAAAGCAAGCGGTATCTCATCCTCGCTTCTTCATACTAGCGGTATCTCATCCTCGCTCAGTATGGTATAAACCCGCCTCCATGTGCAAGCGAGCCTCCCCCTCCCGCTCCACATTTTTAGCGGTAAAGCGTAAGCATTAACACCTTAACCGTGATCGCCCTGACTCGTGGAATACATCTCTTTATCCCACATTACAATATGCAACAACAATGCATAATATGCAACAACAATGCATAATAACATGTATCAACTCATAATGCATCACATTGCATTCATCATGTGTCATACAGACAAAACATAAATACATGTTACCGTTGGGATGCCCGTACGTCGCTTACGTACCTTTCCAAAAAGTAGTGTGTGGTGGGACTCTATCCCCTGCGTTGTGTAGCCGTCTGTGAGGGCTCTACACCAGTGTACAACACAATATTAGATGCCAATATATGATCCAAAATCAAGAATCCAACAAAAAATCAATATTTCAAAATTTTGTCTCTGGCGATCGATCGCTACCCCTTGGCGATCGATCGCCAAACTCCACTGTCCCATGGCGATCGATCGCGCCTTTTATGGCGATCGATCGCGTGGCTTTGATTTTGGCTACTGGACCTCGGCGATCGATCGCGCCATTTGTGGCGATCGATCGCCACCTGGTCTGTGCGCGATAATTTTCCAGAATGTTCAACACTGATATTCACACCTTTCATTCTAACATGTAAGACATACAACATGCCAAGACCAACATGCTAGTATTTAAAACACATTACCCTGAGTGTATTTACATCAAGATTGTACCCCAACCACAAACCCACATGCATTAAAATCACCCATGAACATCAGTACTCATCCAACATTTTCTGAAAACAGGGCATTGTCTTCCTGCCCAGATTTTTTTGAGTACACACTTTCAAGCAATGAAATCTACCACATAAGTCATGCAATTTGCTCGAATAAAAATGTCAAGGGTTTCATCAAACTACCATGCATATTTTCACATCGAAGGTTCATTCAAAAACCCTTCTAACATGCATAATACCACCCCTTCAATATCACTCCCAGATCACATATTTCCAGAAAACAGGGGAAAATATCTACCCAGATTTTCGAACACCATACTTTACATGCTTAAATCTACCACATAAAACATGTAATGTGCTCAAGGAAAAATACTGGAAGCTTCATAAACACACCATAAATGAACATGAATCGAAGGTTTAACAAAACCTAACCTAACATGCCATTTTTCACACTAAACAAAGTATGAACTCAACAAACAAAAACTTCAAACCCAGAAATGGTTTCTCACCCCTTTTGGCTCCGATTTTTGCAAGCTTTCCAAACAAGAAAAATGGTGGATCTCCTCTTGTTTTCCCTTACCAGATGTTGGACGAAAAAGTTGGAGAGAATGGAGTGATTTCGGTTATGACAAGGTGGAGTGGGAGATGAGAGAAGAGGTATGGGCAAGCTGCAGCTGGCAGCAGGGTATGGGTCAAGGGGGGGTGGTTTGTGGTGGGTTTATGTGATGTGTTATGTTTTGGTCCCGGTATTTCGCACGATGTATTAAAATATCCTCACATGATATTTTATAGTATTTTCTCATTAAAATACTTCAATTCCCATTTAAAAATATACTTTACCAAAACGATTAACACACACCCCAAATTAAACATGCCACAACCCCCACAATCCCAACATGTAACACATGCACCCTCACATGCACCTCCCAATATTATTAATTCATCACAAGAATTAATACCATAATTTTCACAACAATGATTAATGTTTAAATAACACATAATCATTTCGGGGATATCACAATACTCCCCTACTTATAGGATTTCGCCCTCGAAATCAGCATGCACTTACCCAAAATAAAGTGAAACGTAAATCACATACCAGAAAACAGTTCTGGGTAGTGCTGCACCATGTGTCGCTCCGTCTCCCACGTGGCCTCCTCGACACCCCTATGATCCCACTGAACTTTGACCATAGGTATAACTTTGTTTCTCAGTCTGCGATCTGCCCTATCCAAAATCCTGATAGGTCGCTCCACATAGGAAACATCGGACTCAATCTGAACCTCAGAAGGCTGTAACACATGTGAAGGATCCGGCTCATACTTCCTCAGCATAGACACATGGAATACATCGTGTATACCAGACAGAGAAGGCGGTAAAGCCAAACGGTACGCCAGAGTACCAACACGCTGTAAGATCTCATACGGCCCCACGTATCTAGGAGACAACTTCCCCCGCATACCAAACCGTACCACACCCCTGAAGGGTGAGATCTTCAGAAAAACTCTGTCGCCCAACTGAAACTCCAACGGTCTCCGCCGCTGATTGGCATATGCTGCCTGTCTATCCTGAGCTGCCTTCATCTTTCGTCTGATAACCTTAACTTTCTCTTCCATTTCCTGAACCAACTCTGGTCCTCCAACCGACTTACGGTCCAAGTCATCCCAACACAAGGGTGACCTACAACGCCTACCATAGAGGGCCTCAAAAGGAGCCATCTGTATACTTGCCTGGTAGCTGTTGTTGTAAGAGAACTCCACCAAGGCTATCAAGTCCTTCCATGATATGTCGAACTCTAGCACACAAGATCTCAACATATCCTCGAGCGTCTGTATCGTACGCTCGGTCTGTCCGTCCGTCTGAGGGTGATAGGCTGTGCTCAGCCTCAACTCTGTACCTAGAGCTGTCTGCAAACCCTCCCAGAAGTGAGATGTGAACCGCGGATCTCGATCAGACACTATCGAAACAGGAATCCCGTGTAGTCTCACTATATCTCTGACATATAACTGCGCCATCCTCAAGTGCGTATATGTCATACAGTAAGGAATGAAATGAGCCACTTTGGTCAATCTGTCCACGACTACCCAGATGGCATCAAAACCCGAAACAGTCCTCGGTAAGTGGGTCACGAAATCCATAGACACGTGCTGCCACTTCCACTCGGGTATCTCCAAACTCCTTAGTTCACCTCCCGACCTCTGCCTCTCAGCCTTCACCTGCTGACAAATCAAACAGCGCTTGACAAATGAGGTGACATCTTGTTTCATACGCCTCCACCAGAACTGGTTGCGTAGATCCTTATACATCTTCTTCCCGCCTGGGTGAACACTCATCCTGCTGCAATGAGCTCGCTGTAAGATACCCTGGCGCAACTCGGGTGTATCTGGAACCACCCATCTGTCGCCAAGTCTCAAAGAACCGTCCTCAGCCACTCTGAATCTCGATGGCTGATCTGAATGGACCACTAACATCCATCTCTGAATCTCTGCATCGGTCCCCTGAGCCTTCCTTATGTGATCATAAATAACCGGCTCAGCTAGCAAGGTCAAAACCTGTACTGGTGAAGAAGATACATCATAATCAAATCCCAGTTGGCAGTAGGAGCCCAACATAGCTGATAGGCACATGGCATCCTCTGCTGTGCTCCTCACCTTCCGACTCAAAGCGTCGGCTGTCAAGTTTGCTTTCCCGGGATGGTATAGGATTTCACAATCATAATCCTTCAGCAGATCCATCCATCTCCTCTGTCTCATGTTTAGCTCAGCCTGTGTAAACAAGAACTTCAGGCTTTTGTGATCAGTGAAGATGGTGAATGAGGTACCGTATAAGTAGTGTCGCCATATCTTCAAGGCGAAAACTATAGCTGCCAACTCCAAATCATGGACTGGATACCTCGTCTCATGTGGCTTCAACTGTCTCGAAGCATAAGCCACAACATGTCTGTCCTGCATCAGTACACACCCTAAGCCCTGTAGCGATGCGTCGGTGTAAAGAACAAATCCTTTGTTCTCCTTGGGAATCACTAGAACTGGTGCAGTAGTCAGTCTGTGCTTCAATTCCCTGAAACTCTGCTCACAAGCCTCTGTCCAACAAAAAGGGACTCCCTTCTGAGTCAGCTGTGTAAGTGGCTTGGCGATCTTTGAAAAACCCTCGACGAAACGTCGATAATAGCCAGCCAACCCAAGAAAACTCCGAATCTCACTGACTGAAGTAGGGGTAGACCAATCCATAACTGCCTCTATCTTTCTCGGGTCTACTGATATCCCCTCTCGTGATATGATATGGCCCAAGAATGATACACTGCTCAGCCAGAACTCACACTTGCTGAGTTTGGCGTACAACTGATGATCTCTGAGGATCTGGAGTACTATCCTCAGATGATTGGCATGATCCTCCTCACTCCTTGAATAGACAAGGATGTCGTCAATGAATACGATCACAAACTGATCGAGGTACTCCTGAAATACTCGGTTCATCAGGCTCATAAAAACTGCAGGTGCATTTGTCACACCGAAAGGCATCACCAAGAACTCATAGTGCCCATATCGAGTTCTAAAAGCCGTCTTTTGAACATCACCAGTTCTAACCCGTACCTGATGATAGCCTGACCTCAAGTCTATCTTCGAGTACACCTCTGTACCCTGAAGCTGGTCGAACAAATCATCAATCCTCGGAAGTGGATATCTGTTCTTCACTGTAGCCTTGTTCAATTGCCTGTAGTCAATGCACAGACGCATTGATCCATCCTTCTTTTTCACGAACAAGACTGGTGCACCCCAAGGCGATACACTAGGACGAATGTATCCCTTGTCAAGGAGCTCCTGTAACTGTACCTTTAGTTCCCTCAGCTCTGCCGGTGCCATCCTGTATGGGGCACGAGAAATGGCTGATGTCCCCGGCAGCAGCTCAATAGCAAACTCAACATCCCTGACAGGCGGAAATCCCGGAATCTCATCTGGGAACACATCAATGAACTCCGCCACAACTGGAATGTCCTCGGCTCTCACTTCCTTTTCCTCAGATACATCCACCGCATAAATGATGTAACCGGTGTGGCCGCGCTCCAATAACCACGACATCTTAACCGCTGAGATCACTGGAATCCTTGGACGAGAGCCGTCCCCATAAAAAGTCCACTAGAACCCCTGATCAGATAGAAAACGAACAGTCCTCTGCCGACAGTCTACCACAGCTCGGTATCTGCTCAACACATCAATGCCGATAATACAGTCAAAGTCTGCCATCTCTAACTGAATCAGATTAGTCCTCAGATCATTGCCCTCAAAATAAATGAGGCAATCAGACAAAAGCCGATCCGCAATCACATGCTTCCCCGTGGGTGTCGAGACCATGAGAGGCGTGGGTAACAGAGACGAGCACAAGTGGTGTCTCTCCACAAAAGCAACAGATACAAAAGAATGAGAAGCACCTGT
This sequence comes from Haberlea rhodopensis, assembly GCA_907163345.1. NCBI lineage: Eukaryota > Viridiplantae > Streptophyta > Magnoliopsida > Lamiales > Gesneriaceae > Haberlea > Haberlea rhodopensis. The sequence goes on along the minus strand of CAJQUN010000455.1, from coordinate 189,743 downwards.
ATCTACCAAAATAAATGCAGGGTACGTAAATAAATGACACGTACCAGCAATGACCTCCTCTGGGGCTGCCTCAGCCTGCTCCCTAGTCAGTGCGTATACCTGACCCTGCGGTGGTCCTGCCGCCTGACTTCCCTGCGGTCGAGGCGCAAACTGCTGTCTCGGTGGTGCCCTCCCAGCATCAAATCTTGGCCTATTCGGCCCTGAGTCTGTCTGACTTGCCCGATTGGGGCAGTTCCTAGCTAAGTTGCCCACCTTGCCACAAACATAACAGCCTCGGCAGTCACGTGACAAGTGAAATCCTCCACAGCGGTCACACCTGTCCCCTCCTGCCTTACTCCCCTGTGTAGGTCCTCGATTGCTCTGTTTCTGACTCTGAGATTTCTTCCCGCTAAATCTGGAAGATGATGAGGCTCCACGGGTCTTGAACTGATCCCCTCGCGGCCTCAAACTGTCAGCAACAGGCCTCTGTGATGGTACTGAAGAGGGTACAACGTCCTTATACGCTCCCACTGCAATCTCTGCTAACTCTGCCCGTGTCAGGGCGTCATCAAAAGAGTTAGGGTTGTTGGAGATAACCCGGTCAAATAATTCTGGCCTGAGTCCTTTCAGGAAATGCCTCATCTTTGCATGGCTGCTCACAGCAATATGGGGGACATACCTCAACAGTGAGGAATACTGCAAGGCAAAGTCTGAAACTGACATGTTTCCCTGCTTCAAATTAGTGAACTCGTCCTCCTTGACTTGTCTAGCAGCGGCAGAAAAATACCGGTTAAGAAACCGGGTCCTGAATACAGTCCAGTCTACTACCATGCCCTGAGCTCTCAGCTCTATCACAGTGGTCATCCACCACATAGAAGGCTTCTTCGCCATCTGAAACTCGGCTAACCTCAGCCATGCCGTACGTGCACAGGCGCAGTCACAAGTATCTGCTCTATCCGTTCTAGCCACTCTTCGGCCCCTTCTCCAGATTCGGCCCCTCAAACATGGGTGGACGGAAATTCAGAAACTGTGTCAAACTGAGCTCCCCGGGTAATAACATCTGTGCACTGGGCTCTACTCCCACAGCAGGTGGCGGTAAAGGATTCACATAAGCAACACTAGCATTCATACTGCCCATATCCCCTACCTCTTCATTGAGGTTCTCCGGGTTAATAGCCGCCATGCTGCAACACAAGAGTTAACAACAATACCCAAAAGCAGTTCATAGTATAAGCCGTTAGATAACAAGAGTATCATATTCAAAAGCATGTTAGTTAGTATAACACTTATACAACAATATGCATCACATGCATAACATGCCCAACAATGAATACCTAGCCAACTTGTCTCTAAAGGCTACCCTTCACTCTTCCCTGGTTATCTAACCACTGCTCTGATACCACTAAATGTGAGACCCCGATATCTCAATATACTAATAGGTGCGATTAAGAGAACTAAACATTCATATGAATAAATCAGAGTAAAGAGTCATGTTGATTTTCCTGAGCTTAAGGGATACAGTAGTAAAAGTTTCAAAAGGGATTTCACAAATTCCTACAAAAGGTGCTACATTATAGTCTTATTCTACCACAAGTAGAAGCTATATAAAATTTTCTCAAATCTTGTAGCTAATCCCGTAGCTCTCCTTACAGCTCAGCTTCTCAACCCCGACCCTGGTTCTCAACATCAAAAGCACCTACAAAGACAACCCCCAACACATGAGCATAACACAATTCATATTCAACATAATATGAAAATAAGGCGTAAATGCACAATCATAAAATACAAATCACTTCCTGTATTTCCATCGCATTACAATGCCCACTGGTTGTCCCTGTACCATAATTCATAATATAACACATTATATGAATGTATGGTTTCACAAATGAATGTCATGACATTTCCTCTTTTTTTTTTTTTCTTGAGTCAGTCATCATCAGTTATTTTAATGCTTCTTCGCTTTCATAATCTCAAAGCAAGCGGTATCTCATCCTCGCTTCTTCATACTAGCGGTATCTCATCCTCGCTCAGTATGGTATAAACCCGCCTCCATGTGCAAGCGAGCCTCCCCCCTCCCGCTCCACATTTTTAGCGGTAAAGCGTAAGCATTAACACCTTAACCGTGATCGCCCTGACTCGTGGAATACATCTCTTTATCCCACATTACAATATGCAACAACAATGCATAATATGCAACAACAATGCATAATAACATGTATCAACTCATAATGCATCACATTGCATTCATCATGTGTCATACAGACAAAACATAAATACATGTTACCGTTGGGATGCCCGTACGTCGCTTACGTACCTTTCCAAAAAGTAGTGTGTGGTGGGACTCTATCCCCTGCGTTGTGTAGCCGTCTGTGAGGGCTCTACACCAGTGTACAACACAATATTAGATGCCAATATATGATCCAAAATCAAGAATCCAACAAAAAATCAATATTTCAAAATTTTGTCTCTAGCGATCGATCGCTACCCCTTGGCGATCGATCGCCAAACTCCACTGTCCCATGGCGATCGATCGCGCCTTTTATGGCGATCGATCGCGTGGCTTTGATTTTGGCTACTGGACCTCGGCGATCGATCGCGCCATTTGTGGCGATCGATCGCCACCTGGTCTGTGCGCGATAATTTTCCAGAATGTTCAACACCGATATTCACACCTTTCATTCTAACATGTAAGACATACAACATGCCAAGACCAACATGCTAGTATTTAAAACACATTACCCTGAGTGTATTTACATCAAGATTGTACCCCAACCACAAACCCACATGCATTAAAATCACCCATGAACATCAGTACTCATCCAACATTTTCTGAAAACAGGGCATTGTCTTCCTGCCCAGATTTTTTTGAGTACACACTTTCAAGCAATGAAATCTACCACATAAGTCATGCAATTTGCTCGAATAAAAATGTCAAGGGTTTCATCAAACTACCATGCATATTTTCACATCGAAGGTTCATTCAAAAACCCTTCTAACATGCATAATACCACCCCTTCAATATCACTCCCAGATCACATATTTCCAGAAAACAGGGGAAAATATCTACCCAGATTTTCGAACACCATACTTTACATGCTTAAATCTACCACATAAAACATGTAATGTGCTCAAGGAAAAATACTGGAAGCTTCATAAACACACCATAAGTGAACATGAATCGAAGGTTTAACAAAACCTAACCTAACATGCCATTTTTCACACTAAACAAAGTATGAACTCAACAACAAAAACTTCAAACCCAGAAATGGTTTCTCACCCCTTTTGGCTCCGATTTTTGCAAGCTTTCCAAACAAGAAAAATGGTGGATCTCCTCTTGTTTTCCCTTACCAGATGTTGGACGAAAAAGTTGGAGAGAATGGAGTGATTTCAGTTATGACAAGGTGGAGTGGGAGATGAGAGAAGAGGTATGGGCAAGCTGCAGCTGGCAGCAGGGTATGGGTCAAGGGGGGGTGGTTTGTGGTGGGTTTATGTGATGTGTTATGTTTTGGTCCCGGTATTTCGCACGATGTATTAAAATATCCTCACATGATATTTTATAGTATTTTCTCATTAAAATACTTCAATTCCCATTTAAAAATATACTTTACCAAAACGATTAACACACACCCCAAATTAAACATGCCACAACCCCCACAATCCCAACATGTAACACATGCACCCTCACATGCACCTCCCAATATTATTAATTCATCACAAGAATTAATACCATAATTTTCACAACAATGATTAATGTTTAAATAACACATAATCATTTCGGGGATATCACACTAAATATAATTTTATTAATCTTATTTGGTACTTATACGTTAGTCCCTGTGGATTCGACAACCTGTACTTAATTTTCACTATACTAAAACTTGACAACCGTGCACTTGCGGTAGAATCGCTTCAAACCATTCTTTGAAATATCTTTTGTTTAAAAATAAAGCGGTCATCCTCCCACGTCTATGAGTCCCTACAGAAACATTCACACAAAATGAGTATAGATAACAACTATCTCAGTGCAATATCAAAACAATAACATTACTGATAAAGCACAATAAAATCATCAAATGTGAATGTTATGTATCATGCATCAACAAATGCATCATGTCATGACATGTCTCAACAATTACCCTATTATCACGAGACCAATATGATATGCCTATTCAGCTCAATATGTCAGTGGAACCACCTCACATCTTCATATTAGCAGCACATATCATAGTACCGTCCTCAAATGATAATAGCCAGAGCATATACCCAAAAACCGGCCTATATCTCTATATAGCATACCCGAGCATATACCCAAACCAGGCGTATATCTCTATGTAGCATAACCGAGCATATACCCAAACCAGGCGTATATCTCTATGTAACATAACCGAGCATATACCCAAACCAGGCGTATATCTCAAACACATGATATCCGTGAATGTACATGCATATGATACTACCAATCATATGATACTAACATAACACAATTCATATGATATCAAGCTCATAACATCATCACACAATATCTATACTCCGTACGTCAACACGTACCTGTACTGCGACACAAACGATTTAAAGTAGGCGTCACTGCCTAATTGCCTCGTTGTCCCGTCCCCTGAGAAGATGCTACAACAATGCCAACAATATATCATGTTATCATAGGCATTAAAATCAAATTCTACAAAAATATAACATTTTTCAACATTCTGACTCTGGCGATCGATCGCTACATTTCACCGATCGATCGCCATACTGTTCTGCCCCCTCGCGATCGATCGCAACTACTTGGCGATCGATCGCCACAATGCTCTGTTCATAGCGATCGATTGCTACAATCTCACCGATCGATCGCCACACATTTTCACCGCCTTATATTTTGGCTGTCCTCGGCGATCGATCGCCACACAAGCACCGATCGATCGCCGATGCCCAGAAAGTTTATAGCATGGCGATTTTCAAGCTTATCTCCATGGTTCTTCTCTTATAACTCAAATTGAACCATATAAACATGTTTCTTACAATCTCTAGGAACATATTAACATGTTTCTATCATCATAGAATCCAATTAATAGCATATAAACATGATATGATTCTTCACATGAACATTTGATATTCTTCTTCACATACATCAACACCAATGACATAAATCAAGTATAAAACCATGAATTCCTTACCAAGATGGTACAATTTCACTTCACACACCTTCCTAGCTCAATTCACAAGTGAATCCCAAGTTCAAACCAACAAGAACTTGAAAGAGATGGAGAGGAGCTTGTGTAGTGTTTTTGTAGGTGAAAGATGAGAAACTATGTGATTCTCCTCCCTAAATCACTTGATATAAGGTAATTAGTTCCTAAATCACTTATTCTCATATCATTTGAATTAATGACATGTTAAGTAACATGTACATGAAGTTGAAATTCAAATTCAAATGCAACTCCAATTCAAATTAAATTCACATGCATATTCAAATGCCCACTAGTTCAAGTTGCTTGATATGTTACTATTCAAATCATTGTACACCATGTTTCATTCCTTGCCATATATCATTTCATACATGTATTAATTCATTCTTGGTTCCACCCGAACCCCCATTCTCATACCGTCATTTGATACAATTACACAATAATCATATCACACGTGTATACAACAAATCGAGGCATTACATGTATGGGGCACGAGAAATGGCTGTTGTCCTCGGCAGTAGCTCAATGGCAAACTCCACATCTCTGATCGGCGGAAATCTTGGAATCTCATCCGGGAATACATCAATGAACTCCGCCACGACCGGAATGTCCTCGGCTCTCACTTCCTTCTCTTCTGATGCATCCACGGCATAAATAAGGTAGCCCGTGTGGCCGCGTTCCAATAACCGCGACATCTTAACCGCTGAGATCACTGGAATCTTTGGACGAGAGCCGTCCCCATAAAAAGTCCACTGGAACCCCTGATCAGACAGAAAACGTACCATCCTCTGTCGGCAATCTACCACAGCTCGGTATCTGCTCAACACATCAATGCCGATAATGCAGTCAAAATCTGCCATCTCTAACTGAATCAGATCGGCTCTCAGATCATTGCCCTCAAAATAAATGAGGCAATCAGATAACAGTCGGTCAACAATCACATGCTTCCCCGTGGGTGTCGAGACCATGAGAGGCGTGGGTAACAGAGACAAGCACAAGCGGTGTCTCTCCACAAAAGCAGCAGAAACAAAAGAATGGGAAGCACCTGTATCTATCAATATAAGTGCAGGGTACGTAAGTAATGGCACGTACCAGCAATGACCTCCTCCGGGGGCTACCTCAGCCTGCTCCCGAGTCAGTGCATACACCTTTTGAAGCTCTATATGGCAGACGGTGTAGATCACCCTTGTGTTGGGACGATTTGGACCGTAACTCGGTCGGAGGACCGGAACTGATCCGAGAAATGGAAGAAAAGATAAAGATGATTAGGCAGAAAATGGAAGCAGCCCAGGACAGACAGGCAGCTTATGCGAATAAATGGCGGAGACCGTTGGAATTTAAGTTGGGAGATAAGGTCTTCTTGAAGATCTCGCCTTTCAGAGGCGTTGTGCGATTTGGGATGCGCGAAAAACTGTCTCCGAGGTATGTTGGACCGTACGAGATTTTGCAGCGCATTGGCACTTTAGCTTACCGACTGGCTTTGCCACCTTCTTTATCTGGAATACATGATGTGTTTCATGTGTCTATGCTGCGGAAGTATGAGCCGGATCCGTCGCATGTATTACAGCCTTCCGAAGTTCAGTTAGAATCCGATGTGCCTTATGTGGAGCGGCCTGTTAGGATTCTGGATCGAGCAGACCGTAGACTTCGGAACAAAGTGATACCTATGATCAAGGTTCAGTGGGATCGCAGGGGTGTCGAGGAGGCTACGTGGGAGATGGAGCGGCATATGGTGCAGCACTACCCGGAACTATTCTCTGGTATGTGATTATGTTTAGTTTCTTTTGGGGTAAGTGCATGTGATTTCGAGGACGAAATCTTATAAGGAAGGGAGTATTGTGATATCCCTGAAATATTTAATTGCATTTGGACATTAATTATGTTTATATGAGTAATTATGGTGGTAATTAATTATGTGTTGGATTTATTTATCATGTTGAAATGCTTAGTCATGTGATAGAGTGACCCGGGAGAGCATTTCAGGGTGCATGTTGTGCATGTTGGGAAAATTGCTATTAGCATGATTTATTTGCCATGGTTAGCAATAAATTGGAAATCATGAGTTTAATTGGTATTTTGGTGCATTTTGGATTAATGCTTTTAAAAAATATCATGTTGGGGTGTTTTATACACCATGGGATTGTGGAATGCATTTTAATTAAACCCAACCCCTTTATACCCCAACCCCCCACCATACCTTTACTTTACTTTCCCCAAATCACCACCCAAACCCTTTTCCCTCTTCATTTTCGAGTTGGAGCAAAAAGGTGGAGAGAAATCCTTCCAAAAGTTTGATTTGTGGAGTTTATTGGGAGATTTGAAGTCCCCAAGAGGTATAGATACCTCCCTATTGTTTTTGTTGTGTTTGGATTGGATTTGAAATCGTTTAAAATGGGTTTGTTTTGGGTTGGTATCTTTTTGGTTGGATGTTGGATTTTTGTGTTGCTTGGGGTGTATTGTGTTGATATATTGTGTTATTATGTTGTTGGGTTGGTGGGAGGAGTATTGGTATGGGTTGGGAAGGTTTTGGTGTGCATTAATGGTGAAAAATCGCGAGTCTGTGCGAGGCGATCGACCGCCTGAAAAGAGGCGACCGATCGCCAATGGGCAGTAGCAAAATCGCAGGGCAGGCGATCGATCGCCTGAAATGGGGCGACCGATCGCCGAGAGGCAGTGTCCAATTCATGGGGTAGGCGATCGATCGCCATGTTTGGCGCGATCGATCGCCGCGAAGCAAAAATTGAGGCTATCGTTCGCCTCAGCGAAGCGATCGATCGCCAGCTGTGGAATTTTGAAAAATGATTTATTTTGACGAATTTTTGGTATTCGACTATTATTTGGCTTCTAATATGGGGTTGTGTGATTGTGTAGAACCATCACAGGTAACAACGCAACCAAGGAAGTGAAGCCATATCAATTCCACTTTTGGAAAGGTACGTAGAGGACGTACGGGCACCCAACGGTACATGTATCTAGTATACTCATTGTTTATGCATTGTGGATGCGAGTATATGTGGAATTATGCATTGTGGATGCAAATACATGTTGAATTATGCATGATGATTGTATATGCATATGATGATTATTGGTGCACATCCCATGAGTCGTGGTAATCCCTTGATGATTTTAATGCTTGCCGCTATTTGATTTGTTGCCGCTAAATGTGAAGCGAGGGGTTGGAGCGCCGCATGTCGCATTTGAGCGTGGTTATCATATTGGGCGAGGAAAGAATATTTGCCGCTCAATGTGAAGCGAGGGGTGGGAGCGCCGCATGTCCATTGAAGCGAGGTTATTCTATGCCGCCTATATGTAAATAAGCGAGGGGCATTAAAATACATTGTGATGGACAGACTAGGGATTGGTGATTGGTATTTGGTGTTGATGAAATGGTATTATGTCATGACATGTGTAGACCATTAAATAATCTATTGATTATACAAATGAGTTATGGTACATGGACAACCAAACGGGAAGCGTTTAAAATGCATGGGAAAAACAGGAAGTGTTTTATTATGATTATGCATTTACGCTTTATATTCATATTGTGTTGTATATGAATGATATCATTGCTCATGTTTGGGGTTGTCCTTGTAGGTACACTTTTGGCATGATAAGAAGGGCTAATGCGGGTTGAGGCGGTGAGCTTGAGAAGAACACTTTTGGGAAAAGAAGGACAAGATTTCTTTAGTATAGTATCTACTCTAGGAGTAGTGTAAAGCTATAGTTACTACATTCATTTGATTGGGAATGTAACTAATCCAATTGATAGTCCTTATTTTGGCATGTAACTCTTAAGGCTAATGGTCTCAACACGATTATTTCACTCTGATGATTTATATTAGCTCTAATTATGCCTTAATCCGCACTTAAGGAACTAGGGTCCTTACATTAGTGGTATCAGAGCAGTGGTTAGAGAACCCGGGAACGAGTGAAGGGTAGCCTTAGCAGGATTGGCTAGGTGCTTACATTTGAAGCATGTTTATGCATGTGGTGCATATTGTTGTATATACTGTTATACTAACATGCTTATTATCATTCCTGTTATCTAACGCCATAACATATATATTTGTTTTGGAATTGTTGTTAACCTTTGTGTTACAGCATGGCTGCTATGAATGCGGGGAACCTTAATGAAGAGGTTGGTGATGTTGGGAGCGTGAACGCTAGCATTGGTCAAGCAAACCCTCTACCTCCACCAGCTGTAGGCATGGAACCGGTGGCTCAGTTATTACTACCGGGTGAGATCAGTCTGACCCAGTTTCTATCTTACCACCCGCCCCGGTTTGAGGGAACAGAATCAGGAGAGGAGGCTGAGGAGTGGCTGGAAAGGCTTGAACAGATATTTGTATTGGCTCCTTGTGCTGTTACAGCATGGCTGAGGCTGGCGGAGTTCCAGTTGGCAAAGAAACCTTTAATGTGGTGGAGGAGCACTGTAATGGAACTGAGAGCACAGGGAGCAGTGATCGATTGGACGCTCTTCAGAACCCGGTTTCTGAACCGTTACTTCTCTGCGGCGGCGAGACAGACGAAGGAGGACGAATTTGCAAGCTTGAAACAAGGGGACATGTCAGTGTCAGACTATGCCATGCAGTATTCCTCGTTGCTGAGGTATGTTCCACACATTGTCACCAATGGACACGCCAAGATGAGGAACTTTATGAAGGGGTTCCGACCGGAGCTCTTCGACCGGGTTATCATCAATAACCCCACTTCTGTTGATGATGCTCTCACAAGAGCAGAGCTGGCGGAGATTGGAGTTGGAGCCTATCCTAAGGCCGTAGCCCCACAAGCACCACAACAGAGGCAAGCTAATGATAGCTTGAGGCCCCGAGGGGAATCATTTAAACCTCGTGGTGCCTCTTCATCCTCACGGTTCAGTGGGAAGAAATTCTTTGGGCAGAAGCAAGAGGGCAAGAAGAACAATTGGTCAGCCAACCGAGGATCTACGCAAGGAAATAGGCCGGGAGAGCCAAGGTGCGACAATTGTGGAGGGCCACATTCTTCGAGTAAGTGCCCTGCCTGTTATAGCTGTGGCAAGATGGGCCACATCTCTCGGTATTGCCCCACCCGGGGAGGACAGTCAGAGTTTCAGGGCAACAGGCCGAGATCTGATGACAGGACAGTACACCAGAGGCAGCAGTTTGTGCCTCGACCATCGGGAGGTTAGACAGTGGGACCACCCCAGGGACAGGTGTATGCACTGACCAGAGAGCAAGCCCATGCAGCCCCAGAGGAGGTGATCGCCGGTACGTGTCATTTATTTACGTACCCTGCTTTTATTTTGATAGATACAGGTGCCTCCCACTCTTTTGTATCTGTGGGCTTTGTGGAGAGACACCATATGCGCACGTCTTACTTACCCACGCCTCTCATGGTCTCGACACCCACTGGAAGAAATGTTGTTGCCGATCAGTTTCTTGCAGATTGCCTCATTTATTTTGAGGGCAACGAGTTGAAGGCCGATTTGATTGTTTTGGGCATGTCGGACTTCGACTGCATTGTGGGTATCGACATTCTGAACAGATATCAGGCAGTGGTAGATTGCCGGCAGAAAACAGTGAAGTTCAGACCTGATTTGGGTAGTCAGTGGACTTTTTATGGCAACGGTTCTCGTGCGAAGATTCCGTTGATTTCAGCAATCAAGATGACTCAATTATTGGAACGTGGCCACACGGGCTATCTCATCTATTCCGTGGACACGTCTGGGAAGAATAAAGAATTGAGAGTCGAGGATGTACTAGTGGTAGCAGAGTTTGCTGATGTATTCCCATAAGAGATCCCAGGTTTCCCACCGGCTAGAGAAACTGAGTTTGGGATCGAGTTATTACCGGGGACATCCGCTATCTCTCGTGCACCTTATAGGATGGCACCGGCAGAGTTGAGAGAGTTGAAGGAACAGTTGCTGGATCTCCTTGATTGTGATGACCAGGGATTATAGATGTTAATCCCGTAGTGTTAATAATCCCTAAAGTGGTTTTACGTGGCGATTTGGAGTTTAATCGAGGTGTTGGGCCTTCTGGGCTCGTTTATTTGGGTAGTTGGGATCGTTGGATCCAGAGGTTGAGATTGTATTCTCATTTGGGTGAAAAACCTAAGAGTTGGGTTTTTGATGTGTCTCGGGATCTCGGGTGTTTGTGTGAGCACCGGTAGGGGGTTTTGGAGTTAGAGAGAGAATTTTTGAAAAAAGATGATTTTTAATGAATCATGATGTTTTTGTGGGGCTATTAGTATTTCGGTGTATTTTTGCTATAAATAGCAGTTGAACCCAAGATTTTAGAATTAATTTCATTTCAGCCCACTTTTCCTTCTCTCTCTCCCGCGCGCCAGCCCATTCCCGTCGCCCCCAGCCCCCGCGGCTTCAGGCCGTGCGCCCGCCGCCGCCCGGCCGCCGTTCGGCACGTGCGACCTACCACCGGCTTCGTCTCGTCGAGGCGCAGCTATCCCCTCCGTCAATTCGAAGTTTCGTCGCGTTTTGAAGTCGGATTTAGCAGGAATGCGTCGATCCCCAAATTCTAGGGTTCTTCGATTTCGGTCGATTTTCCTTCCGATTTTTGTTTGGGTAACCTCCTTTACCTCTTCTTCATGCTTCTCGTGTATTTCCATGCTGAAATTGGAGGTTTTGGTTCGAAATTATTTTCGAAAATTTGTAGGGTTGGTTCGAAAATTGGGTTTTTTTGGCAAGGGGTGTTGTTTCTTGCTTTGATCACTTAATTCACATTTTAGATGAATTATGGTGTTTATTTGGGTTCGATTTGTGAGATAAGGGTTCGAAAATTTGTAGGGTGTTCTTGAACAATTTTCGTTATTGTCTCATTCGTTCCCCTCCCTGCATGTACCCTGCCCCGTGTCTTTTTTTAAAGGTTAATTGTCGTGTGTTGACAATATTTTGAGGGTTATGGATGTGCTTGAGCATGGGTTGCATGTTCGTAAATAATGGTGAATTATTTATCGTGTTAGCACATCGTTCCTCGGGGCATGGAACTCGAGCAAGGTTTGGCTCGAACTTCGGAGATTTAAGGTACGTGAAAACGTACGAGCATTTCTATATATTAGAGCATTGTGAAATGCACAAGGTATTTTTGATTGCATTGAATATTGTGCGTATGGTTATACATATATGTTGATATAGCCAAGGAACGACCAAATCATGATATCGCCGCTTGTAGCGTGCGTGACACTAGAGTAGGATAACTCTTACAAGATATAAGGGGTACTGGGTTTATATGACTATTGTAGGGCATTTGAGATGCCTGAGGATGATCGTAGAATCATGTATTCATTATAAGACATTTGAGATGTCTAGGTTCATAGAATCATGTATTCATTATAAGACATTTGAGATGTCTAGGTTCGTAGAATCAAGTATTCATTATAAGACATTTGAGATGTCTAGGTATAATGAAGAATTGGTAAAATAAATGCTAGGCATTTTAGCTATCTGTGATTGATAGCGAGGTTGTGAAATCAGTATTAGATATTGAGATATCTATTTTTGCATGATTAATGAGTTTGCAATCACTATCTGTTGATATTCAAGGATTAGGCATGCGACGAGTTAATCAATGTGTTGATTTACTGATTTTTGAGATTTGATGAGTTTGATGATTGTGAGAACAGGGACAGTACACGGAATCCCGGATGAGGTTGCCATCCAGGGAGTATTATTTAAATTCATTTGTATTTACCTTTGTTGTAAATTATGAATTCATTATTGTGATTATGGGATTTTGTGTATTGGTATGCTCACCCCGTTGGGGGCTGTCTCTGTTGGGACAGGTGAACAGGTACATCGATGGCTGTGGAGCTGAGCTCGAGCTGTTGATTGGAGGTACTCCCAGGATCGTGGTACCAGGGCTTGATGGAGCACGGTATCGTATAGAGTACTTATATACACCTGAGGATTATATACATATTCATGATGCTCGCATGTGAGCACGATTATACTTGTATATGGATTGTATATAAAGGCATGAGCCTTTCTCTCTTTCATTTGAGGTTGCATGCAATTAGAGGTTGAATTGCTAAATGATATGAGAGTCATTGGTGTATTATGTGGGTGTTGAAACTGTGATGACCAGGGATTATAGGTGTTAATCCCGTAGTGTTAATAATCCCTAAAGTGGTTTTACGTGGCGATTTGGAATTTAATCGAGGTGTTGGGCCTTCTGGGCTCGTTTATTTGGGTAGTTGGGATCGTTGGATCCAGAGGTTGAGATTGTATTCTCATTTGGGTGAAAAACCTAAGAGTTGGGTTTTTGTTGTGTCTCGGGATCTCGGGTGCTGTGTGAGCACCGGTAGGAGATTTTGGAGTTAGAGAGAGAGTTTTTGAAAACAGATGATTTTTAATGAATCATGATGTATTTGTGGGGCTATTAATTTTTCGGGGTATTTTTGCTATAAATACCAATTGAACGCAAAATTTTAGAAATTATTTCATTTCAGCCCCAAATTCCTCTCTCTCTCCCCGCATGCGATTTTCCCATCTGCCAGCCCCCTCCGCCGCTTCAGGCGCTTCGTCCGCCGCCGTCCGGCCGCCGTTCGCCGCGTGCGACCTATCACCGGCTTCGTCTCGTCGCGGCGCAGCTTTTCCCTCCGTCAATTTGAAGTTTCATCGCGTTTCTCGTTCGGATTTTGGCTGGAGGCGTCGATCCCCAATTTCTAGGGTTCATCGGATTTCGTCCGATTTCTTCCAATTTTCGATTGGGTAACCTCCCTTACCCCTTTTTCGTCATTTTCGTGTATTTCCCTGCCATTATTGTGTTCGAATTTGATGAATTATAAGGGTTCGAATTTAAGGGCTTGTTTGGGTTCGAATTTAAGGGGTTGAGTTCGAAAATTGGGGGTTTTTGGCAAGGGGTGTTGATTCTTGCTTGGATAGCTTAATTCTCATTTTAGATGAATTATGGTATTTATTTGGGTTCGAAATTGTGAGATTCGGGTTCGATTTTTGTAGGGTGTTCTTGAACAAATTTCGATATTGTCTCATTTATTTCCCTCCCTGCATGTACCCTGCCCCGGGTCTTTTAAGAGGTTAATTGTCGTGTGTTGACAATATTTTTGAGGGTTATAGGTGTGCTTGAGCATGGGTTGCATGTTCGTAAATAATTGTGAATTATTTATTGTGTTAGCACATCGTTCCTCGGGGCCAGGAACTCGAGCAAGGTTTTGGCTCGGACTTCGGAGATTTAAGGTACGTGCGACGTACGAGCATTTCTATATATATTAGGGCATTTGTGAATGCATAATGAAATTTGATTTCATTGAATAATCGCGCATGAGGATTATATATATATATGTTGATATAGCCAAGGAATGACCCAAATCTTGATATCGCCGCTTGTAGCGTGCGTGACACTAGAGTAGGATGACTCTTACATGATATATGGGGTACTGGGTTTATATGACCATTGTAGGGCATTTGAGATGCCTGAGAATGATCGTGGGGATCATGTATTCATTATAAGACATTTGAGATGTCTATGTATAATGAAGAATTGGTAAAATAAATGCTAGGCATTTGAGCTATCTGTGATTGATAGCGAGGTTGTGAAATCAGTATTAGATATTGAGATATCTATATTTGCATGTTTAATGAGTTGCAACCACTATCTGTTGATATTCGAGTATTAGGCATGCGATGAGTTAATCAATGCGTTGATTTACTGATTTTTGAGATTTGATGAGTTTGATGATTGTGAGAACAGGGACAGTACACGGAATCCCGGATGAGGATGTTGCCATCCAGGGAGTATCATTTAAAATTCATTTATATTTACTTGTGTTGTAAATTATGAATTTCATTATTGTGATTATGAGATTTTGTGTATTATGCTCACCCCGTTGGGGGCTGTCTCTGTTGGGGCAGGTGAACAGGTGCATCGATGGCTGTGGAGCTGAGCTCGAGCTGTTGATTTGATGTACTCACAGGATCGTGGTACCAGGGCTTGATGGAGCACGGTATCGTATAGAGTACTTATATACACCCGAGGTTTATATACACATTTATGATGCTCGCATGTGAGCACGGACATTCTTGTATATGGGTTGTATATAAAGGCATGAGCCTTCCTCTCTTTCATTATATGTTGCATGCAATTGTGTAGAATTGCTAATGATATGAGAGTCGTTAGTGTATTATGTGGGTGTTGAGACCCATTTATGTCGTCATATGTGTGGTGTCTTCCCTGGCTGGGAATTTACTTGGTATTACTGCTTTCTGATGAGTATTATGTTTTCCCTGGCCGGGAATTATGTTATGTGTTGTGCTTTTATTTCGGGATAGCTCTATTTATGGGGAGACTCTGCCCAAATTTTTATAAAAGTCCACAATGTGAAAAGTGGCAAAAAGGGATGGTATTGGGCAAACTTTGTGAGTCTATTTCGTTGTTAGGCAGATGACCTTATAACATTGAGTGTTAAAGGAATTTTTTTGTAATTGCCATGCAATGATAAAGTATCATCTGAGCTTCCCGATTTGGCTTTTATTGAAAGCATGTGCCACACATAGTGGTTAATACACTAATTAAGGGTTAAGGGCTTGGGGTCCTTACATTAGTGGTATCAGAGCAGTGGTTGCTCTTTGGGGCTGTTAAGGGCCTAAGAAGTTATTGATAGCACATACTTATGCATGATGGCATTAATGTTGTATGACACAACTAGTTGTTTATGTGCTTTTTCTGATATGAAAAGTGGTGTTGCTAATCAGTGTGATTGCAGGAATCGTGTGGAACACGATAGGATGGCATTAATAGTGATGTCTGGCACTCCGTGTGTTATGTGCCAAGGAATCTAATTTTGTAAGAGAATCAGGCAAAGGGATATTTCCGAGGTAACATGTCTTGGTATACGTATTGACTGCAAGTGGTTGCATTTATGCATTGGATGATTGCTGCATAGCGTATACGGCTATTGTTGCTAACCATGATGGTTGCAGGTTACAGGAAATATGGAGTACGTAAGCGACGTACGGGTATCCCAACGGTAACATGTATTCATGTTTGTCTGTGTGACACATGATGAATGCAATGTGATGCATTACGTTTATGATACATGTTATTATGCATTGTTGTTGCATATTGTGATGTGGAATAAAGAGGTGTATTCCACGAGTCAGGGCGATCACAGTTAAGGTTTTAATGCTTACGCTTTATCGCTGCGCATGTGGAGCGGGAGGGGGGAGGCTCGCTGGCACATGGAGGCGAGGTATACCATACTGAGCGGGGAAGCATTTACATAACTGATGATGACTGACTCAAGAAAGGATGATGGTGCATTCCTTTGTGATGACACGGATGATAGCGGTGATGTGTCCCGCTGTGTCGATTTATATTCATTTCATTGTGATGACACGGATGATAGCGGTGATGTGTCCCGCTGTGTCGATTTATATTCATTTCATTGTGATGACACGGATGATAGCGGTGATGTGTCCCGCTGTGTCGATTTATATTCATTTCATTGTGATGACACGGATGATAGCGGTGATGTGTCCCGCTGTGTCGATTTATATTCATTCCATTGTGATGACACGGATGATAGCGGTGATGTGTCCCGCTGTGTCGATTTGTATTTATAGCGACGGTTCATTCCGCTATATTTATTGGCGAGGGTTCATTTCGCCAGGTGTATTTATAGCGATGGTTCATTCCGCTATATTTATTGGCGAGGGTTCATTCCGCCAGGTGTATTTATAGCGACGGTTCATTCCGCTATATTGATTGGCGAGGGTTCATTCCGCCAGGTGTATTTATAGCGACGGTTCATTCCGCTATATTGATTGGCGAGGGTTCATTCCGCCAGGTGTATTTATAGCGATGGTTCATTCCGCTATATTGATTGGCGAGGGTTCATTCCGCCAGGTGTATTTATAGCGACGGTTCATTCCGCTATATTGATTGGCGAGGGTTCATTCCGCCAGGTGTATTTATAGCCACGGTTCATTCCGCTATATTTATTGGCGAGGGTTCATTCCACCAGGTGTATTTATAGCGACGGTTCATTCCGCTATATTGATTGGCGATGGTTTATACCGCCGGACACGGATGATAGCGGTGATGTGTCCCGCTGTGTCGATGATGATGATTCACCTCTTTGTGATTATTGGTGATGATTCGTGCCGCCGTATATATAGATAGCGATGCCTCTTTCCGCTATTATGTGGACGATGATTCATGCTCAGGTGTATAGCGAGGTTTCATGCCACTTATTATATGACGAGGTGTCATGCCGTCGATTCTATAGCGAGGGATTGTGCCGCTATGTACTCAGCACAGGATTTTGCCGCCTTCGAGCGATGGGTGCTGATTACGCACTATTATTGAGCGACGGAGACAGGTATGCCGCTATATTGTTAGCGATGAGGTATGAGATATTGCTATTCTATTAGCTTTATTGTATCTGGCATGCGTTGATATACATGTTTTATTATGCCTATTTTACTAGCATGATGGTGGATGACATGTATCGTCACTAGTTGACAATGCCTTAGATGCCATGAGTTGGCATGTATCGTCACAGGATGACGATGACGATGGTGTAGGAGATGTCTTATTAGACATGCATCATCGTTACGATGATCGATGCGTTGAGTATACGTATTCAGTGGTATGCCTTGGGTGCCAGTACCGAGCACAAGGTGGTGTGTGCGGCACCGATTGACGTGACCCTTACACCGAGCGGGTTGCTCGAGGAATGGTTGGATGCGCTGTACATGTGATTGTACCGCAGCTTACATTTGGGGTGATCATTTTACGAGTGGTGATACCCTTGAGGTATGCTCGTTGGAATGGCTCTTGGCCATGTGATTTGACGACAGGAGTAATCACGAGGAAATTACTCGCTTTCTGTCGATGTGACATGTGGTAGACCTGGTCACACCACCCTTGAGGGTGTAGGATGGGTCCTAAGGGAGTATGATCAGGTTATGTTAAGTACATAGGGACATTGGAGTGTCCAGGGTTATATCGGCATTAGAGGAATGTTGGATAAAGACCCACTACTCTATTGAGTTTTCTTCCCACAGTATGGTATGCCGTGCGGAAACATCCATCTTATTGGTAGGTTTGAGGTGAACCTAGAGAGGCAGCGACTAGTTTGTCTGCCGTGTGTGTGCAGCACCATGAGGGGCTTGCTAGAGCCGTTATACTGCTCGTTGGAACCAAGTTTTGCAAATCGTAAGGTGATACGATGTGGATTGTGGTGGACTCTAGTAGTCACCACGTCATTTGAGACTGAGGTTGTGCATGCCTCACTGAAACGTGTATACGTTGTGTTTAATCTTGGTGAGACTTGTCTGGGACAGCTCAGGATGTTGGAGTACCAACAAGAGAGTCATCAGGTCGTTATTGACTCAATCTAAGGGAATCCGTGTATTTGGGATGCAATGGGTGTTATTGTATCCAGTTTTTCCGAACAGTGGTTCGAGACTAGTGGATCTCAAGTTCGATGGCACTTCCCTTGTGAAGAAGGGGGTAGTACTATACCTATTTGGGGAATCTTTGAAAGATTCGGTAAGTTGGTGCATGTGGTGTTGATTTTGAGAATCACGCCGTGTTATTGATCATCGATTTTCATTCTCCTGGATGGGAATGACTCAGGATTGACAGTTGTGTATGGGGCTTAGGGGTATGTTGTAGATACCCGAGCCAAGTGCATTGAGTATGCATGCGATGTCAATACTTAGGCAGGTATACCGGTGATTATACGGATGCCAGTTATTGATTTCCTTTCTGTCAAGCATAGAGTTATGCTATTTTAGGATGGTTAAATCTCTGATGAGAGATATGGAACACCTTGAGATTGGGAATCTCCATGGCAGGAATTTTGGATTTGTTGGGTGTCGCTAACGACACAAGCGTTGAGGATGCAATGGGTTTATTGCATGCCCTTTCAGAATTTTGAAACTCTATGGAGTCTCGATTGTTTATTATATCCGGAGGTGGACATCTTGTGAGATGTCTTTTGTGTGGATCGGTGGCCGTGAGTTGCCCGATCCGAGTTGCAGAGGGTGCAACTGCTCCTTGGATGGAGGTGGTCTGTATAGCGGGAAACCAGGTTTGGTATGTATACTAGTGTTTCCTTCGTAACGATGTATGTTAGACATCGTGAGTCTTGATAGAGATGTCATGGAATGATATCTACGATGGAATCAGGAGCGATTCGAATCCTTACAGTTTCAGTTGACTAACTGCTTTTGGATTATTAGCGTTGAGCTGTGCTGACGCTCTTTGACGTTATGATGGATTTGGAAGTCTATTCCACTCCTGAGTTTGACACGAAGTCAACGTTCTCACGGTTGAGGTGTCATTCAGGTTGCGTTCTTACTAGTTGTATTAGAACTAAGGATGACTGTCCGATCTACAGTCGTAAGTAATCGGTTGTTTCGCAGTCATGAGGGACTGACTTTTTGGAATGACCCGCATCGAAGTTATGGCTTCATATTGTGGTGTAGCCCGGGTGTTACGTGATACACCGGTGCTAATTTCGAGGACGAAATTCTTTTAGTGGGGGATATTGTGATGACCAGGGATTATAGGTGTTAATCCCGTAGTGTTAATAATCCCTAAAGTGGTTTTACGTGGCGATTTGGAATTTAATCGAGGTGTTGGGCCTTCTGGGCTCGTTTATTTGGGTAGTTGGGATCGTTGGATCCAGAGGTTGAGATTGTATTCTCATTTGGGTGAAAAACCTAAGAGTTGGGTTTTTGTTGTGTCTCGGGATCTCGGGTGCTGTGTGAGCACCGGTAGGAGATTTTGGAGTTAGAGAGAGAGTTTTTGAAAACAGATGATTTTTAATGAATCATGATGTATTTGTGGGGCTATTAATTTTTTGGGGTATTTTTGCTATAAATACCAATTGAACCCAAAATTTTAGAAATTATTTCATTTCAGCCCCAAATTCCTCTCTCTCTCCCCGCATGCGATTTTCCCGTCTGCCAGCCCCCTCCGCCGCTTCAGGCGCTTCGTCCGCCGCCGTCCGGCCGCCGTTCGCCGCGTGCGACCTATCACCGGCTTCGTCTCGTCGAGGCGCAGCTTTCCCCTCCGTCAATTTGAAGTTTCATCGCGTTTCTCGTTCGGATTTTGGCTGGAGGCGTCGATCCCCAATTTCTAGGGTTCATCGGATTTCGTCCGATTTCTTCCGATTTTCGATTGGGTAACCTCCCTTACCCCTTTTTTGTCATTTTCGTGTATTTCCCTGCCATTATTGTGTTCGAATTTGATGAATTATAAGGGTTCGAATTTAAGGGCTTGTTTGGGTTCGAATTTAAGGGGTTGAGTTCGAAAATTGGGGGTTTTTGGCAAGGGGTGTTGATTCTTGCTTGGATAGCTTAATTCTCATTTTAGATGAATTATGGTATTTATTTGGGTTCGAAATTGTGAGATTCGGGTTCGATTTTTGTAGGTGTTCTTGAACAAATTTCGATATTGTCTCATTTATTTCCCTCCCTGCATGTACCCTGCCCCGGGTCTTTTAAGAGGTTAATTGTCGTGTGTTGACAATATTTTTGAGGGTTATAGGTGTGCTTGAACATGGGTTGCATGTTCGTAAATAATTGTGAATTATTTATTGTGTTAGCACATCGTTCCTCGGGGCCTGGAACTCGAGCAAGGTTTTGGCTCGGACTTCGGAGATTTAAGGTACGTGCGACGTACGAGCATTTCTATATATATTAGGGCATTTGTTAATGCATAATGAAATTTGATTTCATTGAATAATCGCGCATGAGGATTATATATATATATGTTGATATAGCCAAGGAATGACCCAAATCTTGATATCGCCAGCTTGTAGCGTGCGTGACACTAGAGTAGGATGACTCTTACATGATATATGGGGTACTGGGTTTATATGACCATTGTAGGGCATTTGAGATTCCTGAGAATGATCGTGGGGATCATGTATTCATTATAAGACATTTGAGATGTCTATGTATAATGAAGAATTGGTAAAATAAATGCTAGGCATTTGAGCTATCTGTGATTGATAGCGAGGTTGTGAAATCAGTATTAGATATTGAGATATCTATATTTGCATGTTTAATGAGTTGCAACCACTATCTGTTGATATTCGAGTATTAGGCATGCGATGAGTTAATCAATGCGTTGATTTACTGATTTTTGAGATTTGATGAGTTTGATGATTGTGAGAAAAGGGACAGTACACGGAATCCCGGATGAGGATGTTGCCATCCAGGGAGTATCATTTAAAATTCATTTATATTTACTTGTGTTGTAAATTATGAATTTCATTATTGTGATTATGAGATTTTGTGTATTGGTATGCTCACCCCGTTGGGGGCTGTCTCTGTTGGGGCAGGTGAACAGGTGCATCGATGGCTGTGGAGCTGAGCTCGAGCTGTTGATTTGATGTACTCACAGGATCGTGGTACCAGGGCTTGATGGAGCACGGTATCGTATAGAGTACTTATATACACCCGAGGTTTATATACACATTTATGATGCTCGCATGTGAGCACGGACATTCTTGTATATGGGTTGTATATAAAGGCATGAGCCTTCCTCTCTTTCATTATATGTTGCATGCAATTGTGTAGAATTGCTAATGATATGAGAGTCGTTAGTGTATTATGTGGGTGTTGAGACCCATTTATGTCGTCATATGTGTGGTGTCTTCCCTGGCTGGGAATTTACTTGGTATTACTGCTTTCTGATGAGTATTATGTTTTCCCTGGCCGGGAATTATGTTATGTGTTGTGCTTTTATTTCGGGATAGCTCTATTTATGGGGAGACTCTGCCCAAATTTTTATAAAAGTCCACAATGTGAAAAGTGGCAAAAAGGGATGGTATTGGGCAAACTTTGTGAGTCTATTTCGTTGTTAGGCAGATGACCTTATAACATTGAGTGTTAAAGGAATTTTTTTGTAATTGCCATGCAATGATAAAGTATCATCTGAGCTTCCCGATTTGGCTTTTATTGAAAGCATGTGCCACACATAGTGGTTAATACACTAATTAAGGGTTAAGGGCTTGGGGTCCTTACAGAAACCCACTTTTGTCGTCATATGTGTGGTGTCTTCCCTGGCTGGGAATTTACTTGTATTACTGCTTTCTGACGAGTATTATGTGTTCCCTGGCCGGGAATTATGTTATGTGTTGTGCTTTTTTTTCGGGATAGCTCTATTTATGAGGAGACTCTGCCCAAATTTTTTTAAAAGTTCACAATGTGAAAAGTGGCACTAAGGGGTTGGTAAAGGGCAATCATATGAGTCTTTTATTGTTAGGATGATGATCTTATAACATTGAGTATTAAAGGAAATTTTGTAATTGACATTCAATGGTAAAGTATCATCTGAGCTTCCCGATTGACTTTTTATTGAAAGCATGTGCCACACATAGTGGTTAATACACTAATCAGGGGTTAAGGGCTAGAGGGGTCCTTACATTAGTGGTATCAGAGCAGTGGTTGCTCATTGGGGCTGTTAAGGGCCTAGGAAGTTATTGATAGCACATATTTATGCATGATGTCATTAATGTTGTATGACATAACAATTTGTTTATGTGCTATTATGATATGAAAAGTGGTATTGCTAACCATTGTAGGTTGCAGGAATCGTGTGGAACACGATAGGAGGGCATTAACAGTGATGTCTGGCACTCCGTGTGTTAAGTGCCAAGGAATCTGATTTTGTAAGAAAATCAGGTAAAAAGGGATATTTCCGAGGTAACATGTCTTGGTATACGTATTGACATGCAAGTGGTTGCATATATGTATTGAATGTTTGATGCATAGCGTATATGGCTATTGCTGTTAACCCTGATGGTTGCAGGTTACAGGAAATATGGAGTACGAAAAGGAATGATGATTATACATATGTACGGGCATCCCAAGGGCAACATGTATTATGTGTTTAGTCATTTAACACAAGGTAAATCAAGGTATGCATAAGATAGTGCATTATGATATGATACATGATTGATACGCATCGTTTTGCATATGTATATTGTGAAATATAAAGTGAGGATTTCAATGCTTACACTAAGGTCCATATGAGCGAGGAAGAATTCCGCTTATATGGAGTAGTAAGAAGCATTGAAATGCACTATTGATATTTCACGAGTCCAGGTTATCCTAGTGAGGATTTCAATGCTTACGCTAAGGTCCATATGAAGCGAGGAAAAATTCCGCTTATGTGGAGTAGTAAGAAGCATTGAAATGCACTACTGATAAGTGACTCAATTCCATAAGAAGCAAGAATTCTGCTGACATGGATTCCATAGGAAGCGAGGAAAAATTCCGCTTACGTGGATTTCCATAAGGAGCAAGAATTCTGCTTACGTGGATTCCATAGGAAGCGAGGAAAAATTCCGCTTACGTGGAAAAGGAAGGAGGAACCATAATTTCATGTGTCGATTTATATTCATTTCTCTATGAGGACACGGTTTATAGCGATGGTTCATTCCGCTATATTGATTGGCGATGGTTCATTCCGCCAGGTGTATTTATAGCGATGGTTCATTCCGCTATATTGATTGGCGATGGTTCATTCCGCCAGGTGTATTTATAGCGATGGTTCATTCCGCTATATTGATAGGCGATGGTTCATTCCGCCAGGTGTATTTATAGCGATGGTTCATTCCGCTATATTGATTGGCGATGGTTCATTCCGCTAGGTGTATTTATAGCGATGGTTCATTCCGCTATATTGATAGGCGATGGTTCATTCCGCCAGGTGTATTTATAGCGATGGTTCATTCCGCTATATTGATTGGCGATGGTTCATTCCGCCAGGTGTATTTATAGCGATGGTTCATTCCGCTATATTGATAGGCGATGGTTCATTCCGCCAGGTGTATTTATAGCGATGGTTCATTCCGCTATATTGATTGGCGATGGTTCATTCCGCCCGGTGTATTGATAGCGATGCCTCTTTCCGCTACTATGTGGACGATGATTCATGCTCAGGTGTATAGCGAGGTTTCATGCCACTTATTATATGACGAGGTGTCATGCCGTCGATTCTATAGCGAGGGATTGTGCCGCTATTACTCAGCACAGGATTTTGCCGCCTTCGAGCGATGGGTGCTGATTACGCACTATTATTGAGCGACGGAGACAGGTATGCCGCTATATTGTTAGCGATGAGGTATGAGATATTGCTATTCTATTAGCTTTATTGTATCTGGCATGCGTTGATATACATGTTTTATTATGACTATTTTACTAGCATGATAGTGGATGACATACGCTGATGTACATGTATCGTCACTAGTTGACAATGTCTTAGATGCCATGAGTTGGCATGTGTCGTCACAGGATGACGATGACGATGGTGTAGGAGATGTCTTATTAGACATGCATCATCGTTACGATGATCGATGCGTTGAGTATACGTATTCAATGGTATACCTTGGGTGCCAGTACCGAGCACAAGGTGGTGTGTGCGTCACCGATTGACGTGACCCTTATACCGAGCGGGTTGCTCGAGGAATGGTTGGATGCGCTGTACATGTGATTGTACCGCAGCTTACGTTTGGGGTGATCATATTACGAGTGGTGATACCCTTGAGGTATGCTCGTTGGAATGGCTTTTGGCCATGTGATTTGACGACAGGAGTAATCATGGAGGAAATTACTTCGCTTTCTGTCGATGTGACATGTGGTAGACATGGTCACACCACCCTTGAGGGTGTAGGATGGGTCCTAAGGGAGTAGGATCAGGTTATGTTAAGTACATAGGGACATTGGAGTGTCCAGGGTGTATAGGCATTAGAGGGATGTTGGGTAAAGACCCACTACTGTATTGATTTTCTTCCCACAGTATGGTATGCCGTGCGGAAACGTCCGTCTTATTGGTAGGTTTGAGGTGAACCTAGAGAGGCAACGACTAGTTTGTCTGCCGTGTGTGTGCAGCACCATGAGGGGCTTGCTAGAGCCGTTATACTGCTCGTTGGAACCAAGTTTGGCAAATCGTAAGGTGATACGATGTGGATTGTGGTGGACTCTAGTAGTCACCATGTCATTTGAGGTTGAGGCTGAGGTTGTGCATGCCTCACTGAAACGTGTATACGTTTATGTTTAATCTTGGTGAGACTTGTCTGGGACAGCTCACAATGTTGGAGTACCAACAAGAGAGTCATCAAGTCGTTGTTGACTCGATCTGAGGGAAACAGTGTATTTTGGATACAATGGGTGTTATTGTATCAAGTTTTTCCGAACGGTGGTTCGAGACTTGTGGATCTCAAGTTCGATGGCACTTCCCTTGTGAAGAAGGAGGTAGTATTATACCTATTTGGGAATCTTTGAAAGATTCGGTGAGTTGGTACGTGTGGTGTTGATTTTGGGAATCACACCGTGTTGTTGATCGTCGATTATCGTTCTCCACTGGGTAGGGAATGACTCAGAATTGACGGCTGTGTTTGGGGCTTAGGGGTAGGTTGTA
Organism: Haberlea rhodopensis; assembly: GCA_907163345.1. Taxonomy (NCBI): domain Eukaryota; kingdom Viridiplantae; phylum Streptophyta; class Magnoliopsida; order Lamiales; family Gesneriaceae; genus Haberlea; species Haberlea rhodopensis. Next base: position 164,182 of record CAJQUN010000455.1, on the reverse strand, counting down.
GATACCCGAGCCAAGTGCATTGAGCATGCATGCGATGTCAGTGCTTAGGCAGGTATACTGGTGAGTATACGGATGCCAGTTATTGATTTCCTTTCTGTCAAGCATAGAGTTATGCTATTTTAGGATGGTTAAATCTCTGATGAGAGATATGGAACACCTTGAGATTGGGAATCTACATGACACGATAATTATGAGGAACAATCGTGAAGTTAGTTGACTCCCTTTGAGGAGGGATTGTCTTGTGTGGGTTAAGGTATTTCCCTTGTTGGTATTTTCTTTCGAGTTTTCGATACTCTTCCCAAGTTTGGATTGTTAAATCCTAGGATTATCAAGGGATGGCAAGAATTCGGATTGGTTGGGTGTCGCTGTTGACACAAGTGTTGAGGATGCAATGGGTTTATTGCATGTCCTTTCAGAATTTTAAACTCTGTGGAGTCTCGGTTGTTATTTATGATCAGGACGTGATTCTTGGAACATCCGGAGGTGGACATCTTGTGAGATGTCTTTTGTGTGAATCTGTGGCCGTGAGTTGCCCAAATTGAGTTGCAATGATGCGACTGCTCCTTCGACGGAGGAGGTTTGAGAGTGGAAACCAGGTTTGGTATGTATACTAGTGTTTCCCTCGTAACGATGTATGTTAGACATCGTGAGTCTTGATAGAGATGTCATGGAATGATATCTACGATAGAATCAGGAGCGATTCGAATCCTTACAGTTTCAGTTGACTAACTGCTTTTGGATTATTAGCGTTGAGCTGTGCTGACGCTCTTTGACGTTATGTTGGATTTGGAAGTCTATTCCACTCCAGAGTTTGACACGAGGTCAACGTTCTCACGGTTGAGGTGTCTTTCAGGATGCGTTCTTATTAGTTGTATTAGAACTAAGGATGACTGTCCGATCTACAGTCGTAAGTATAGGTTGTTTTGCAGTAATGAGAGACTGACTTTTGGGATGACCCACATCGAGGTACGTTTTGCCTCTTGGGTGATATGTTGGTTTTGGTATGTCGCTCTGTTTCAGAGTTTGATGAGAGGTAAGTATCCTCGCGTATATTAATACGATTCTGTTATGGTCAAGAATCGAGGTTCTGGCTTCATGTTGTTGTGTAGCCTGGGTTTTATGTGATACACCGGTGCTAATTTCGAGGACGAAATTCTTTTAGTGGGGGATATTGTGATGACCAGGGATTATAGATGTTAATCCCGTAGTGTTAATAATCCCTAAAGTGGTTTTACGTGGCGATTTGGAGTTTAATCGAGGTGTTGGGCCTTCTGGGCTCGTTTATTTGGGTAGTTGGGATCGTTAGATCCAGAGGTTGAGATTGTATTCTCATTTGGGTGAAAAACCTAAGAGTTGGGTTTTTGATGTGTCTCGGGATCTCGGGTGCTTGTGTGAGCACCGGTAGGGGGTTTTGGAGTTAGAGAGAGAATTTTTGAAAACAGATGATTTTTAATGAATCATGATGTTTTTGTGGGGCTATTAGTATTTCGGTGTATTTTTGCTATAAATAGCAGTTGAACCCGAGATTTTAGAATTAATTTCATTTCAGACCACTTTTCCTTCTCTCTCTCCCGCGCGCCAGCCCATTCCCGTCGCCCCCAGCCCCCACGGCTTCAGGCCGTGCGCCCGCCGCCGTTCGGCGAGTGCGACCTACCACCGGCTTCGTCTCGTCGAGGCGCAGCTATCCCCTCCGTCAATTCGAAGTTTCATCGCGTTTTGAAGTCGGATTTAGCAGGAATGCGTCGATCCCGAAATTCTAGGGTTCTTCGATTTCGGTCGATTTTCCTTCCGATTTTCGTTTGGGTAACCTCCTTTACCTCTTTTTCATGCTTCTCGTGTATTTCCATGCTGAAATTGGAGGTTTTGGTTCGAAATTATTTTCGAAAATTTGTAGGGTTGGTTCGAAAATTGGGTTTTTTTGGCAAGGGGTGTTGTTTCTTGCTTTGATCGCTTAATTCACATTTTAGATGAATTATGGTGTTTATTTGGGTTCGATTTGTGAGATAAGGGTTCGAAAATTTGTAGGGTGTTCTTGAACAATTTTCGTTATTGTCTCATTCGTTCCCCTCCCTGCATGTACCCTGCCCCGTGTCTTTTTTTAAAGGTTAATTGTCGTGTGTTGACAATATTTTGAGGGTTATGGATGTGCTTGAACATGGGTTGCATGTTCGTAAATAATGGTGAATTATTTATCGTGTTAGCACATCGTTCCTCGGGGCATGGAACTCGTGCAAGGTTTGGCTCGAACTTCGGAGATTTAAGGTACGTGAAAACGTACGAGCATTTCTATATATTAGAGCATTGTGAAATGCAAAAGGTATTTTTGATTGCATTGAATATTGTGCGTATGGTTATACATATATGTTGATATAGCCAAGGAACGACCAAATCTTGATATCGCCGCTTGTAGCGTGCGTGACACTAGAGTAGGATAACTCTTACAAGATATAAGGGGTACTGGGTTTATATGACTATTGTAGGGCATTTGAGATGCCTGAGGATGATCGTAGAATCATGTATTCATTATAAGACATTTGAGATGTCTAGGTTCATAGAATCATGTATTCATTATAAGACATTTGAGATGTCTAGGTTCGTAGAATCAAGTATTCATTATAAAACATTTGAGATGTCTAGGCATAATGAAGAATTGGTAAAATAAATGCTAGGCATTTGAGCTATCTGTGATTGATAGCGAGGTTGTGAAATCAGTATTAGATATTGAGATATCTATTTTTGCATGATTAATGAGTTTGCAATCACTATCTGTTGATATTCAAGGATTAGGCATGCGACGTGTTAATCAATGTGTCGATTTACTGATTTTTGAGATTTGATGAGTTTGATGATTGTGAGAACAGGGACAGTACACGGAATCCCGGATGAGGTTGCCATCCAGGGAGTATTATTTAAATTCATTTGTATTTACCTTTGTTGTAAGTTATGAATTCATTATTGTGATTATGGGATTTTGTGTATTGGTATGCTCACCCCGTTGGGGGCTGTCTCTGTTGGGACAGGTGAACAGGTACATCGATGGCTGTGGAGCTGAGCTCGAGCTGTTGATTGGAGATACTCCCAGGATCGTGGTACCAGGGCTTGATGGAGCACGGTATCGTATAGAGTACTTATATACACCTGAGGATTATATACATATTCATGATGCTCGCATGTGAGCACGATTATACTTGTATATGGATTGTATATAAAGGCATGAGCCTTTCTCTCTTTCATTTGAGGTTGCATGCAATTAGAGGTTGAATTGCTAAATGATATGAGAGTCATTGGTGTATTATGTGGGTGTTGAAACCCACTTTTGTCGTCATATGTGTGGTGTCTTCCCTGGCTGGGAATTTACTTGTATTACTGCTTTCTGATGAGTATTATGTGTTCCCTGGCCGGTAATTATGTTATGTGTTGTGCCTTTTTTTCGGGATAGCTCTATTTATGGGGAGACTCTGCCCAAATTTTTTTAAAAGTTCACAATGTGAAAAGTGGCACTAAGGGGTTGGTAAAGGGCAAACATATGAGTCTTTTATTGTTAGGATGATGATCTTATAACATTGAGTATTAAAGGAAATTTTGTAATTGACATTCAATGGTAAAGTATCATCTGAGCTTCCCGATTGACTTTTTATTGAAAGCATGTGCCACACATAGTGGTTAATACACTAATCAGGGGTTAAGGGCTAGAGGGGTCCTTACATTGATAAAGGATATATACGCCCGAGCGTATCGCCATGGGGCGCACCGGTTCTCTTTGTGAAGAAGAAGGACGGTTCGATGCGGTTGTGCATCGATTACTGGAAACTGAATAAGGCTACAGTGAAGAACAAGTATCCTCTCCCGAGGATTGATTATCTGTTTGATCAGCTGCAAGGTACCAGATTATATAGCAAGATTGATTTGAGATCCGGTTATCATCAGATTCGAGTCAGAGAGGAAGATGTGCAGAAGACAGCATTTCGGACTCGGTATGGGCACTACGAATTCTTAGTGATGCCGTTCGGTGTGACGAATGCCCCGGCTGTCTTTATGAGTCTGATGAACAGAGTGTTTCAGCAGTATCTTGATCAGTTTGTCATTGTATTCATCGACGACATTCTCATCTACTCCCGGAGCGAGGAAGAGCACGTGAAACACTTGAGGACAGTGCTCCAGATTCTCAGAGACCACCAGTTGTATGCCAAGCTCAGCAAATGTGAGTTTTGGTTGAGCAGTGTAGTATTTCTGGGGCATGTCATATCTAGCAGCGGGATATCAGTGGATCCCAGGAAGATTGAGGCTGTGATGGAGTGGGCTGCCCCCACTTATGTGCCCGAGATACGGAGTTTTCTTGGCTTGGCCGGTTATTATCGATGCTTTGTCGAGGGGTTTTCGAAGATCGCCAAGCCGTTGACTCAGTTGACCCAGAAGGGAGTACCATTCTTTTGGTCAGAAGCTTGTGAGGAGAGCTTCCAGGAGTTGAAGCACCGTTTGACGACGGCGCCAGTATTAGTGATTCCTACGGAAAACTCCAGATTTGTTTTGTATACCGATGCATCACTTCAGGGCCTTGGGTGTGTACTGATGCAAGATAAGCATGTGGTGGCTTATGCATCGAGGCAGTTGAAGCCGCATGAGACTAGATACCCAGTCCATGACTTGGAATTAGCGGCTATCATCTTCGCCCTGAAGATTTGGAGGCATTATTTGTATGGTACGTCTTTTACCATTTACACGGATCACAAGAGCCTCAAGTTTTTATTCACTCAGGCGGAGCTGAACATGAGGCAGAGAAGGTGGATGGACTTACTCAAGGACTATGATTGTGAGATTGAGTACCATCATGGAAAGGCTAATTTGACAGCAGACGCCTTGAGCCGGAAAGTGAGAAGTTCTGCTGAGGACGTCATCCATTTGTCGGCTATGATGACCTCCTATTGCCATCTGGGCTATGATTTTGAAATAGATGCATCACCAGTGTACGTATCGACCTTACTGGCTGAGCCAGATATCTATGAGAATATCAGGAGAGCTCAGAAGTCAGATGATGAGGTTCAGAGATGGTTATCTTTAGTGCATCTTGGTCAACCAACGAAGTTCAGAGTGGGCGATGATGGATCTTTGAGATTGGGTAACCGTTGGGTGGTTCCGAGTACGCCGGAGTTGCGTAGAGGGATCTTGGAGCTAGCTCATAGTAGCAGACTTAGCATCCACCCAGGCGGGAAGAAGATGTATAAAGATCTACGTGGTCAGTTTTGGTGGAAGAGAATGAAGTTTGATGTCGTCGCTTTTGTTAAGAGATGCTTGATCTGCCAGCAGGTTAAGGCAGAGAGACAGAGACCTGGCGGCGAGTTGAAAAGCTTGGAGATACCGAAGTGGAAGTGGGAACATATTTCCATGGACTTCGTGACTCACTTGCCGAGGAGTACTTCAGGCTTTGATGCTATTTGGGTGATTGTGGATCGATTGACTAAGGTAGCTCATTTTATCCCCTATAGCATGACTTTCACCTTTTTGAGGATGGCACAGTTGTATATTCGAGATGTGGTGAGATTGCATGGGATCCCCATTTCCATAGTGTCGAACCAAGATCCGCGATTCACATCTCATTTTTGGGAAGGTCTTCAGTCAGCCTTGGGAACTGAAGTTAGATTGAGCACTGCTTATCATCCTCAGACGGATGGCCAGACCGTGCGTACTATCCAAACGGTCGAAGACATGTTGAGGGCTTGTGTATTGGAGTTCGATGTTTCTTGGCCAGATTCAGTAGCCTTGGTAGAGTTCTCTTATAATAACAGCTACCAGGCGAGCATTCAGATGGCTCATTTTGAAGCTCTATATGGCAGACGGTGTAGATCACCCTTGTGTTGGGACGATTTGGACCGTAACTCGGTCGGAGGACCGGAACTGATCCGAGAAATGGAAGAAAAGATAAAGATGATTAGGCAGAAAATGGAAGCAGCCCAGGACAGACAGGCAGCTTATGCGAATAAACGGCGGAGACCGTTGGAATTTCAGTTGGGAGATAAGGTCTTCTTGAAGATCTCGCCTTTTAGAGGCGTTGTGCGATTTGGGATGCGCGAAAAACTGTCTTCGAGGTATGTTGGACCGTACGAGATTTTGCAGCGCATTGGCACTTTAGCTTACCGACTGGCTTTGCCACCTTCTTTATCTGGAATACATGATGTGTTTCATGTGTCTATGTTGCGGAAGTATGAGCCGGATCCATCGCATGTATTACAGCCTTCCGAAGTTCAGTTAGAATCCGATGTGTCTTATGTGGAGCAGCCTGTTAGGATTCTGGATCGAGCAGACCGTAGACTTCGGAACAAAGTGATACCTATGATCAAGGTTCAGTGGGATCGCAGGGGTGTCGAGGAGGCTACGTGGGAGACGGAGCGGCATATGGTGCAGCACTACCCGGAACTATTCTGTGGTATGTGATTATGTTTAGTTTCTTTTGGGGTAAGTGCATGTGATTTCGAGGACGAAATCTTATAAGTAGGGGAGTATTGTGATATCCCTGAAATATTTAATTACATTTGGACATTAATTATGTTTATATGATTAATTATGGTGGTAATTAATTATGTGTTGGATTTATTTATCATGTTGAAATGCTTAGTCATGTGATAGAGTGACCCGGGAGAGCGTTTCAGGGTGCATGTTGTGCATGTTGGGAAAATTGCTATTAGCATGATTTATTTGCCATGGTTAGCAATAAATTGGAAATCATGAGTTTAATTGGTATTTTGGTGCATTTTGGATTAATGCTTTTAAAAAATATCATGTTGGGGTGTTTTATACACCATGGGATTGTGGAATGCATTTTAATTAAACCCAACCCCTTTAAACCCCAACCCCCCACCATACCTTTACTTTACTTTCCCCAAATCACCACCCAAACCCTTTTCCCTCTTCATTTTCGAGTTTGAGCAAAAAGGTGGAGAGAAATCCTTCCAAAAGTTTGATTTGTGGAGTTTATTGGGAGATTTGAAGTCCCCAAGAGGTATAGATACCTCCCTATTGTTTTTGTTGTGTTTGGATTGGATTTGAAATGGTTTAAAATGGGTTTGTTTTGGGTTGGTATCTTTTTGGTTGGATGTTGGATTTTTGTGTTGCTTGGGGTGTATTTTGTTGATATATTGTGTTATTATGTTGTTGGGTTAGTGGGAGGAGTATTGGTATGGGTTGGGAAGGTTTTGGTGTGCATTAATGGTGAAAAATCGCGAGTCTGTGCGAGGCGATCGACCGCCTGAAAAGAGGCGACCGATCGCCAATGGGCAGTAGCAAAATCGCAGGGCAGGCGATCGATCGCCTGAAATGGGGCGACCGATCGCCGAGAGGCAGTGTCCAATTCATGGGGTAGGCGATCGGTCGCCATGTTTTGCGCGATCGATCGCCGCGAAGCAAAAACTGAGGCGATCGATCGCCTCAGCGAAGCGATCGATCGCCAGCTGTGGAATTTTGAAAAATGATTTCTTTTGACGAATTTTTGGTATTCGACTATTATTTGGCTTCTAATATGGGGTTGTGTGATTGTGTAGAACCATCACAGGTGTGATGACCAGGGATTAGAGCTGTTAATCCCGGAGTGTTAATAACCCCTAAAGTGTTTTACGTGGCAAATTGGAGTTTAATCGAGGTGTTGGGCCTTCTGGGCTCATTTATTTGGGCAGTCGGGGTCGTTGGATCCCGAGGTTGAGATCGTATTCTCATTTCGGTGAAAACCTGTGAGTTGGGTTTTTAGTGTAACTCAGAATCTCGGGTGCTTTGTGTGGGCACCGGTAGGGGGTTTTTGAGTTAGAGAGAGAATTTTTGAAAACATATGATTTTTAATGAATCATGATGTATTTGTGGGGCTATTAGTATTTCGGGGTATTTTTGCTATAAATTCCAGTTGAACCCGAGATTTTAATTATCGGAACCATTTCAGCACCTTATTTCTCTCTCCCTCCCGCGTCGCCATTCCCGATCCCCTTTTGACCCACGCAGCTTCAAACGCCGCGCCCGCCGCCGTCCGGCCGCCGTTCGACGCGTCCGACCCGCCGCCAACTTCGTCTCTTCCAGGCGCTCCTCCCCATACCAACAATTCGAAGTTTGGTCGCGAATTGAGCTCGGATTTGCCAGAAAAGCGCTAGGGTTCGAACTGGATTTCTGTCCGATTTTGGGGCTCGATTTTGGTACGATTTTGGGGCTTTTATTCTGGTGTTTTTGGGGCGTTTTTGAGCTGATATTGAGTCGATAATTTCAGACTTTTGTGGTTCGAAAAATTGTTGCTTTATGGTTCGAATTTCTTCATTGCTTGCGTGAGGTTAGGGCTCGATTTTAGGGGTTTATGTTCGAATTTTGGGGATTGTTGGCAAGGGTGATGATTCTTGTTAGTAATCGATTATTTCATGTTTTAGATGATTTGTGGTGTTTAGTTTGGGTTCGATTTGTGTTGTGAAGGTTCGAAATCATGGAAGGTGTTCTTGAGCAATTTTTGATAATGGTTGATTGTCGTGTGTTGACAATATTTTTGAGGGTTATGGGTGTGCTTGAGCATGGTTGCATGTTCGTAAATAATTGTGAATTATTTATCGTGTTAGCACATCGTTCCTCGGAGCATGGAACTCGAGCAAGGTTTGGCTCGGACTGCGGAGATTAAGGTACGTGTGACGTACGAGCATTACTTTATATGAAAGTATTTGCTGAAATGCATAATGTGTTTTAATTGCATTAGATGGTTGTGGGTATGGTTATATACATATGTGTCGATATGACTATGGAACGACCTAGTCTTGATATCGCTGCCACAAGTGTGCGTAATACTAGAGTAGTATGACCTTATAATAGATATGGGGTACTGGGTCTATATGACTATTGTAGGGCATTTTAGATGCCTGAGAATGATCGTGGGATCATGTATTCATTGTAAGACATGTGAGATGTCTAAGTGAAATGGAGAATTAGTAAAATAAATGCTAGGCATTTGAGCTATCTGTGATTGGTAGCAAAGTCGAAAAATCAGTATTAGATATCGAGATATCTATATTTGTATGTATAATGAATTTGGAATCATTAATTATTGATACTTGAGAACCAGGCATGCTATGAGTTAAATCAATGTGTTGATTTACTGATTTTTGAGATTTGATGAGTTTGATGATTGTGAGAACAGGGACAGTACACGGAATCCCGGATGAGGACGTTGCCATCCAGGGAGTATCATTTAAAATTCATTAGTATTTACTTGTGTTGTAAATTATGAATTTCATTATTGTGATTATGGGATTTTGTGTATGGGTATGCTCACCCCGTTGGGGGCTGTCTCTGTTGGGGCAGGTGAACAGGTGCATCGATGGCTGTTGAGCTGAGCTCGAGCTGTTGATTGGATGTACTCACAGGATCGTGGTACCAGAGCTTGATGGAGCACGGTATCGTACAGAGTACTTATATACACCCGAGGTTTATATAAACATTTATGATGCTCGCATGTGAGCACGGATATTCTTGTATATGGGTTGTATATAAAGGCATGAGCCTTTCTCTCTCTCATCATATGTTTGCATGCAATTAGTGGTAGAATTGCTAAATGATTTGAGAGCCATTAGTGTATTATGTGGGTGTTGAAACCCAATTATGTCGTCTTATGTGTGGTGTCTTCCCTGGCTGGGAATTTACTTTGTGTTCTGTATTCTGTTGAGTATTGTGTATTCCCTGGCCGGGAATTATATTATGTGATGTGCTTTTGTTTTGGGATAGCTCAATTTATGGGGAGACTCTGCCCAAATTTTTATAAAAGCCCACAATGTAAAAGTGGCACCAAGGGGATGGTAAAGGGCGAACATATGAGTCTAATTGTGGGTAGAGATGATCTTAATGTTGAATATTAAAGAAATTTTGTAATTGTCATTCAATGGTAAAGTATCATCTGAGCTTCCCGATTGACTTTTTATTGAAAGCATGTGCCACACATAGTGGTTAATACACTAATTAAGGGTTAAGGGCTTGGGGTCCTTACATTAGTGGTATCAGAGCAGTGGTTAGCTCTTTGGGGCTGTTAAGGGCCTATGAAGTTATTGATAGCATATATTTATGCATGATGGCATTAATGTTGTATGACACAACTAGTTGTTATATGCTTTTATGATATGAAAAGTGGTGTTGCTAATCATTGTGATTGCAGGAATCGTGTAGCATGAGATGGGATGGCATTAATGGTGATGTCTGGCCCTTCATGTATTATGTGCTAAGGGATCTGATTTTGTAGGAAAATCAGGAAAGGTGAGACGTACGGGCTTCGGACGGTAAAACGTGTTACACCTTTGATTATGTATATCGTGGGTAGTGAACCCTTACATGTGATGGCATATGTGAAATGATAGTGATATATATTGTGATAATGGAATCAACTGTTGTGCTTGATTATTGTGGTAGAATTGATGAATGTTCCGGTAGCCTTTATCTCCGAGCGAGGGAGGTACTCGCCGCTGTCATGACTGAGCGAGGTAACATGCCGCTGTCATTGTCGAAGCGAGGGGTCCTAAAATTCCGCTGTTGTATTGGGACCGGAACAATCACAATTCTAGTGATTAATGTGGAATATTGTGATTAAAGTGGAATATTGTGATTATTGTGGAATATTGTGGTTATAACTGAAAAGTGATATCGATCATTATATTGTGAACTGTGGTATTAACCTGGATGCAGGTACATGGAGCTAGTGGAAGTTCCGGTAGTTGTTATATTCGAGCGAGGGAGGTACTTGCCGCTGTCATATGAAGCGATGGTAATATGATATTTGCCGCTGTCATGCCTAAGCGAGGTAACATGCCGCTGTCATTGTCGAAGCGAGGGATATCATATGATGCCGCTATATGTCGAAGCGAGGGGTTCTAAAATTCCGCTGCTATAACAAGACCGGAACAACCACATTATCGATATTAATAGCGATGTCTTATTCCGCTATATTGATTGGCGATGGTTCTTGCCGCCGGATATATTGATAGCGATGTCTCATTCCGCTATATTGATTGGCGATGGTTCTTGCCGCCGGATATATTGATAGCGATGGTTCATTCCGCTATATTGATTGGCGATGATTCTTGCCGCCGGGTATATTCATAGCGATGGTTCGTTCCGTTATTCCATTGGCGATGACTTATGCCGCCGGGTGTTCATAGCGATGGTACATTCCGCTACATCTAGGGCGATGGTTCATGCCGCCAGATGTCTATAGCGAAGTTTTATGCCGCTGACTCTATGACGAGGGATTATGCCCCTGATTCTATAGCGACGGGTTATGCCGCTATGCACATGACGCTGGATTACGCCACCTACGAGCGATGGGTGCTGATTGCGTACCACTGTTGGATGACGGAGACAGGTATGCCGCTATATTGTTTGCGATGAGGTATGGCATATTACTGTTTATTTAGCACTATTGTGGATATCATGTGTTGATGTGTTGTGACGTAGGGTAGACATGGTTACACCCACCCTGAGGGTGTGGGATAAGTCTTAACGGATTATGATTGCATCATAAGTGAGCAAGGACACCGGGTTGTCCATTGTGCTTGGTATTTTAGAGATATGCTGGGCGATGACCCATTACTCTAACGGTTTGTACGGTATGGCATACCGAGATGGAACATATGGTTTGTTGGTGGGCTTGATATGAACCTCTGGAGACAGCACATTGCTAGTCAGACATCGTAGTGATGATATAGTGTGCTTGTTGGGGCCATGATACTGCTCGTTGGAACCAAGTTTGGCAAATCGTAAAGTGATACGATGTGGATTATGGTGGACTTTAGTAGTCACCACGTCATTTGAGGTTGAGGTTGTGCATGCCTCATTGAAACGTGTATACGTTTATGTTTAATCTTGGTGAGACTTGTCTGGAACAGCTCATGATGTTGGAGTACCAACAAGAGAGTCATCAGGTCGTTATTGACTCGATCTGAGGGAACCCGTGTACTTGGGATGCAATGGGTGTTTTTGTATCCAGTTTTTCCGAACGGTGGTTCGAGACTTGTGGATCTCGAGTTCGATGGCTCTTCCCTTGTGAGGAAGGAGGTAGTATTATACCTATTTGGGAATCTTTGAAAGATTCGGTAAGTTGGTACGTGTGGTGTTGATTTTGGGAATCACGCCGTGTTGTTGATCGTCGATTATCATTCTCCACTGCATGGGAATGACTCAGAATTGACAGTTGTGTTTTGGACTTAGGGGTATGTTGTAGATACCCGAGCCAAGTGCATTGAGTATGCATGTGATGTCCGCGCCTAGGCAGGTATACCGATGAGTATACGGATGCCAACTATTGACTTCCTTTTTGTCAAGCATAGAGTTATGCTATTTTTGGATGGTTAAATCTCTGATGAGAGATATGGAACACCTTGAGATTGGGAATCTCCATGGCACGATAATTATGAGGAACGATCGTGAAGTTAGTTGACACCCTTTGAGGAGGGATTATCTTGTGTGGGTTGAGGTGTTTCATTATTGGTGTTTCCTTCGAGTTATGCGATAGCCTTCCCAAGTTTGGATTGTTAAATCCTAGGATTATCAAGGGATGGCAGGAATTCGGATTTATTGGGTGTCGCTGTCGACACAAGCGTTGAGGATGCAATGGGTTTATTGCATGTCCTTTCAGAATTTGAAACTCTGTGGAGTCTCGATGGTTTATTTGTGATCAGGATGTGATCCTTGGAATATCCGGAGGTGGACATCTTGTGAGATGTCTTTTGTGTGAATCTGTGGCCGTGAGTTGCCCAATTTGAGTTGCAATGATGCGACTGCTCATTTGATGGAGGAGGTGTGGAAGTGGAGACCAGGTTTGGTATGTGTACATCGTGGTATACTAATGTTTCCCCCGTAACGATGTATGTTAGACATCGTAAGTCATGATAAAGATGTCATTGGATGATATCTACGATGGAATCAGGAGCGATTCGAATCCTTGCAGTTTCAGTTGACTAACTGCTTTTGGACTGTTAGCGTTGAGTTGTGCTGACGTTCTTTGACGTTATGATGGAATTGGAAGTCTATTCCACTCCAGAGTTGACACGAGTTCAACGTTCTCACGGTTGAGGTGTCATTCATGATGCGTTCTTACTAGTGGTATTAGAACGAAGGATGACTGTCCGATCTACGGTCGTAAGTATTGGTTGTTTTGCAGTCATGAGGGACTGACTTTTGGGATGAACCGCATCGAGGCACGTTTTGCCTCTTGGGTGATAAGTTGGTGTTGGTTTTGGTATGTCGCTCTGTTTCAGAGTTTGATGTGAGATAAGTATCCTCGCGGTTTTTAAGACGATTCTGATATGGTCAGGAATCGAGGTTATGACTTCATGTTGTTGTGTAGCCCGGGTGTTACGTGATACACCGGTGCTAATTTCGAGGACGAAATTCTTTTAGTGGGGGATATTGTGATGACCAGGGATTAGAGCTGTTAATCCCGGAGTGTTAATAACCCCTAAAGTGTTTTACGTGGCAACTTGGATTTTAATCGAGGTGTTGGGCCTTCTGGGCTCATTTATTTGGGCAGTCGGGGTCGTTGGATCCCGAGGTTGAGATCGTATTCTCATTTCGGTGAAAACCCGTGAGTTGGGTTTTGAGTGTAACTCAGAATCTCGGGTGCTTTGTGTGGGCACCGGTAGGGGGTTTTTGAGTTAGAGAGAGAATTTTTGAAAACAGATGATTTTTAATGAATCATGATGTATTTGTGGGGCTATTAGTATTTCGGGGTATTTTTGCTATAAATTCCAGTTGAACCCGAGATTTTAATTATCGGAACCATTTCAGCACCTTATTTCTCTCTCCCTCCCGCGTCGCCATTCCCGATCCCCTTTTGACCCACGCAGCTTCAAACGCCGCGCCCGCCGCCGTCCGGCCGCCGTTCGACGCGTCCGACCCGCCGCCAACTTCGTCTCTTCCAGGCGCTCCTCCCCATACCAACAATTCGAAGTTTGGTCGCGAATTGAGCTCGGATTTGCCAGAAAAGCGCTAGGGTTCGAACTGGATTTCTGTCCGATTTTGGGGCTCGATTTTGGTACGATTTTGGGGCTTTTATTCTGGTGTTTTTGGGGCGTTTTTGAGCTGATATTGAGTCGATAATTTCAGACTTTTGTGGTTCGAAAAATTGTTGCTTTATGGTTCGAATTTCTTCATTGCTTGCGTGAGGTTAGGGCTCGATTTTAGGGGTTTATGTTCGAATTTTGGGGATTGTTGGCAAGGGTGATGATTCTTGTTAGTAATCGATTATTTCATGTTTTAGATGATTTGTGGTGTTTAGTTTGGGTTCGATTTGTGTTGTGAAGGTTCGAAATCATGGAAGGTGTTCTTGAGCAATTTTTGATAATGGTTGATTGTCGTGTGTTGACAATATTTTTGAGGGTTATGGGTGTGCTTGAGCATGGGTTGCATGTTCGTAAATAATTGTGAATTATTTATCGTGTTAGCACATCGTTCCTCGGAGCATGGAACTCGAGCAAGGTTTGGCTCGGACTGCGGAGATTAAGGTACGTGTGACGTACGAGCATTACTTTATATGAAAGTATTTGTGAAATGCATAATGTGTTTTAATTGCATTAGATGGTTGTGGGTATGGTTATATACATATGTGTCGATATGACTATGGAACGACCTAGTCTTGATATCGCTGCCACAAGTGTGCGTAATACTAGAGTAGTATGACCTTATAATAGATATGGGGTACTGGGTCTATATGACTATTGTAGGGCATTTTAGATGCCTGAGAATGATCGTGGGATCATGTATTCATTGTAAGACATGTGAGATGTCTAAGTGAAATGGAGAATTAGTAAAATAAATGCTAGGCATTTGAGCTATCTGTGATTGGTAGCAAAGTCGAAAAATCAGTATTAGATATCGAGATATCTATATTTGTATGTTTAATGAATTTGGAATCATTAATTATTGATACTTGAGAACCAGGCATGCTATGAGTTAAATCAATGTGTTGATTTACTGATTTTTGAGATTTGATGAGTTTGATGATTGTGCGAACAGAGACAGTACACGGAATCCCGGATGAGGACGTTGCCATCCAGGGAGTATCATTTAAAATTCATTAGTATTTACTTGTGTTGTAAATCATTATTGTGATTATGGGATTTTGTGTATGGGTATGCTCACCCCGTTGGGGGCTGTCTCTGTTGGGGCAGTTGAACAGGTGCATCGATGGCTGTGGAGCTGAGCTCGAGCTGTTGATTGGATGTACTCACAGGATCGTGGTACCAGGGCTTGATGGAGCACGGTATCGTATAGAGTACTTATATACACCCAAGGTTTATATACACATTTATGATGCTCGCATGTGAGCACGGATATTCTTGTATATGGGTTGTATATAAAGGCATGAGCCTTTCTCTCTCTCATCATATGTTTGCATGCAATTAGTGGTAGAATTGCTAAATGATTTGAGAGCCATTAGTGTATTATGTGGGTGTTGAAACCCAATTATGTCGTCTTATGTGTGGTGTCTTCCCTGGCTGGGAATTTACTTTGTGTTATGTATTCTGTTGAGTATTGTGTATTCCCTGGCCGGGAATTATATTATGTGATGTGCTTTTGTTTTGGGATAGCTCAATTTATGGGGAGACTCTGCCCAAATTTTTATAAAAGCCCACAATGTAAAAGTGGCACCAAGGGGATGGTAAAGGGCGAACATATGAGTCTAATTGTGGGTAGAGATGATCTTAATGTTGAATATTAAAGAAATTTTGTAATTGCCATTCAATGGTAAAGTATCATCTGAGCTTCCCGATTGACTTTTTATTGAAAGCATGTGCCACACATAGTGGTTAATACACTAATTAAGGGTTAAGGGCTTGGGGTCCTTACAACAGGTAGCAACGCAACCAAGGAAGTGAAGCCATATCAATTCCACTTTTGGAAAGGTACGTAGTGGACGTACGGGCACCCAACGGTACATGTATCTAGTATACTCATTGTTTATGCATTGTGGATGCGAGTATATGTGGAATTATGCATTGTGGATGCAAATACATGTTGAATTATGCATGATGATTGTATATGCATATGATGATTATTGGTGCACATCCCATGAGTCGTGGTCATCCCTTGATGATTTTAATGCTTGCCGCTATTTGATTTGTTGCCGCTAAATGTGAAGCGAGGGGTGGGAGCGCCGCATGTCGCATTTGAGCGTGGTTATCATATAGGGCGAGGAAAGAATATTTGCCGCTCAATGTGAAGCGAGGGGTGGGAGCGCCGTATGTCCATTGAAGCGAGGTTATTCTATGCCGCCTATATGTAAATAAGCGAGGGGCATTAAAATACATTGTGATGGACAGACTAGGGATTGTGTGATATCCCCGAAATGATTATGTGTTTTTAATCATTTAATTTAATTATGATGTTTTGGGTGTTAATTCATGGGATTGAATTAATATTATTGGGGAGATTCATTTCAGGGTGCATGTGATATATGTTAGGATTTTGGGGTCGTGGCATGTTTATTCTGGGTGTGTGTTGTTTGTTTTGGTAAAGCATATTAATGGGAATTGAAGTATTTTATTGAGAAAATACTATAAATATCATGTGAGGATATTTTAATACATCGTGCTAAATACCGGGACCAAAACATAACACATCAAACCACCCAACACCCAACCACCCCCCAACCCATGCCAATCAACCTGTACACATGCTGACTTTACACCCCACTTGGCTCAATCATTTCACCACTCTCAGCCATCCCAAATCTCGGCCCTTCTCTCCCATTTCTTCTCCAGCACTTGCTAAGCAAAATTCTGAGGAGCTTTCCCTTTTTCATCGCCTGGAAGCCTTTGAAAAATCGGAGCAAAATAGGGTGAGAAACCATGCTCTGTTTTTGCTTTTAACTTGTTTAAGTACATGTTTTTAGGTGGCGTGAAAATGGCATGTTAGCTTAGGTTTCTTGAAACCTTCGATTTAAATGCTTACACGGTGATATTATGTAACTCTCAGTGTTTTCCCTTATGTATATTACATGTTTTATGTTGAGGAAATAAGCATGTAAAGTAGGGTGTTCGGAAATCTGGGTAGGAGTATGCCCTGTTTTTCTGGAAATGTGGACTGGGAGTGATTTTGAGGAGGTGATATTATGCATGTTAGATGGGTTTTAGGGTGAACCTTCGATTTGACTACATGCATGGTAGTTTTTAAAGCCCAGGAAGTTTTATGTTTGAGCATGTTTTATGAAATATGTGGTAGTTTTGATAGCATGAAATGAAGTACTCAAAAATCTGGAAATGAAATATGTTGCCCTGTTTCCGGAAATGTTGATCGAGTACTTGTGTAAATGGTCGACGTTTATGCATGTGGGCTTATGGTTGGGGTGTAAATTTGATATGAATACACTCAGGGTAGTGTGTTGTAACTGCTAGCATGTTTCTTTGGGCATGTTGTATGTCTTACATGTTAGATTTAAGGGTATGATTATCGGTGTTAGGGAATTCTGGAAAATCTGGGTTGAATATGATCGACTGATCGATCGGTGAAGAACACCGATCGATCGGCAAAAGCCGTAGCTTTTTTCTTTAATTCAAACAGTTCACCGATCGATCGGTGATGAGGGCCGATCGATCGGTAGTGCCTTTTGTTTTTTAAAATGTAGAAATTGTTTAATTTTGATATTGGATTGTAATGAGACATCTAATATTGTGTTGTACACTGGTGTTGAGCCTTCACAGACAGCTACACAGCGCAGGGGATAGAGTCCCACAACACTCTGCATTTTGGAAAGGTACGTAAGCGACGTACGGGCATCCCAACGGTAACATGTACCTTATGTTTGTCTATTTGACACATGATGAATGCAATGTGATGCATTAAGGTTATGATACATGTTATTATGCATTGTTGTTGCATATTATGCATTGTTGTTGCATATTGTGATGTGGAATAAATAGGTGTATTCCACGAGTCAGGGCTCATCACAGTTAAGGTTTTAATGCTTACGCTTTACCGCTAAAAATGTGGAGCGGGAGGGGGGAGGCTCGCTTGCACATGGAGGCGGGGTATACCATACTGAGCGAGGATGAGATACCGCTAGTATGAAGAAGTGAGGATGAGATACCGCTTGTTTTGAGATTATGAAAGCGAAGAAGCACTAAAATAACTGATGATGACTGACTCAAGAAAAAAAGGAAAGATATGTCATGACATTATTAAAGGAACCATAATTTCATATAATGTGTTTTATTATGAGTTATGGTACAGGGACAACCAATGGGCGTTGTAAATGCTTGGAAATACAGGAAGTGCTTTGTATTTATGATTTGTACATTTACGCTTTACATTCATATTATGTTGAATATGAATTAGGATATGCTCATGTGTTTGGGGGTTGTCTTTGTAGGTGCTTTTGATGATGAGAACCAAGGTCGGGGTTGATATGCTGAGCTGTAAGGAGTGCTACAGGATAGCATGTTAGGGAATTTTTGAATAGCTTCTACATGTAGTAGAGTAAGACTATAGTGTAGTACCCTTTTGTAGGAATACGTGAAATTCCTTTTAAATTTTGGTACTGTAATCTCTTAAGCTCAGGTTAATCAACACGACTTACTACTCTGATTTATACATGAATGTTTAGTTCTCTTAATTGCACCTAAGATTATGATTGAGATAACGGGGTCTCACAGATTGGTGATTGGTATTTGGCGTTGATGAAATGGTATTATGTCATGACATGTGTAGACCATTAAATAATCTATTGATTATACTCATGAGTTATGGTACAGGGACAACCAAACGGGAAACGTTTAAAATGCATGGGAAAAACAGGAAGTGTTTTATTATGATTATGCATTTACGCTTTATATTCATATTGTGTTGTATATGAATGATATCATTGCTCATGTTTGGGGGTTGTCCTTGTAGGTACACTTTTGGCATGATAAGAAGGGCTAAGGCGGGTTGAGGAGGTGAGCTTGAGAAGAACACTTTTGGGAAAAGAAGGACAGGATTTCCTTAGTATAGTATCTACTCTAGGAGTAGTGTAAAGCTATAGTTAATACATTCATTTGATTGGGAATGTAACTAATCCAATTGATAGTCCTTATTTTGGCATGTAACTCTTAAGGCTCATGGTCTCAACACGATTATTTCACTCTGATGATTTATATTAGCTCTAATTATGCCTTAATCCGCACTTAAGGAACTAGGGTCCTTACATAAAAGGCTTCTTAGCCATCTGAAACTCGGCCAACCTTAGCCATGCGGTCCGTGCACAAGGTGCAATCACAAGTATCTGCACTATCCGCTCCAGCCACTCTTCGGCCGCTTCACCAGACTCAATCCCCTCAAAAATAGGTGGATGGAAGTTCAGAAACTGCGTCAAACTGAGCTCCCGTGGTAACAACATCTGTGCACTGGGCTCCACGCCCACAGCAGGTGGCGGTAAAGGATTCAGCTGAGCAATACAGGCATTCATACTGCCCATATCCCCTACCTCCTCATTGAGGTTCTCAGGGTTAATACCCGGCATGCTGTAACACAAGAGTTAACAACAATACCAAAAGCAGTTCATAATATAAGCCGTTAGATAACAAGAGTATTATATTCAAAAGCATGTTAGTATAACACTTATACAACAATATGCATCACATGCATAACATGCCCAACAATGAATACCTAGCCAACTTGTCTCTAAAGGCTACCCTTCACTCTTCCCTGGTTATCAAGATACTAAGGTGCAATAAGAGAACTAATCATTCATGTTCATATATCAGAGTAATTAGTCGTGTTGATTAACCTGAGCTTAAGAGATTACAGTACCAAAAGTTTCAAATGGGATTTCACATATTCCTTCAAAAGGTACTACATTATAGTCTTACTCTACTTCTTGTAGAAGCTAAACAAAAAAATTCTCTAACATGCTAATCCTGTAACACTCCTTATAGCTCAGCATATCAACCTCGACCCTGGTTCTCATCATCAAAAGCACCTATAAAGACAACCCCCAACACATTATCATACCGTGGTTCATATTCAATATAATATGAATATAAAGCGTAAATGCACAAATCATAAATACAAAGCACTTCTTGTATTTCCAAGCATTTACAACGCCCATTGGTTGTCCCTGTACCATAACTCATAATAAACACATTATAGGAAATTATGGATCCTTTAATAATGTCATGACATATCACCTCTTTCTTTACACAGCTTTTGAGTCATATATCAACAGTTATTTTAATGCTTCTTGCTTCAACATCTCATAATGAGCGGTACTATCTTCCCCGCTTCACTACTACACAATCTCAAAAGGAGCGGTACCATCCTCCCCGCTTCATTACTACCTAATCTCATAATGAGCGGTACTATCCTCCCCGCTTCATTACTACATATTCTCATAATGAGCGGTACCATCTTCCCCGCTTCATTACTACATAACAAGCATAAGCATTAAAACCTACACTGTGATCTTTCTTGACTCGTGGAATACACCTCTTTATTCCACATCACAATATGCAACAACAATGCACAATATGCAACAACAATGCATAATAACATGTATCATACTCATAACACGTCACTTGCATTATCATGTGTCAAAAGACAAACATAAAGTACATGTTACCGTCGGGTGTCCGTACGTTGCTTACGTACCTTTCAAAATGTGAAGGAGTCAACAGACTTTATCTCCTCGACTGTGCTGGTACCTGAGATGGTTCTACATAACCACACAACACAATATTAGGCACCTCATAATAATCCAAAACCAATTTAAACAAATTCCACATTTTTAAAAAAAATCAGGCATTACCTATCGATCGGCCCTCATCACCGATCGATCGGTGAACACTTCGAATTGAATTAAAAAGCTTCGGCTTTTGCCGATCGATCGGTGTTCTTTACCGATCGATCGGTCGCTCTGTTTCAGTGCGATTTTTCCAGAATTCTCTAACACTGATTTTCATACCCTTCGATCTAGCATGTAAGACATACAACATGCCTAACCCAACATGCTAGCAGCTACAAGACACTACCCCGAGTGTATTCATATCACATTTATACCCCAAACTCAAACCCACATGTGTTACAATTACCCATCTACATCAGTACTCGACCAACCTTTCCGGAAACAGGGCAACATATTTCATTTCCAGATTTCTTGAGCACCTCATTTCATGCTATTAAAGCTACAACATATATCATAAAAACATGCTCGAACAAAAACGCCATGGGCTTTACAAAACTACCATGCATGTACTCAAATCGATGGTTTACCAAAAACCCATCTAACATGCATGATAACACCTTCAAAATATCACTCCCATCCCATATTTTCCAGATAAACAAGGCATACATCTACCCAGATTTTCGAACACCATATTTCACATGCTTAAATCCTTCACATAAAACATGTAACATGCTCAAGGAAAAATATTGAGAGCTTCATAATAACACCATGTAAGCATTTAAATCGAAGGTTTTAAGAAACCTAATCTAACATGCCATTTTCACACAACTTAAAAACAAGAACTTAATCAATCTTAAATCAAAAACAGAGCATGGTTTCTCACCCTAATTTGCTCCGATTTTTGAGAGGCTTCCAAGCAATGAAAATGGAAGGGATCCACATGATTTTTCTTAGCAGATGCTGGAGGTTATTTGGGAGAGAAAGATCAAGATTTGGAATGGAGGAGAAGGGTGAAATGATTGTGCCAAGTGGGGTGGATAGTCAGCTACTTGCACAGTTGATTGGTATGGGTTGGGGGGGTGGTTGGGTGTTGGGTGGTATGATGTGTTATGTTTGTTGGAATATGCCCTAAGACGAATCATTAGATGATTGTTTTGACATACAATGTTTATGATTTTATGAATGGCAATTCATTATTATATATTATTCTTTTAACTGTGCAATGTGAATTAATATATATGTTAATGTCCTTAGAATAATATTGTATTATTCTTAAAGATGTCCCTAGTCAAGTATTATCATGAATATGGATAATGATAATACGTAGAGACTAGTATGTGTTGATCGATGAATTGTTCATTGATATGAGATATCAAATCAACATATGGGTACATGTTAGAGAACGATGTACTGGACAGACCCACCATGAGAATGCAACATGGATAGTTATATGATCGTCATATGCAATTCTCATAGTGATAATAATGTATGTAATCCTTACGACTTGTGATCATCAGAGATCCCAACATAAGGAGTTATGTATCTTGATATCGTCAAACGTTACCCGTAACAGGGTATACTATAAAGGCGACTATTGGATACACTACGAATTATGTAGAGGGATGTTGACTGATCGAGATAGGATTTGTCCCTCCTATATAACAGGAGATGTGTTTGGCCCTTGATCAAGTGAGAACTAAAATGCATGGCCATGCTCGAATGAGTCGATATGAGATATCGAGCTTATTCGTTTATTCTAGTTCTACTTGGGGATCAAGAAATAAAGATTGGATATACGAGTATGACTATTCCATGACTCGTGTTCAATCTAAACACAAAGGACAAAGGGATTAAGTTACATGGTTAATATTATCACAAGTTCTATAGGTTATGTCGAGTCATTGACATTCTTGTAATTTGGGTAGCCTCGATGTGTTGCTAGACACCGCTCCTTGCTTGCGACATAAAATGAGATTTTATGTCACTGCCAACATTACAAGATCCTATCGGTTCGCACAAAAGATTAAATCGAGAAGGGAAATTAAATTCATGGGATGAATTAAATAATTAAGAGGAGTCTTAATTAATAATCATAATGATTAAATTAAATCATGGGCTTAAGCCCATGAGGCTTTATGAAAGCCTTTAATTAATCATATATATAATATGATTGCATGGTAATTAATGGTAATACAATTCATATCATACTAACCTAAAACCAAGAAAACCACACGGCCACCAACACACAAAAGAGCTCTCGGCTTCTTCTTCATAGCCGAAGAGAATTTGTGAAATTTTGGGCGAGCCTTTCGATTTAGAATCGAGTGTCTTTCTTGTTCCGGTTTAATAACTTGTCTAGCAACTTGTTATTAAACTATCCCTTCACCCGATTTGATCGTGTGAATACCGTTGAGGCAAAACTTGCTAAGTTTTGCTAGTGACTCGGAGGAGGCGTTGGACGTGGTGCTGCTCTGTGGATTCTGCTTCAAACACGCTACAAGGTGAGACACTTGTTATTCCTTTATCCGATATGAAATCCTATGTATAGATCTGCTGGTTAGTAGTCCATATAAAATTTTATTCCGCTGCGTTGTATCTCTTGGATTACTTACAGTGGTATCAGAGCCGTGTACAAGGCTCATATCGGATTTATGTGGTTAAATAGTTTAATCATATTAGAATTAATATTGCATGCTATTTAAAATTGTATATAATCATATATGATATGATTAAATTGAGTTTGTGAAAATCATCGTATAATTATATTTGATATAATTGGTGAATAATTGTATACGATACACGAAAGCGTAAAATCGAGGTATTAGCTCATGCATGGCTCACGGCCGCAGCCACCGAAGGGCTAGGGTTTCGAACCCTAGTCACCATGGCTCACGGCCGACGCCACCAAAGGGCTAGGGTTTCGAACCCTAGTCATCATGGCTCACGGCCGCCGCATGTTGCTAGGGTTTCGAACCCATTGGCTCGTGCATGGCCAAGCAGCCGCCGCTTAAGGGCTAGGGTTCGGACCCTGGCTCGAGCATGGGCCGAGCCGCCGCAAAAATTAGGGTTTTTGAACCCATTGGCTCGTGACGGCTAACTCATGACGGCTAGGGTTTCGAACCCTAGCAGCCGTGCATGGGCTCGCCGCCGCCGCTCGAGCATGGCTCGGCCATGGGCTAGGGTTTCGAACCTAGGCCCATTAATGGTCAAGCCGTGTGCTTTGTGGTTCGAACCATGGTGATTCGTGTCTTAGTCGCTTTAGTTCGTGGCATGTGATGTCCCGAGCACACGATAATTTTTCAAAAATTATTTTACAGTTTTAATTAGAATTAAATTTAAAATGTTTAGAATTTAATTAATTAAATGTTAATGCATGCTTTATGTGTTGTTTGAGCATGGTGCGTGGTTATAGCCCTTTGACCTATTAGATAGGATTTGTGGATGTTTGTAATTTAAATACGACCTGCGAGTCGTGCCTTCTCTATTTTATTCTAAATGTAATCCCTCCCCTATGTTCCCCTCGAATGTGAATCGAGGAATTCTATATCTTGTGTAGTTTATTTTATTGATGGTGATCAATGAAGATGGAGCATTGCGCCGGGATGAGGAGGCCATTCACAAATTGGAGCCAAAGGAAGGTGCTTGTGAAGTTACCTTAGGTTGACTCTTAGGATTTTCTCATTGGCTTGAGAAAATCGTTAGTAGGGGCTATAACCATGTCACGTTTTAATTATGTATGTTGATGCATGATTTATCTTATGTTTTAGTTTGATAATAGTATTACACATATATGTAGATATGTTTACAACTATATGTAGTGGACATATTTTAAATTATCAAACTAATCATGAGATCAATAAATCCCTCTAAAATATTAAGTTTTAGATGTCCTTCCAAAATTAAAAGTGTGATATCCCCGAAATGATTATGTGTTATTCAAACATTAATCATTGTTGTGAAAATTATGGTATTAATTCTTTGTGTTGAATTAATAATATTGGGAGATGCATGTGAGGGTGCATGTGTTATATGTTGGGATTTTGGGGTTGTGGCATGATTAATTGGGGTGTGTGTTAATCGTTTTGGTAAAGCATGTTTAAAAGGGAATTGAAGTATTTTAGTGAGAAAATACTATAGATATCGTGTGAGGATATTTAATACATCGTGCTAAATACCGGGACCAAAACATAACACATCATACCACCCACCACTCAACCACCCCCTGACCCATACCCTGCTGCCAGCTGCTGCCCATACCTTTTCCCCCATCTCCCACTTCACCTCACAAGTCAGAAATCACTTCCTTCTTCCTCACCAAAATCGTCCAACACTTGCTGAACAAGATAGGAAGGAGCTCAACCAATTTTACTGCCCAGAAGCTTGCAAAAATCGGAGCCAAAAGGTGGTGAGAAACCATTTCTGGGTTTGAAATATTTGTTGTTGAAGTTCATACTTTTGTTGGTGTAAAAATGGCATGTTAGTTTAGGTTTTGTGAAACCTTCGATTCATGTTCATATGTGGTGTTTTTATGAAGCTTCCGAGTATTTTTCCTTGAGCTTATTACATGTTTTATGTGGAAGATTTAAGCATGTAAAGTAGAGTGTTCGAAAATCTGGGTAGATATTTCCCCTGTTTTTCTGGAAAAACGTGGACTGGGAGTGATTTTGAGGAGGTAATATTATGCATGTTAGATGGGTTTTAGAGTAAACCTTCGATGTGAAAATATGCATGGTAGTCTTGTGAAGCCCTTGGCATGTTTGTTCGAGCATGATTAATGAGATATGTTATAGTTTTTATAGCATGAAATGAAGTACTCGAAAATCTGGAAAGGAAATGTGTTGTCCTGTTTCAGGAAATGTTGATTGAGTACCTGTGTAAATGGTCGATTTCAATGCATGTGGGCTTATGTTAGAGTGTATATTTGGTATAAATACACTCAGGGTAGTGTGTTTTAACTGCTAGCATGTTGGTCTTGGCATGTTGTATGTCTTACATGTTAGAATGAAAGGTGTGAATATCAGTGTTGAACATTCTGGAAAAATTATCGCGCACAGACCAGGTGGCGATCGATCGCCACAAATGGCGCGATCGATCACCGAGGTCCAGTAGCCAAAATCAAAGTCACGCGATCGATCGCCATGGGGCAGAGGAGTTTGGCGATCGATCGCCAAGTGGTAGCGATCGATCGCCAGAGACAAAATTTTGAAATATTGATATTTTGTTGGATTTTTGATTTTGGATCATATATTGGCATCTAATATTGTGTTGTACACTGGTGTAGAGCCTTCACAGACGGCTACACAACGCAGGGGATAGAGTCCCACCACACACTACTTTTTGGAAAGGTACGTAAGCGACGTACGGGCATCCCAACGGTAACATGTATTTATGTTTTGTCTGTGTGACACATGATGAATGCAATGTGATGCATTATGAGTTGATACATGTTATTATGCATTGTTGTTGCATATTATGCATTGTTGTTGCATATTGTGATGTGGGATAAAGAGATGTATTCCACGAGTCAGAGCGATCACGGTTAAGGTGTTAATGCTTACGCTTTACCGCTAAAAATGTGGAGCGGGAGGGGGGAGGCTCGCTTGCACATGGAGGCGGGTTTATACCATACTGAGCGAGGATGAGATACCGCTAGTATGAAGAAGCGAGGATGAGATACCGCTTGTTTTGAGATTATGAAAGCGAAGAAGCATTAAAATAACTGATGATGACCGACTCAAGAAAAAGAGGAAATGTCATGACATTCATTTGTGAAACCATACATTCATATAATGTGTTATATTATGAATTATGGTACAGGGACAACCAATGGGCATTGTAAAATGCGATGGAAATACAGGAAGTGATTTGTATTTTATGATTGTGCATTTACGCCTTATTTTCATATTATGTTGAATATGAATTGTGTTATGCTCATGTGTTGGGGGTTGTCTTTGTTGGTGATTTTGATGTTGAGAACCAGGGTCGGGGTTGAGAAGCTGAGCTGTAAGGAGAGCTACAGGATTAGCTACATGATTTGAGAAAATTTTATATAGCTTCTGCTTGTGGTAGAATAAGACTATAGTGTAACACCTTTTGTAGGAATTAGTGAAATTCCTTTGAAACTTTTACTACTGTATCCCTTAAGCTCAGAAAAATCAACATGACTCATTACTCTGATTTATTCATATGAATGTTTAGTTCTCTTAATCGCACCTATTAGTATATTGAGATATCGGGGTCTCACAAAAAGTACTCGTCAATAACTTCGATTGTACAAGTGTGGGTTTGCCAAAGCAAAGCACCGTGGCAATCTTAGTAAGGCGCGAAAGGTTAAATGTGATATCTGTTATACTTAAAATTGGGTACGACTTAACTAAGTTATCTCAATAGGATTGGGAACTTAGAGGCATGGGTTGGATTATAATTCATTTGATGAATTGAACAAAGTGTTGTTCGTCCAACTATCCAAGAATTACATGTGATGTAATTGACAAAGTGTTGTCTACCTAAATAACCGAGTCTTGGGCGATTAGCCAAAGCTAACTCAAGATTAGACGAAATATGGATCTTGGCCCACTAAAGGTTTTGAGGGTTGATATTTTTTAAAACAAAATAGTGGGAGTATCATTTAATATAAGACCATGTTAAATGATTAAATCATAAACTTATTTTGCATATTTATATTGTAGATATCCATGGCAACTAACAACGTTACTAGCACTTTATCACTGCGATCGGTCCTTGAGAAGGACAAATTGAATGGGACGAATTTCCTAGACTGGCATAGGAACTTGAGGATAGTCCTCAAACAAGAAAAGAAACAATATGTCCTAGAGGAACCCTTGCCCGCTGAGGAACCTCCCCTAACGGCTACAAGAGCTGAAAAAGATGCTTACAAGAAGCATCAAAGTGACACACTTGATGTTGTGTGGGGTCTTCCCACCTTAACAGTGATTAATAGACAAAAGAAGGACTAATCATGCATTAAGGTAACATCTTAAGGTTTCGGTTGTTACACGAGCTAATAGGATTACAGGCCAAAATACAAAACTTCAAAAATAATTCATTACATTCCAAAAGAATGTCATTTAGATTTACACTACTCCTAGAGTAGATACTAATGATAACTTGAATCCTATACATTCCTGTGTCCCTCGTAGCTCACTGCCTCAACCCGACCCTTAGTCTTTTTGTCCAAAAGTGTACCTACAGGGACAACACATCATGAGCATATACAATCTTACTTATCATCATAAAAACATCATAGCAAATGCATGAAATAATTGTTAAGTAAATATGCTGGA
Organism: Haberlea rhodopensis; assembly: GCA_907163345.1. Classification (NCBI taxonomy): domain Eukaryota; kingdom Viridiplantae; phylum Streptophyta; class Magnoliopsida; order Lamiales; family Gesneriaceae; genus Haberlea; species Haberlea rhodopensis. The sequence continues at coordinate 136,228 of CAJQUN010000455.1, read as the reverse complement.
TTTCTCATTAACTTCTTATTGTTGTCCCTGACTTATAATCATGCATATAGGGCATCTTACCCCCGTGGCATCTTACCACAATATCATCGTATGGCCTCTTACCATATGGGGCATCTTACCCCGTGGCTTCTTACCACAATAACATCGCATGGCCTCTTACCATATGGGGCATCTTACCCCGTGGCATCTTACCACAATACATCGCATGGCCTCTTACCATGTGGGGCATCTTACCCCGTGGCATCTTACCACAATACATCGTGTAAATGTCATCATATAAGCATCGTATAAGCATCATCATATAAACATCGTATAAACATCATCGTGTAAACATCGTATAGACATCATCATTTCATCGTGAATACTCATGCAATAAAAGCATAGTTGTAGTATAAAGATGTGTGTTACCGTCCGATGCCCGTACGCCTCTTACGTACCTTTTCAAAAGGAGGAGGAGTCAACAGACTTTATCTCCTTGATGGTGCCAGTACCTGGGATGGTTCTACAAGACCACATAATACCATATTAGATGCTTCAAAACCATCTCACATCATAAACTTAACAAAATAAAACATCATTATATTTTTCAACTTTCTGCCTCTCTCGATCGATCGGCCCAAGGTCTCGATCGATCGAGACACTGTGCACAAACAGTGCCTTGGCATTCTGTCTCGCTCGATCGATCGAGACATTTTACCGATCGATCGAGGAGCTTCACCGATCGATCGAGAAATCCTTCGATCGATCGGCATCAAAATTTCAAAACATGCTTTAGACTTTCTGTCTTGCTCGATCGATCGGGACCAAATCTCGATCGATCGAGAGCTCTGAAAAATCGGGATTTTCCCCAGATTTTTTAGCACCTCTTTTCACCCCATCTTTTCTACTTCATAACACATCTATCATGCTGAAACAAACATGTGAAGAACTTCATAAAATATCCATGTAAGCTCTTAAATCGAAGGTTTAACAAAACCTAAGCTAACATGCATCATAACATCATCATAATCTTCATCCTCAACCAACTTTAAACAGAAACAGAGCATGCTTATCTTTTTCCAGATTGTCGAGCATATAGTTTCATAACAAGAAATCTATCACATAAATCATGTAAAAAGCTCGAACAACCATGCTAGTAATATTACCATGTAAGCATTCATAACAAGGTTTCACCCAATCCTACACTTAGCATGCGTTAAAAACAACCCACCAAACCCAAGCTCAAACACAAACCCAGAAAACAGGGTACCCACTTACCCCTCTCTTTTGCTCCTCTTTTTGCAAGGATTTGAACACCTTCTTACCAAGCTTTTTCCTTGCCTTACAGCTGCTAAGCTGGAACGAAAATGGGGGGAGAAAGAGAAGGAGAAGGGAATGATTTGGCTGCAAAAGTGATTGGAAGCATGGGCATGACCAAGTGGGGGGTATGGGCTTTGACAAGTGGGAAAAAGGGGAGGTGGCCGAGTAGGGGGGGTGGTGTGGTTGGGTTGCCTTGAGGTGTTTAATTGTGTCCCGGTATATAGTACGATGTATTAAAATATCCTCACTCGATATTTTCTAACTTCATTTAATTAATACATCCCTTAAAACACCCAACATGTTCCCCACATCATATCATCATAAGTGGCCCCCAATTTAAATACACCACAACCCTTAAACACATCATAATTTATCATCGTAGAACATAATCATATTACATTTCGGGGGTATTACATTACTCCCCTACTTATAAGATTTCGTCCTCGAAATCCACATGCATCATTATATCGAAACTAAACATAAAAAACATACCAGAGAATAGTTCCGGATAGTGCTGCACCATATGCCGTTCCGTCTCCCACGTAGCCTCCTCGACACCCCGACGATCCCACTGAACTTTGACCATCGGTATAACTTTACTTCGTAGTCTACGATCCTCTCGATCCAGAATTCTGATTGGTCGTTCAACGTAGGACACATCTAAGTCTAACTGCACTTCAGTAGGCTGTAAGACATGAGACGGGTCTGGCTCATACTTCCTTAACATAGAGACATGGAAAACATCATGTATGCCAGATAAAGATGGCGGTAGAGCCAAACGATAAGCTAATGTACCGATACGCTGTAAAACTTCATATGGCCCAACATACCTCGGAGATAACTTTCCCCGCATCCCAAAACGAACCACACCCTTGAAGGGCGAGATCTTTAAGAAGACCCTGTCTCCTAATTGGAATTCTAGTGGTCGTCGCCGCTTATTGGCATAGGCCGCTTGCCTATCTTGGGCCGCTTTCATCTTTTGGCGTATCATCTTAATCTTACCTTCCATATCCTTGATCATATCCGGTCCTCCGACCGCTTTTCTAGTCAAGTCCTCCCAATACAGCGGTGATCTACATCGTCGTCCATACAGAGCTTTTAAAGGGGCCATTTGAATGCTCGCTTGATAACTGTTGTTATAGGAGAACTCCACCAGCGGCACTGAATCCTGCCACGGAGTATCAAACTCCAGAATACATGCCCTCAACATGTCTTCGAGCGTCTGAATGGTAGGCTCTGTTTGGCCGTCTGTCTGAGGGTGATAGGCCGTACTTGTTGGGATATGCCCTAAGACAAGTCATTAGATGATTGTTTAAGACATACAATGTTTATGGATTTATGAATGGAAATTCATTATTATATATTATTCTTTTAACTGTGCATTGTGAATTAATATATATGTTAATGTCCTTAGAATAATATTGTATTATTCTTAAAGATGTTCCTAGTCAAGTATTATCGTGAATGGGATAATGATAATACGTAGAGACTAGTATATGTTGATCGATGAATTGTTCATTGATATGAGATATCAAATCAACATATGGGTACATGTTAGAGAACGATGTACTGAACAGACCCACCATGAGAATGCAACATGGATAGTTATATGATCGTCATATGCAATTCTCATAGTGATAATAATGTATGTAATCCTTACGACTTGTGATCATCAGAGATCCCAACATAAGGAGTTATGTATCTTGATATCGTCAAACGTTACCCGTAACAGGGTATACTATAAAGGCGACTATTGGATACACTACGAATTATGTAGAGGGATGTTGACTGATCGAGATAGGATTTGTCTCTCCTATATAACAGGAGATGTGTTTGGCCCTTGATCAAGTGAGAACTAAAATGCATGGCCATGCTCGAATGAGTCGATATGAGATATCGAGCTTATTCGTTTATTCTAGTTCTACTTGGGGATCAAGAAATAGAGATTGAATATACGAGTATGACTATTCCATGACTCGTGTTCAATCTAAACACAAAGGACAAAGGGATTAAGTTACATGATTAATATTGTCACAAGTTCTAAAGGTTATGTCGAGTCATTGACATTCTCGTAATTTGGGTAGCATCGATGTGTTGCTAGATACCGCTCGATGCTTGCGACATAAAATGAGATTTTATGTCACTGCCAACATTACGAGATCCTATCGGGTCGCACAAAAGATTAAATCGAGAAGGGAAATTAAATTCATGGGATGAATTAAATAATTAAGAGGAGTCTTAATTAATAATCATAAGGATTAATTAAATCATGGGCTTAAGCCCATGAAGCTTTAAGAAAGCCTTTAATTAATCATATTTAATATGATTGCAAGGTTTAATTAGATTATCACTTGTAGGACAATTCATAACACTCAAAACCCTACACAAGCAAGAGCAAAACGGCCGCATCATCACAAGAGCTCTCGGCCTCCTTCAAAGTCGAGGGGTTCTTGGTGGTTTGGTGGTTGTTTCGATTGTGAATCGAGTTTGTTTCGTGTATAGGATTAATAACAAGTCTAGCAACTTGTTATTAAACCATCCCTTCGTTCGATTCGATCGTGTGGATACCGTTGAGGCAAAACCATTCGTGTTTTGCTATTGACTCGGAGAAGGCGTAGGACGTGGTGCAGCTCCGTGGATTCGGCTTCAAACACGCTACAAGGGTAAGACACTTGTAATTCTCTAATCCGATATGAATCCCTATGTATAGATCGCTGGTTTGTAATCCCAAAATTTTATTCCGCTGCGTTGTATGCTCATTGGGTTACTTACAGTGGTATCAGAGCCGTGTACAAGGCTCATATCGGATTTTATGTGGTTAAATAGTTTAATCATGTTAGAATTAATATTGCATGCTATTTAAAACTGTATTTTCATATATGATATGAAAAATCGATTTTGTGAAGATCATCGTATGATAATATATATGATATAATTGACGGATCGAAATATATGATAATTCGTGATCAAAAACCGGAACATGGCTCGTGTAGGCTCACGGCCGAGGCCACCTAGGTGCTAGGGTTTCGAACCCTAGTCACCATGGCTCGGCCGCCGCTACAAAGTGGCTAGGGTTTTGAACCCTAGTCAAATTGGCCTCTCGGCCGCCGCCTAAGAGCTAGGGTTCGGACCCTGGCTCGAGCATGGGTCAAGCCGTCGCACTATCTAGGGTTTTGAACTCTTTTGGCTCGATAAAGTATTGAGAAGGTGCAAGTTGGCTCGATAGAATCAAGATGGTGCAAGGCGGCTAGGGTTTTGAACCCTAGCAGCGCCGCACCCAAGCCGCCGCATGGACCATGGCTCGGCCATGGGCTAGGGTTTCGAACCCTAGGCCCACTATTGGTCCAGCCGTGGGTCTTGGTTCGAATCATGGTGGTTCGTGTTTTAGTCGCTTTAGTTCGTGGCATGTGATGTCCCGAGCGTACGATAATTTTTCAAAATTATTTTACAGTTTTAATTAGAATTAAATTTAAATTGTTTAGAATTTAATTAATTAAATGTTAATGCATGCTTTATGTGTTGTTTGAGCATGGTGCGTGGTTATAGCCCTTTGACCTATTAGATAGGATTTGTGAATGATTGTAATTTATAATACGACCTACGTGTCGTGCCTTTCTCTATTTCATTCTAAATGTTATCCCTCCCCTATGTTCCCCTTGAATGTGAATCGAGGAATTCTATATCTTGTAAAATAGTGTAGTTTATTTTATTGATGGTGATCAATGAAGATGGAGCATCGTGCCGGGATGAGGAGGCCATTCACAAATTGGAGCCAAAGGAAGGTGCTTATGAAGTTACCTTAGGTTGACTCATAGGAGTTTCTCATTGGCTTGAGAAACTCATTAGTAGGGGCTATAACCATGTCACGTTTTAATTATGTATGTTGATGCATGATTTATCTTATGTTTTAGTTTGATAATAGTATTACACATATATGTAGATATGTATACAACTATATGTAGTGGACATATTTTAAATTATCAAATTAATCATGAGATCAATAAATCCCTCTAAAATATTAAGTTTTAGATGCCTTCCAAATAAAAGTACTCGTCAATAACTTCGATTGTACATGTGTGGGTTTGCCAAAGCAAAGCACCGTGGCAATCTTAGTAAGGCGCGAAAGGATAAAAGTGATATCCGTCATACTTTAATTGGGTACGACTTAACTAGGTTATCTCAATAGGATTGGGAACCTAGAGGCATGGGTTGGATTATAATTCATTTGATGAATTGAACAAAGTGTTGTTCGTCCAACTATCCAAGAATTATATGTGATGTAATTGACAAAGTGTTGTCTACCTAAATAACCGAGTCTTGGGCGATTAGCCAAAGCTAACTCAAGATTAAGTGAAATATGGATCTTGGCCCACTAAAGGTTTCGAGGGTTGATATTTTTCAAACAAAATAGTGGGAGTGTCATTTAATATAAGACCATGTTAAATGATTTAAATCATAAACTTATTTTGCATATTTATATTGTAGATATCCATGGCAACTACAAACGTTACTAGCACTTTATCACTGCGATCGGTCCTTGAGAAGGACAAATTAAATGGGACAAATTTCCTAGACTGGCATAGGAACTTGAGGATAGTCCTCAAACAAGAAAAGAAACAATATGTCCTAGAGGAACCCTTACCCGCTGAGGAACCTCCCCTAACGGCTACTAGAACTGAAAAAGATGCTTACAAGAAGCATCAGAGTGACGCACTTGATGTTGGGTGCCTCATGCTTGCCACCATGAACTCTGAGCTTCAGAAGCAACATGAGGAAATGGAGGCGTTCGATATGATCGAACACTTAAAGCAGTTGTACCAACAGCAGGCTAGACAAGAGAGGTATGACGTCTCTAAGGCGTTATTCCAGTGCAGGATGGTAGAAGGAAGCTTAGTTGGAACTCATGTGCTCAAGATGATTGGGTACATTGAGAATCTGGATAAGCTAGGTTTTCCATTGGACCAAGAGTTGGCCACTGATGTAATCTTGCAATCGTTGCCGGAGAGCTTCAGTCAATTTGTAGTAAATTACAATATGACTGATATGGAAAAGACTCTACCCCAGTTGCTTGGCATGTTGAGAACATATGAAGCAAATACTAAGAAGACTAAGGCCACAAATGTCCTTATTGTGAATAAGGGCAAAGGAAGGGCCAAAACTAAAGGCAACAAGAAAGCAAAGAAGGTCTTTGCTAAATCTAAGCCAAAGTCTTCTGCACTAAAGCCAAAGGGAGGGATAGCAAAGGAAGGGAACTGTTTCCATTGCGGTGAGACCGGCCATTGGAAAAGAAACTGCAAAGTATATCTGGAGGATCTAAAGAAAGGAAGTGTGACTTCCGCTTCAGGTATTTTTGTTATAGAAGTCAATTTATCTACTTCTTCATCTTGGGTATTAGATACTGGATGTGGATCTCACATTTGTGTAAATGTGCAGGATCTCAAAAGGAGTAGGGCATTGGCAAAAGGTGAAGTTGATCTCCGAGTTGGAAATGGAGCAAGAGTTGCTGCATTAGCTATAGGAGATTATCATTTAGCTTTACCTTCTGGTTTATCGTTGATTTTAAAAGACTGTTATTTTGTGCCTTCAATTACTAAAAACATTATATCTATTTCTTGTTTGGACAAGTATGGTTTTTCATTTATAATAAAGGACAATTGTTGTTCTATTTATTTAAATGATATGTTTTATGCTAATGCACAAATGGTGAATGGTCTTTATGTATTAAATCTTGATATGCCTATCTATAACATAAATACTAAAAGGATTAAAAATAATGATTGTAATCCGACTTATCTCTGGCACTGTCGCTTGGGCCACATAAACGAGAACCGCATATCTAAACTTCATAAGGATGGAGTATTAGATTCATTTGATTTTGAATCATATGAAACATGCGAATCTTGTTTAATGGGCAAGATGACTAAAGCCCCTTTCAAGGGACATGTTGAAAGGGCAAATGTTTTATTGGGATTAATACATAGTGATGTATGTGGACCAATAAGTACACAAGCTAGAGGTGGTTTTCAATACTTCGTTACATTTACTGATGACCTCAGTAGATATGGGTATGTGTACCTAATGAAACATAAGCATGAAACCTTGGAAAAGTTCAAAGATTTCAAGAATGAAGTACAAAACCAACTTGGCAAAAGTATCAAAATCCTTCGATCAGATCGAGGAGGAGAATACTTAAGCTAAGAGTTTCATGACTATCTAAAGGAGTGTGGGATAGTCCCACAACTCACTCCTCCGTATACTCCACAATGGAATGGTGTATCCGAGAGGAGAAATCGAACCTTGTTAGACATGGTTAGATCAATGATGAGTCATGCAGATCTTCCGATATCATTTTGGGGACACGCTCTAGAAACAGCGATTTTCTTACTGAACCGTGTTCCATCTAAATCAGTGGAAAAGACACCATATGAGATATGGACTGGGAAGCGTCCTAGTATGTCTTTTATGAAGATTTGGGGTTGTGAGGCTTTCGTTAGACGTCACGCCACTAACAAACTTGGACCCAAATCTGATAAGTGTTTATTTGTGGGGTATCCTAAGGAAACGAAAGGATATTATTTCTATTATCCCACCGAGAACAAAATAGTTGTTGCTCGGACTGGTGTATTTCTTGAAAGAGAATTTATTTCTAGAAAAACCAGTGGGAGAAAAATAGAACTTAGTGAAGTTCAACCACAAGAAAACACTGAACCTGAAATTGAGATGGAAACAGAGCAGGCACCACAAACTGTTGTGGAAGAAGCACCTGCTCAAGAGACACAAGCCCAGCGTAGGTCTGTAAGAGTACACCGGGAGCCAGAGAGATATGGATTTCTTGTGACTCAACAAGGTGACTTACTACTTATTGATGAGGATGAGCCGTCATCTTATCAACAAGCTATAATGGGCAATGATTCTGAGAAATGGCAAGAAGCCATGAAATCTGAGATGGAATCCATGTATGCAAACCAAGTATGGACTTTGGTTGATCCACCTGAAGGGGTACGACCCATAGGGTGCAAATGGATTTTCAAGAAAAAGACCGATATGGATGGTAATGTACAAACCTATAAAGGTCGGCTGGTTGCAAAAGGATTCAAACAAATTCATGGTATTGACTATGATGAAACCTTTTCACCAGTGGCCATGGTTAAATCCATAAGGATCTTACTTGCAATAGCTGCATTTAATGATTATGAAATCTGGCAGATGGATGTCAAAACAGCTTTCCTTAATGGAAATCTGCTCGAGGATGTGTACATGACACAGCCCGAGGGTTTTGTCGATCCAAAGGATGCTGGAAAGATATGCAAGCTACAACGATCCATTTATGGATTGAAGCAAGCTTCTCGGAGTTGGAATCTTCGTTTTGATGATGCAATCAAAGAGTTTGGTTTTATCAAAAATGAAGATGAACCTTGTGTCTACAAGAAGGTCAGTGGGAGCGTAATCATTTTCCTAGTGTTGTATGTAGATGACATACTTCTTATTGGAAATGATATCCCTGCCTTGCAATCTGTAAAGATTTGGCTAGGGAATTGCTTTTCGATGAAAGACTTAGGAGAAGCTACCTATGTGTTAGGAATCAAGATCTATAGAGATAGATCGAGAAGGCTTCTTGGTCTAAGTCAAAGTACATACATAGACAAGGTGCTTAAAAGGTTTAGCATGCAAGAATCCAAGAAAGGATTCGTGCCTATGACACATGGTATTTATCTCTCGAAGGAACAGTGTCCTTCAACACCAGATGAGAGACAACGCATGAGTAAGATTCCATACGCATCAGCTATTGGATCTATCATGTATGCCATGATATGTACTCGTCCCGATGTATCGTATGCTTTGAGCATGACGAGCAGATATCAAGTTGATCCAGGTGAAGGTCACTGGATTGCTGTCAAGAACATCCTGAAGTACTTGAGAAGGACTAAGGATACATTATTGATTTATGGAGGTGAGGAAGAGCTCAATGTAATGGGTTACACTGATGCGAGCTTCCAAACCGACAAAGATGATTTTCGATCGCAATCTGGATATGTGTATTGCCTGAATGGAGGTGCTGTGAGCTGGAAGAGTTCAAAGCAAGAAACAGTAGCCGATTCTACAACGGAAGCTGAGTATATTGCTGCCTCGGATGCAGCAAAGGAAGCTGTTTGGATGAGGAAGTTCATTTCTGAACTTGGAGTGGTGCCTAGCATTAAAGATCCGATAGAACTCTATTGTGACAACAATGGAGCGATCGCATTGGCTAAGGAACCAAGATCTCACCAAAGATCCAAGCACATACTTAGGCGTTTCCATTTCATTCGAGAAATCGTTGAAAGGGGAGATGTTAAAATATGCAAAGTACCAACAGATGATAATGTATCTGACCCATTGACGAAGCCGCTGTCACAGCAGAAGCATGATCGTCATACTAGATCTCTAGGCATTAGGTATATGTCTGAGTGGTCTTAGTGCAAGTGGGAGATTTGTTGGGATATGCCCTAAGACAAGTCATTAGATGATTGTTTAAGACATACAATGTTTATGGATTTATGAATGGCAATTCATTATTATATATTATTCTTTTAACTGTGCATTGTGAATTAATATATATGTTAATGTCCTTAGAATAATATTGTATTATTCTTAAAGATGTTCCTAGTCAAGTATTATCGTGAATGGGATAATGATAATACGTAGAGACTAGTATATGTTGATCGATGAATTGTTCATTGATATGAGATATCAAATCAACATATGGGTACATGTTAGAGAACGATGTACTGAACAGACCCACCATGAGAATGCAACATGGATAGTTATATGATCGTCATATGCAATTCTCATAGTGATAATAATGTATGTAATCCTTACGACTTGTGATCATCAGAGATCCCAACATAAGGAGTTATGTATCTTGATATCGTCAAACGTTACCCGTAACAGGGTATACTATAAAGGCGACTATTGGATACACTACGAATTATGTAGAGGGATGTTGACTGATCGAGATAGGATTTGTCCCTCCTATATAACAGGAGATGTGTTTGGCCCTTGATCAAGTGAGAACTAAAATGCATGGCCATGCTCGAATGAGTCGATATGAGATATCGAGCTTATTCGTTTATTCTAGTTCTACTTGGGGATCAAGAAATAGAGATTGAATATACGAGTATGACTATTCCATGACTCGTGTTCAATCTAAACACAAAGGACAAAGGGATTAAGTTACATGATTAATATTGTCACAAGTTCTAAAGGTTATGTCGAGTCATTGACATTCTCGTAATTTGGGTAGCATCGATGTGTTGCTAGATACCGCTCGATGCTTGCGACATAAAATGAGATTTTATGTCACTGCCAACATTACGAGATCCTATCGGGTCGCACAAAAGATTAAATCGAGAAGGGAAATTAAATTCATGGGATGAATTAAATAATTAAGAGGAGTCTTAATTAATAATCATAAGGATTAATTAAATCATGGGCTTAAGCCCATGAAGCTTTAAGAAAGCCTTTAATTAATCATATTTAATATGATTGCAAGGTTTAATTAGATTATCACTTGTAGGACAATTCATAACACTCAAAACCCTACACAAGCAAGAGCAAAACGGCCGCATCATCACAAGAGCTCTCGGCCTCCTTCAAAGTCGAGGGGTTCTTGGTGGTTTGGTGGTTGTTTCGATTGTGAATCGAGTTTGTTTCGTGTATAGGATTAATAACAAGTCTAGCAACTTGTTATTAAACCATCCCTTCGTTCGATTCGATCGTGTGGATACCGTTGAGGCAAAACCATTCGTGTTTTGCTATTGACTCGGAGAAGGCGTAGGACGTGGTGCAGCTCCGTGGATTCGGCTTCAAACACGCTACAAGGGTAAGACACTTGTAATTCTCTAATCCGATATGAATCCCTATGTATAGATCGCTGGTTTGTAATCCCAAAATTTTATTCCGCTGCGTTGTATGCTCATTGGGTTACTAACCGTACTCAGTCTCACCTCTGTGCCCAAAGCTGTCTGAAGACCCTCCCAGAAATGTGAAGTGAACCTCGGGTCCCTGTCAGACACTATCGAGACTGGAATACCATGCAATCTCACCACATCCCGTATATACATTTGGGCCATCTTTAAGTATGTAAACGACATACTGTAAGGGATGAAATGAGCCGTCTTCGTCAGCCTATCTACGATCACCTAGATCGCATCAAATCCTGAGGTCGTCCTTGGCAAGTGGGTCACGAAGTCCATAGATATATGCTCCCACTTCCATTCAGGCACCTCTAAGCTCTTCAGTTCTCCACCAGGCATCTGCCTCTCTGCCTTTACCTGCTGGCAGATTAAACATCTTTTAACAAAAACGATCACCTCACGCTTCATGCGTCTCCACCAGAATTGATCGCATAGATCTTTGTACATCTTCTTTCCCCCTGGGTGGATACTGAACCGACTACTGTGGGCTCGCTCCAATATTCCTCTACGCAGTTCTGGCGTATCTGAGACTACCCATCGGTTGCCTAGTCTCAAAGAGTCATCTTCAGCCACTCTGAACTTGGATGGCTGACCCTGAAGTATCAATGATGTCCATCTCTGAATCTCACTATCCATTTTCTGGGCCTTCCTGATTGCCTCAAATATATCTGGCTCCGCCAGTAAGGTCGACACTCGCACATGCGACGTGTCTACATCGAAGTCATAGCACAGATGGCAGTAAGAAGTCATCAAAGCTGACAAACACATGACATCCTCTGCAGTACTCTTCACCTTCCGACTTAAGGCATCTGCTATCAGGTTCGCTTTACCTGGATGGTACTCAATTTTACAATCATAGTCTTTGAGCAAATCCATCCACCTTCTTTGCCTCATATTCAACTCTGCCTGAGTGAATAAGAACTTCAGACTCTTATGATCCGTATATATAGTGAAGGACGTGCCATACAAGTAATGCCTCCAGATTTTTAAGGCAAATATGATGGCCGCCAGTTCCAAATCATGCACTGGATACCTGGCTTCGTGTGGCTTCAGTTGCCTCGATGCATAAGCTACCACATGCTTATCTTGCATCAACACACAGCCCAAACCATGTAATGACGCATCCGTATACAAGGCGAATCTCTTATCTTCAGACGGAATCACCAGCACAGGCGCTGTAGTCAAACGACGCTTTAGCTCTTGGAAGCTTTCCTCACAAGCTTCAGACCAAAAGAAGGGGACTCCTTTCTGAGTCAGCTGTGTCAGGGGTTTGGCAATCTTCGAAAAACCCTCAACGAAACGTCGGTAATATCCTGCCAAACCGAGAAAACTCCTTATCTCAGGTACAGAAGTGGGTGCAGCCCACTCCATCACAGCTTCAATCTTCTTGGGATCCACAGATATCCCATGGCTAGATATGACATGGCCTAAGAATACCACGCTGTCCAACCAGAACTCGCACTTACTAAGCTTTGCATATAACTGATGATCCCTAAGGATCTGAAGCACTGTCCTCAAGTGCCTTACATGCTCTTCTTCAGTCCGAGAGTAAATAAGTATGTCGTCAATGAAGACTATGACGAACTGATCCAAATATGGCTGGAACACCCTGTTCATCAAACTCATGAAGACAGCTGGGGCATTCGTCACCCCAAAAGGCATGACCAGGAATTCATAGTGCCCATATCTAGTCCTGAAAGCCGTCTTCTGAACATCATCTTCTCTTACTCGAATCTGATGGTACCCCGACCTCAGATCGATCTTACTGTAGAGCCTCGTACCCTGCAACTGATCGAACAAGTCATCGATCCTCGGAAGTGGATACTTGTTCTTTACTGTAGCTTTGTTCAGCTACCTATAGTCAATGCATAGGCGCATCGATCCATCTTTCTTCTTAACAAATAAGACAGGCGCACCCCATGGCGATACGCTAGGGCGTATGTAGCCTTTGTCTAGGAGCTCTTGCAATTGAATCTTTAGCTCTCTTAGCTCCGCTGGTGCCATCCTATACGGGGCACGAGAAATTGCAGACGTCCCTGGTAGCAACTCAATCCCAAACTCGACCTCTCTCGTCGGTGGGAATCCGGGAATCTCCTCCGGAAAGACATCAGGAAACCCCGCCACTACGGGCACATCCTCAACCTTTAATTCCTTCCTCTTATCCGTCATATCAACAGCATAGATAAGATATCCTGCATGACCTCGTTCCAATAGCTGTGTCATCTTGACAGCAGATATTAACGGAATCTTCGGATGGGAACCATCCCCATAAAATGTCCACTGGACTCCCAATACAGATCTAAATCGGACAGTCCTCTGCCTGCAGTCTACCACTGCCTGATACTTGTTCAGAATATCGATGCCCACAATGCAATCGAAGTCTGTCATTCCCAGCACAATCAAATCTGATCTTAGCTCATTATCCTCAAAATAAATGAGGCCATCATAGACAATTTGATCCGTAGTCAAACTTCTTCCAGCGGGGGTCGAGACCATAAGAGGCATGGGGGACGGAGAAGTGCATATGTGGTGCCTTTCAACAAAACTCGTCGACACAAAAGAGTGTGACGCACCTGTGTCTATCAATATAAGAGCAGGGTGCGTAAATAAAAGACACGTACCCGCTATAACTTCCTCCGGGGCAGCTGTAGCCTGCTCCCTCGTCAAAGCATACACCTGTCCCTGAGGTGGCCCCGCGGGCTGACCTCCATACTGTCTTGGCACAAAAGGTGGCCGGTGTTGTGCCGTTCTGTCCGCAGGTCTCCCCGTAGAGCTCTGTTGTCTTCCCCTGTTGGGACACCGCCGAGCAAAGTGGCCTCTGTCGCCACAGACATAACATCCTACGCAGTCCTTTGCCAAATGTGGTTGCCCACAAAGAGTGCACTGAACTCTTCCAGATCTGTCTCCCTGAGACTGTCCTCTCCTAGATGGAGCATCATTCCTATCTTTCCCTTTCCATCGATTCTCGGGCTTCTTGCCACTGAATCTCGATGCCGAAGTGTTCCCCCTAGGCTTAAACTGATCACCCCTGGGCTTCAAATTATCAGAAGTGGATCTCTGAGGGGGTGCCGGAGGTGGCACAGCATCAGGATATGCACCGACTCCCAGTTCAGCTAGCTCAGCTCGTGAGAGTGCATCATCAAAACAGGCAGGGCCATAAGTGATCACCCTGTCATACAGTTCAGGCCTTAAGCCCTTCATGAAGTTCCGCATCTTCGCTTGAGTGCTTGCAGCAACGTGTGGCACATAACGTAGTAAGGAACAGTAATGTAGAGCATAGTCAGATACAGGCATGGTACCTTGTCTTAAACTGGTAAACTCATCCTCCTTGGCCTGTCTTGCAGCGGCTGAGAAGTAGCGGTTTAGAAACCGCGTTCGGAACATCTTCCAATTCACTTCCTGTCCAAGAGCCTCTTGCTCAATCACTGTGGTTTTCCACCACATCAGTGCCTTCTTGGACAGCTGAAATTCTGCTAATCTGATCCAGGCCGTCTTTGCACAAGGCGCTGCCACAAATATCTGTTCGATCCTCTCTAACCATTCCTCAGCTTTCTCTCCTGATTCAGTTCCCTCGAACATCGGAGGTCGATACATCATAAACTGAGCCAAGCTCAATTCCCCAGGTAGCAACTGCTGTTCAGAGGGTTCCTCTCCCAAGGCTGGTGGTGGCAATGGATTCGTACGCCCAGCACTTGCATTTACACTAATGGCGTCACCCACTTCTATGTTTGCTGCCATGCTGCAACACAAGGGTTAATAACAACACCAAAAGCAGTTCATAAAACTCATCGTTAGATAATTGAACATGTTAGTATAACATCTTCTTCTTTATGAATAACATACATATAAACATGTTCAAAAGTAAGCACCTAGCTAACTTATTGCTAAGGCTACCCTTCGCTCATTCCCGAGTTATCTAACCACTGCTCTGATACCACTAATGTGTGGTCTTCCCACCTTAACAGTGATTAATAGACAAAAGAAGGACTAATCATGCATTAAGGTAACATCTTAAGGTTTCGGTTGTTACACGAGCTAACAGGATTACAGGCCAAAATACAAAACTTCAAAAATAATTCATTACATTCCAAAAGAATGTCATTTAGATTTACACTACTCCTAGAGTAGATACTAATGATAACTTGAATCCTATACATTCATGTGTCCCTCGTAGCTCACTGCCTCAACCCGACCCTTAGTCCTTTCGTCCAAAAGTGTACCTACAGGGACAACACATCATGAGTATATACAATCTTACTTATCATCATAAAAACATCATAGCAAATGCATGAAATAATTGTTAAGTAAATATGCTGGATTTCTCATTAACTTCTTATTGTTGTCCCTGACTTATAATCATGCATATGGGGCATCTTACCCCCGTGGCATCTTACCACAATATCATCGTATGGCCTCTTACCATATGGGGCATATTACCCCGTGGCTTCTTACCACAATAACATCGCATGGCCTCTTTACCATATGGGGCATCTTACCCCGTGGCATCTTACCACAATACATCGTGTAAATGTCATCATATAAGCATCGTATAAGCATCATCATATAAACATCGTATAAACATCATCGTGTAAACATCGTATAGACATCATCATTTCATCGTGAATACTCATGCAATAAAAGCATAGTTGTAGTATAAAGATGTGTGTTACCGTCCGATGCCCGTACGCCTCTTACGTACCTTTTCAAAAGGAGGAGGAGTCAACAGACTTTATCTCCTTGATGGTGCCGGTACCTGGGATGGTTCTACAAGACCACATAATACCATATTAGATGCTTCAAAACCATCTCACATCATAAACTTAACAAAATAAAACATCATTATATTTTTCAACTTTCTGCCTCTCTCGATCGATCGGCCCAAGGTCTCGATCGATCGAGACACTGTGCACAAACAGTGCCTTGGCATTCTGTCTCGCTCGATCGATCGAGACATTTTACCGATCGATCGAGGAGCTTCACCGATCGATCGAGAAATCCTTCGATCGATCGGCATCAAAATTTCAAAACATGCTTTAGACTTTCTGTCTTGCTCGATCGATCGGGACCAAATCTCGATCGATCGAGAGCTCTGAAAAATCGGGATTTTCCCCAGATTTTTGAGCACCTCTTTTCACCCCATCTTTTCTACTTCATAACACATCTATCATGCTGAAACAAACATGTGAAGAACTTCATAAAATATCCATGTATGCTCTTAAATCGAAGGTTTAACAAAACCTAAGCTAACATGCATCATAACATCATCATAATCTTCATCCTCAACCAACTTTAAACAGAAACAGAGCATGCTTATCTTTTTCCAGATTTTCGAGCATATAGTTTCATAACAAGAAATCTATCACATAAATCATGTAAAAAGCTCGAACAACCATGCTAGTAGTTACTTAATACTACCATGTAAGCATTCATAACAAGGTTTCACCCAAGCCTACACTTAGCATGCGTTAAAAACAACCCACCAAACCCAAGCTCAAACACAAACCCAGAAAAACAGGGTACCCACTTACCCCTCTCTTTTGCTCCTCTTTTTGCAAGGATTTGAACACCTTCTTACCAAGCTTTTTCCTTGCCTTACAGCTGCTAAGCTGGAACGAAAATGGGGGGAGAAAGAGAAGGAGAAGGGAATGATTTGGCTGCAAAAGTGATTGGAAGCATGGGCATGACCAAGTGGGGGGTATGGGCTTTGACAAGTGGGAAAAAGGGGAGGTGGCCGAGTAGGGGGGGTGGTGTGGTTGGGGTGCCTTGAGGTGTTTAATTGTGTCCCGGTATATAGTACGATGTATTAAAATATCCTCACTCGATATTTTCTAACTTCATTTAATTAATACATCCCTTAAAACACCCAACATGTTCCCCACATCATATCATCATAACATAAATCGTGGCCCCCAATTTAAATACACCACAACCCTTAAACACATCATAATTTATCATCGTAGAACATAATCATATTACATTTTGGGGGTATTACATGTTGGGTGCCTTATGCTTGCCACCATGAACTCTGAGCTTCAGAAGCAACATGAGGAAATGGAGGCGTTCGATATGATCGAACACTTAAAGCAATTGTACCAACAGCAAGCAAGACAAGAGAGGTATGACGTCTCTAAGGCGTTATTCCAGTGCAGGATGGTAGAGGGAAGCCTAGTTGGAACTCATGTGCTCAAGATGATTGGGTACATTGAGAATCTGGACAAGCTGGGTTTTCCATTGCAATCGTTGCCTGAGAGTTTCAGTCAATTTGTAGTAAATTACAATATGACTGACATGGAAAAGACTCTACCACAATTGCTTGGTATGTTGAGAACATATGAAGCAAATACAAAGAAGACTAAGGCCACAAATGTCCTTATTGTGAATAAGGGCAAAGGAAGGGTCAAAGCTAAAGGCAACAAGAAAGTAAAGAAGGTCTTTGTTAAATCTAAGCCAAAGTCTTATGCACTGAAACCAAAGGGAGGGATAGCGAAGGAAGGGAACTGTTTCCATTGCGGTGAGACCGGCCATTGGAAAAGAAACTGCAAATTATATCTGGAGGATCTAAAGAAAGGAAGTGTGACTTCCGCTTCAGGTATTTTTGTTATAGAAGTCAATTTATCTACTTCTTCATCATGGGTATTAGATACTGGATGTGGATCTCACATTTGTGTAAATGTGCAGGACCTCAAAAAGAGTAGATTATTGGCGAAAGGTGAAGTTGATCTCCGAGTTGGAAATGGAGCAAGAGTTGCTGCATTAGCTATAGGAGATTATCATTTAGCTTTACCTTCTGGTTTATCATTGATTTTAAAAGACTGTTATTTTGTGCCATCTATTACTAAAAACATAATTTCTATTTCTTGTTTAGACAAGTATGGTTTTTCATTTATAATAAAGGACAACTGTTGTTCTATTTATTTAAATGATATGTTTTATGCTAGTGCACAAATGGTGAATGGTCTTTATGTATTAAATCTTGATATGCCTATCTATAACATAAATACTAAAAGGATTAAAAATAATGATTGTAATCCGACTTATCTCTGGCATTGTCGCTTGGGCCACATAAACGAGAACCGCATATCTAAACTTCATAAGGATGGAGCATTAGATTCATTTGATTTTGAATCATATGAAACATGTGAATCTTGTTTAATGGGCAAGATGACAAAAGCCCCTTTCAAGGGACATGTTGAAAGGACAAGTGTTTTATTGGGACTAATACATAGTGATGTATGTGGACCAATAAGTACACAAGCTAGAGGTGGTTTTCAATACTTCGTTACATTTACTGATGACCTCAGTAGATATGGGTATGTGTACCTAATTAAGCATAGGCATGAAACCTTTGAAAAGTTCAAAGATTTCAAGAATGAAGTACAAAACCAACTTGGCAAAAGTATCAAAATCCTTCGATCAGATCGAGGAGGTGAATACCTAAGCCAAGAGTTTCATGACTATCTAAAGGAGTGTGGGATAGTCCCACAACTCACTCCTCCGTATACTCCACAATGGAATGGTGTATCCGATAGGAGAAATCAAACCTTGTTGGACATGGTTAGATCAATGATGAGTCATGCAGATCTTCCGATATCGTTTTGGGGACACGCTCTAGAAACAGCGATTTTCTTACTGAACCGTGTTCCATCTAAATCAGTGGAAAAGACACCATATGAGATATGGACTGGGAAGCGTCCTAGTATGTCTTTTATGAAGATTTGGGGTAGTGAGGCTTTCGTTAGACGTCACGCCACTAACAAACTCGGAGCCAAATCTGATAAGTGTTTATTTGTGGGGTATCCTAAGGAAACGAAAGGATACTATTTCTATTATCCCACCGAGAACAAAGTAGTTGTTGCTCGGACTGGTGTATTTCTTGAAAGAGAATTTATTTCTAGAAAAACCAGTGGGAGAAAAATAGAACTTAGTGAAGTTCAACCACAAGAAAACACTGAACCTGAGATTGAGATGGAAACAGAGCAGGCTCCGCAAGCTGTTGTGGAAGAAGCACCTGCTCAAGAGACACAAGCCCAGCGTAGGTCTGTAAGAGAACACCGGGAGCCACAGAGATATGGATTTCTTGTGACTCAACAAGGTGACTTACTACTTATTGATGAGGATGAGCCCTCATCTTATCAACAAGCTATAATGGGCAATGATTCTGAGAAATGGCAAGAGGCCATGAAATCTGAGATGGAATCCATGTATGCAAACCAAGTATGGACTTTGGTTGATCCACCTGAAGGGGTACGACCCATAGGGTGCAAATGGATTTTCAAGAAAAAGACCGATATGGATGGTAACGTACAAACCTATAAAGGTCGGCTGGTTGCAAAAGGATTCAAACAAATTCATGGTATTTACTATGATGAAACCTTTTCACCAGTGGCCATGGTTAAATCCATAAGGATCTTGCTTGCAATAGCTGCATTTCATGATTATGAAATCTGGCAGATGGATGTCAAAACAGCTTTCCTTAATGGAAATCTGCTCGAGGATGTGTACATGACACAGCCCGAGGGTTTTGTCGATCCAAAGGATGCTGGAAAGATATGCAAGCTACAACGATCCATTTATGGATTAAAGCAAGCTTCTCGGAGTTGGAATCTTCGTTTTGATGATGCAATCAAAGAGTTTGGTTTTATCAAAAATGAAGATGAACCTTGTGTCTACAAGAAGGTCAGTGGGAGCATAATCATTTTCCTAGTGTTGTATGTAGATGACATACTTCTTATTGGAAATGATATCCCTACCTTGCAATCTGTAAAGATTTGGCTAGGGAATTGCTTTTCGATGAAAGATTTAGGAGAAGCCACCTATGTATTAGGAATCAAGATCTATAGAGATAGATCAAGAAGGCTTCTTGGTCTAAGTCAAAGTACATACATAGACAAGGTGCTTAAAAGGTTTAGCATGCAAGAATCCAAGAAAGGATTCGTGCCTATGACGCATGGCATTTATCTCTCGAAGGAACAGTGTCCTTCAACACCAGATGAGAGACAACGCATGAGTAAGATTCCATACGCGTCAGCTATTGGATCTATCATGTATGCCATGATATGTACTCGTCCCGATGTATCGTATGCTTTGAGCATGACGAGCATATATCAAGTTGATCCAGGTGAAGGTCACTCGATTGCTGTCAAGAACATCCTGAAGTACTTGAGAAGGACTAAGGATACATTCTTGATTTATGGAGGTGAGGAAGAGCTCAATGTAATGGGTTACACAGATGCAAGCTTCCAAACCGACAAAGATGATTTTTGATCGCAATCTGGATATGTGTATTGCCTAAATGGAGGTGCTGTGAGCTGGAAGAGTTCAAAGCAAGAAACAGTAGCCGATTCTACAACGGAAGCTGAGTATATTGCTGCCTCGGATGCAGCAAAGGAAGCTGTTTGGATGAGGAAGTTCATTTCTGAACTTGGAGTGGTGCCTAGCATTAAAGATCCGATAGAACTCTATTGTGACAACAATGGAGCGATCGCATTGGCTAAGGAACCAAGATCTCACCAAAGATCCAAGCACATACTTAGGCGTTTCCATTTCATTCGAGAAATCGTTGAAAGGGGAGATGTTAAAATATGCAAAGTACCAACAGATGATAATGTATCTGACCCATTGACGAAGCCACTGTCACAGCAGAAGCATGATCGTCATACTAGATCTGTAGGCATTAGGTATATGTCTGAGTGGTCTTAGTGCAAGTGGGAGATTTGTTGGAATATGCCCTAAGACGAATCATTAGATGATTGTTTTGACATACAATGTTTATGATTTTATGAATGGCAATTCATTATTATATATTATTCTTTTAACTGTGCAATGTGAATTAATATATATGTTAATGTCCTTAGAATAATATTGTATTATTCTTAAAGATGTCCCTAGTCAAGTATTATCATGAATATGGATAATGATAATACGTAGAGACTAGTATGTGTTGATCGATGAATTGTTCATTGATATGAGATATCAAATCAACATATGGGTACATGTTAGAGAACGATGTACTGGACAGACCCACCATGAGAATGCAACATGGATAGTTATATGATCGTCATATGCAATTCTCATAGTGATAATAATGTATGTAATCCTTACGACTTGTGATCATCAGAGATCCCAACATAAGGAGTTATGTATCTTGATATCGTCAAACGTTACCCGTAACAGGGTATACTATAAAGGCGACTATTGGATACACTACGAATTATGTAGAGGGATGTTGACTGATCGAGATAGGATTTGTCCCTCCTATATAACAGGAGATGTGTTTGGCCCTTGATCAAGTGAGAACTAAAATGCATGGCCATGCTCGAATGAGTCGATATGAGATATCGAGTTTATTCGTTTATTCTAGTTCTACTTGGGGATCAAGAAATAAAGATTGGATATACGAGTATGACTATTCCATGACTCGTGTTCAATCTAAACACAAAGGACAAAGGGATTAAGTTACATGGTTAATATTATCACAAGTTCTATAGGTTATGTCGAGTCATTGACATTCTTGTAATTTGGGTAGCCTCGATGTGTTGCTAGACACCGATCCTTGCTTGCGACATAAAATGAGATTTTATGTCACTGCCAACATTACAAGATCCTATCGGGTCGCACAAAAGATTAAATCGAGAAGGGAAATTAAATTCATGGGATGAATTAAATAATTAAGAGGAGTCTTAATTAATAATCATAATGATTAAATTAAATCATGGGCTTAAGCCCATGAGGCTTTATGAAAGCCTTTAATTAATCATATATATAATATGATTGCATGGTAATTAATGGTAATACAATTCATATCATACTAACCTAAAACCAAGAAAACCACACGGCCACCAACACCCAAAAGAGCTCTCGGCTTCTTCTTCATAGCCGAAGAGAATTTGTGAAATTTTGGGCGAGCCTTTCGATTTAGAATCGAGTGTCTTTCTTGTTCCGGTTTAATAACTTGTCTAGCAACTTGTTATTAAACTATCCCTTCACCCGATTTGATCGTTTGGATACCGTTGAGGCAAAACTTGCTAAGTTTTGCTAGTGACTCGGAGGAGGCGTTGGACGTGGTGCTGCTCCGTGGATTCTGCTTCAAACACGCTACAAGGGTGAGACACTTGTTATTCCTTTATCCGATATGAAATCCTATGTATAGATCTGCTGGTTAGTAATCCATATAAAATTTTATTCCGCTGCGTTGTATGCTCTTGGATTACTTACAATGTTTTGGTCCCGGTATTTAGCACGATGTATTAAAATATCCTCACATGATATTTATAGTATTTTCTCAATAAAATACTTTAATTCCCATTTAAACATGCTTCCCAAAACAAATAACACACACCCCAAATAAACATGCCACAACCCCAAAATCCCAACATATATCATATGCACCCTGAAATGTATCTCCTCAATAAAATTAATTCAATCCCATGAATTAACACCCAAAATCATCATAATTTAAATAAATGATTAAAATCACATAATCATTTCGGGGATATCACAGTAGGAGAAACAGCAAGAAAAGAAGTAGAAAATCGCCATGGTTTTTCAGAAAACAGAGGAGGTGATCGATCACTATGTTTGAGGCAATCGGTCGCCTGTGGCTAAACATGAGAGTTGCGGTGCATTGAGCGATCGATCGCTTCAAGTAGGCAATCGGTCGCCTGTGGCTAAACAAGGCAGAATGCTTTACAAAGGGGTAGGCGACCGATCGCGTGAACTTAAGAGATCGATCGCCTATGACCAAATCTTTAGGCGACCGATCGCCTCAAAACATGAGATCGATCGCCAGGGTCCAGAATTGGAAAATGTTATATTATTGTCACAGTTGTTTATGAAGCCACTTATAACATGGTTTATTGGTTATATTATTGTAGCAACATCATAGGGGACGGGGCAACGAGGTAATTAGCCAGTGACGACTGATTTATCTCTTTTGTGTCGCTTTACAGGTACGTGTTGACGTACGGAATATAGATATTGTGTGATGGTGTTATGAGATTGATATCATATGAATTGTGTTGTGTTGGTATCATATGATTGGTAATATCATAGGCATGTACATTCATGGATATCATGTGTTTGAAATGGATGAGGTATATGTTTTAGCATTAGAGGTATATGCCTGGTTTGGGTATATGCTCGGGTATGCTACAATACGTTAGCATTAGAGGCATACGCCTGGTTTGGGTATATACTCTGGCTATTATCACGTATGAGTACGGTACTATGATATGTGCTGCTAATACGAAGATGTGATGTGGATCCACTTACATATTGAGCTGAGATAGTCATATCATATTGGTCTCGTGATAATAGGGTGATAGTTGAGACATGTCCACATGGTGCATTGGTTGATGCATGATACAAAGCATTCACATTGGATATGATGTTTATTGTGCTTTATCATTGATATTGTGTTTTGATATTGCACTAAGATAGTGGTTTATCTATACTCACGTTGTGTGAATGTTTCTGTAGGATTTCATAGACGTGGGAATCGTGAGTCTTATTCCGCTGCGAGGTGAACCACTGCATAGGAGTTGTGCTGGCTTAGGTTGTTATTTAAAGAACACATGTGATGTATATGTGAATATGGTTTTTGTGTGATATCCCCGAAAGGCTTATGTGTATGCATGCTATCAAATGTTGATAATTATGTGTTAGGGGCGATTTAATTTGGGGATTATTGGTGAAGTTTATGTGTTTAAATGCATGTAACCAAATTGAGGAAAATAAGTATGTGCTTAGTGTCAAATAAAGAGGAATGTGGGGTATTTAAATGATGTATTTATGTGGTAAAAATTATAAAATATCAAGGAGGGATATTTTAATACATCGTATGAACTACCGGGATACAATTAAACACCACATGACCACCCTACATGCAACCACCACCACCCCCCCCCCCCCCCCCATCAGAATGCAAACCCACGCCACCTCCCCTGAAATCCTACAGCATGGGTTGGCCAAGGGCATGCTTTCCACCTCATTCTACCATTTTTTTCCTCTCACCTCAAGAACTCCATTTTTCTCTCATTTTTCGTCTGAAATTTGAGCTGCTAGTAGGAAGGAAGGGCTCGGAAATTTCTTGTCTTTTCTTGACAAAAATCGAGGAGCAAAAGTGGTGAGGAATCATATATTTTTCCCAGCTTTCAGTGTTTAAGCATGTGTTTTCATTAATGCAGAAATGGCATGCCAGCTAAAGATTCGATTAAATCTTGTTTTGAGTGCTTGCATGTACGTTTTATGAAGCTCCTAACATGTTTGACTTAGCGACTTACATGCTTTGTGTGTTAGATTTTTGGGTATGAAAAGTGGTCCTCGAAAATCTGGGCAAGTGAGATGTGAGACCCCGTTATCACATCAAGTTACTAAGGTGCAATTTAGATAACTAAACATTCATGTGAATATATCAGAGTAATGTATCGTGTTGATTAACCTGAGCTTTAGAGATTACAGTACCAAAATGTTTCAAAAATGAATAACACAATTCCTACAAAGGCACTACATTATAGTCTTACTCTACTCAGTAGAAGCTATACAAAATTTTCTCTAACATGCTAATCTTGTAGCACTCCTTACAGCTCAGCTTATCAACCCCGACCCTGGTTCTCGTCAACAAAAGCACCTACAAAGACAACCCCCAACACGTGAGCATAAAACAATTCATATTCAACATAATATGAAAGTAAAGCATAAATGCACAATCCTAAATACAAGCACTTCCTGTATTTCCTGCATTTATAACGCCCAATGGTTGTCCCTGTACCATAGTTCATAATAAAACACGTTATATGAATGTATGGCTTTACACATGAATGTCATGACATTTCCTCTTTTTCTTGAGTCAGTCATCATCAGTTATTTTAATGCTTTCTTAATCTCAAACAAGCGGTATCGCATACACGCTTCATCATACTAGCGGTATCTCTTCCTCGCTTAGTATGGTATACCCCGCCTCCATGTGCCAGCGAGCCTCCCCCCACCCGCTCCACATGCGCAGCGGTAAAGCATAAGCATTAAAACCTTAACTGTGATCGCCCTGACTCGTGGAATACACCTCTTTATCCCACATCACAATATGCAACAACAATGCATAATATGCAACACAATGCATAATAACATGTATCATAATCTTAATGCATCACATTGCATTCATCATGCGTCACACAGACAAACATAAGTACATGTTACCGTTGGGATGCCCGTACGTCGCTTACGTACCTTTCCAAAATGTGGTGTGTTGCAGGACTCTATCCCCTGCGCTGTGTAGCTACCTGTGAAGGCTCTACACCAGTGTACAATACAATATTAGATGTCTCATTACAATCCAATATCAAAACTTTAACAAAATATAAGAAATTATATTTTTCAACATTCTGGGTCTCTCGATCGATCGGCCCCTCTTCCCGATCGATCGAGAAGACGCCTAAAATCAAAACCAAGGTTCTGCCCCGATCGATCGATCGAGATGAAATATCGATCGATCGAGATGCTCTGTTCGAGAAATGCCAACCCAGAATTCTCGAACACCTAAAATCACACCCTTAAATCCAACATGTAAGACATACAACATGCCCACATAAACATGCTAGTAGTTACAACACACTACCCTGAGTGTATTCATACCAAAATTACACCCCAAACATAAGCCCATATGCATAAACGACGACCATTTACACAAGTACTCGATCATCTTTTCGGAAACAGGGCAACACATTTTATTTCCAGATTTCCTGAGTACTTCATTTCATGCTATAACAACTATCACATATAACATAAAGCATGCTCGAACAAACATGCCAAGGGCTTTACAAAACTACCATGCATAAACTCAAATCGAAGGTTCACCACAAACCCTTCTAACATGCATGATACCACCTCCTCAAAATCACTCCCTAACCATATTTTCCCAGAAAAACAGGGCATACACCTACCCAGATTTCCGAACACCCTTCTTTACATGCTTATTTCCTCAACATAAAACACGCAACATGCTCAAGGAAAAATACAGAGAGCCTCACAATAACACCATAAAAGCATTTAAATCAAAGTTTTCAAGAAACCTAAGCTAACATGCCGTTTTCTCGCCACCTAAAAACATGTACTCAAACAAGTTTAAAACAGAAACAGAGCATGGTTTCTCACCCTACTTTGCTCCGATTTTTGAAGGGTTTCCCGGCGATGAAAAAAGGAAGGCTCCTCAGATTATTGCTTAGCAAGTGCTGGTGAGGAATTGGGAGAGAAAGGTCGAGATTTGGGATGGCTGAGAGTGGTCAAATAATTGAGCCAAGTGGGATGGGAAGTCAGCCTGGGCACAGTGTGATTGGCATGGGTTGGGGGGGGGTGGTTGGGTGTTGGGTGGTATGATGTGTTATGTTTTGGTCCCGGTATTTAGCACGATGTATAAAAATATCCTCACAAGATATTTATAGTATTTTCTCAATAAAATACTTCAATTCCCGTTAACATGCTTTACCCAAAACAAACAACACACACCCCAAATAAACAAGCCACGACCCCCAAAATCTCAACATGTATCACATGCACCCTGAAATGAAACTCCCCAATAATACTAATCCAAACCCATGAATTAACACCCAAATCATCATAATTTAACTCAAATGTAACATCACAATAATCATTTCGGGGATATCACAATACTCCCCTACTTATAGGATTTCGTCCCCGAAATCAAACATGCTTACCAGCATGAAGTAACCAATACATAAAAGCATACCAGAAAACAGCTCTGGATAGTGCTGCACCATGTGTCGCTCTGTCTCCCACGTGGCCTCCTCGACACCCCTACGATCCCACTGAACCTTGATCATAGGAATAACCTTGTTCCGAAGTCTGCGGTCTGCCCTATCCAAAATCCTGATAGGCCGCTCAACGTAAGAAACATCGGACTCAATCTGCACCTCTGAAGGCTGCAACACATGTGAAGGATCCGGCTCATACTTCCTCAGCATAGACACATGAAATACGTCGTGTATACCAGACAGAGAAGGCGGTAACGCCAAACGGTACGCCAGAGTACCAACACGCTGTAAGATCTCATACGTCCCCACGTATCTAGGAGACAACTTCCCCCGCATACCAAACCGTACTACGCCTCTGAAAGGTGAGATCTTCAGAAAAACTTCTGTCGCCCAACTGAAACACCAACGGCCTACGCCGCTGATTGGCATATGCTGCCTGTCTGTCCTGAGCTTCCTTCATCTTTCTCTTGATGACCTTAACTTTCTCTTCCATTTCCTGAACCAACTCTGGTCCTCCAACAGACTTACGGTCCAAGTCATCCCAACACAAGGGTGACCTACAACGCCTACCATAGAGGGCCTCGAAAGGAGCCATCTGTATACTTGCCTGGTAGCTGTTGTTGTAAGAGAACTCCACCAAGGCTATCGAGTCCTGCCATGATATGTCGAACTCTAGCACACAAGCTCTCAACATATCCTCGAGCGTCTGTATCGTACGCTCGGTCTGTCCGTCCGTCTGAGGGTGATAGGCTGTGCTCAGCCTCAACTCTGTACCTAGAGCTTTCTGCAGACCCTCCCAAAAGTGAGATGTGAATCGAGGATCTCGATCGGACACTATCGAAACAGGGATCCCGTGTAGTCTCACCACATCTCTGACATATAACTGGGCCATCCTCAAGTGCGTATATGTCATACAGTAGGGAATGAAGTGAGCCACTTTAGTCAGTCTATCCACGACTACCCAGATGGCATCAAAACCCGAAACAGTCCTTGGTAAGTGGGTCACGAAATCCATAGACACGTGCTGCCACTTCCACTCGGGTATCTCCAAACTCCTCAGTTCACCTCCAGGCCTCTGCCTCTCAGCCTTCCCCTGCTGACAAATCAAACAACGCTTGACAAATGAGGTGACATCTTGTTTCATACGCCTCCACCAGAACTGGCTGCGTAGATCCTTATACATCTTCTTCCCGCCTGGGTGGATACTCATCCTGCTGCAATGAGCTCGCTGTAATAAACCCTGACGCAACTCGGGTGCATCTGGAACCACCCATCTATCACCAAGTCTCAGAGAACCGTCCTCAGCCACTCTGAATCTCGATGGCTGACCTGAATGAACCACTAACATCCATCTCTGAACCTCTACATCGGTCCCCTGGGCCTTTCTGATGTGATCATAAATAACAGGCTCCGCTAGCAAGGTCGAAACCTGTACTGGTGAAGAAGATACGTCATAATCAAATCCCAAATGGCAGTAGGAGCCCAACATAGCTGATAAACACATGGCATCCTCTGCAGTGCTCCGCACTTTCCGATTCAGGGCGTCGGCTGTCAGATTTGCTTTCCCGGGATGGTATAGGATTTCACAATCATAATCCTTAAGCAGGTCCATCCATCTCCTCTGCCTCATGTTCAACTCAGCCTGTGTAAACAAGAACTTCAGGCTCTTGTGATCAGTGAAGATGGTGTTGGGATCGGGGTAGTGTTTAGAAGGGGGGGGTTGAATAAACACTAGATATAATTTCGATTTCTTTTCTGGTTAACTGTAAACTGTTAAGTGTTACAGTTGCTTCTCAATAACAGGCAAGTCAGTAGACACTTATTATAGTGCGGAAGACGTCTACAAAACTTGTGAGGAATAAAACTGAAGTAATAAAGCAATAAACGAATAATACGAGAGTTGTTTCTGGAAGTTCGAAGCACAACGCTTCTACGTCTCCCCTTCTTCCTTTGCAGGAAGTTTCACTAGAAGACTTGGTTTACACTTTACAGTATACAACCTCCTTAGGCACTAACACACTTGGCCTAAACTCCTAGCAATCACACTCTTCTTATCTTTTGGATACAAGTGATTTTACAACACTCTCTACAGAATAAAACTTTCTAGCTTTGAGAGTTTCTAAGCAGCAGACTTCAATTGAAAATAATCTGTCACAGATTCAGTTTTGCGGTTTGTCTGCTCTTTGCTGAACGTTTGAAATATCAGTTGTATAGCTTTCTTGCTTTGAAGTATTTCTCTTAGTTTGAAAGTTGCTCAGCACTTCTTCATTCTCTGCTTGGACGTATTTATAGGTTTGGTTGTCCAACGGTAGCCTTTTTGTATATGGAATGGATTAGCTTTCCAAATACATGTTGTCTTCTTTCCTATTTTGGAAAACAACGGCTCTTTTCACTCTGACGGTAATGGTGGCGGAGATATAGCAGGGTGCGCCGCTCTGTTGTACCTTTGTCAGAGAATGTTGTACTTACTTTGTCTTGTTGCTTAGACTTCTGCTGGTTTCTTTGTTCAACTGGTCGTTCATCCTCTTAAGACCAGTTGATGTCCTTGTTCAGTGAGAGACTTTGCAGTTGATAGATATCCAGTTTATGTCTTCATCCGGTTGATGTCTTCATCCGGTTGATGTCTTTATCAGTTGATAACTTTATCCAGTTGATGTCTTCATCCGGTTGATGTCTTTATCCGGTTGATGACTTCATACCAGTTGATGACTTCATCCGGTTGATGACTTCATACCAGTTGATGACTTCATCCGGTTAGTGTCTTTATCAGTTGATAGCTTGTCCGGTTGGTATCTATCCAGTTGATGTCTTCATCCGGTTGATGACTATCCAGTTGATGTCTTCATCCGGTTGATGACTAGTCCGGTTGGTGTCTATCCAGTTGATGTCTTGTCCGGTTGGTGTATTCACCCGGTAGGTCTTTAGCATCCGGTTGATCTTTAACATCCAGTAGGTGTTTGTAATCACCAAAACTTAGAAATCGTTTTCCCAACAATTTCCCCCTTTTTGGTGATGACAAAACTAAGCAGTAATCGATTTCCTACTAGAGTAAATAAGATAAGAGTCCTGAAAATACTTGAAGACATCATGGAAAAGAAATTTCATTAAATATAAGCAGATTACAAGTTGTAATCAAACTGGACAATTGAGAGAAATTCATCTTTATATAAGATGAATTCTTACACTTTGAATAGAATCTAAGACAAGTCTAGTTTTACATAAAATAGATGATGCATGACAAATTTCTCTTTAAATAAACAAAGTAGACCGGAAGGCTTCGATCCACCTAGTTGCGGAGAGGAAGAGCTCGATCCACCTTGTTTCAGAGAGAGGTCGGGAAGAGGAAGAGTCATATGAATATTTATCAGGCAGCTCCTTTAGTTTTTATGGAATCACCTAATAAAAATATTCTATCTCTGTTGAGAATACTCTATCTCTATCTTCCCCCTTTTTGTCATCAGCACCCAGGCATCTGCTGTTAGTAGTTCCTGACTGATGAGGAGCACCAGAACAGGATCAAAGCGCTGAAGCTTATCAGAGCTGGGTTAGATAAGTAATCAACCCATGAGGGGTTGATTTAGATAAGTAATAAACCCATGAGACGGGAAAGGATCTAACAGAAAACCAGGGAATGAGAAATAGCTTAAAAGTAAGCATGATGAGTGAATGTGTGTTATGTGATCAAACAAGAACCTCTATTTATAGGAAAAACAAGGTAGCAATAAATGTGAATGCATTTATGTTAAATAGTGAATACAGAGAGACAGTCAATTTAACACAGAAGAAAATAGGAGTAAGTAAGAGAGAGTCAGAAAATGATACTATTTGCGCCCTAACCAATGTTTGGAATAGTCGCGTTTGTCGCTTGGCGGTTGGCGCGGACTTCGAGATCTTTGTTGAGCAGTGGGTCTGGACTGAGGGAGTGCTCCAGGTGCAGGGGATGGATGAGCAGCTGAACTTGAAGCTCTCTGAGAAGAGGGAGCAGTTCGACTGGGTTCAGGCAGCCTGCGGATAATTTTAGGAGCAGCAGACAGACTGTTGCAGATATCTTGAATTTGAGATGCAAACGCTGCTTGCATGGTGGCCAATTGATCAGTCAAAATCTTTTTGGCGTCGTCAATCTTTTCTCCAAGAGCCATTGAGGTGGCAGTATGAAGAGATTCATTGTTCTGATTGATCTGAAGACGCGCCTGGCCAATATGAGAAACTGCTTCTGTAACCGCATTCTCAGCAAAGGTTTGAAGTCTAGTGACAGTAGTAGTTAAACTACTTAGGTCAGCGTAGACTTGCTGGAATTTAGAGTCCGTTTGCTGCTGAAGAGTTCCTAAAATAAGAGTTGCAGCCCTCTCTTCCTGCTTAAGCTTATGAACATCGTTGGTCAGTGCTGTAATAGCGGTGGAGAGTTGAGCTAGCTGGGCAGCGATGTTTGGTGGCTCGTCCAGAGGGTTTGTGAAGACAAAGAAACCCTCGGATAGTTCCTGATCCATGGACGGATCGCCGGCAAGCATTGGGATATCAGCAGCAGGGGCAAGCGCATTGGGATGAGCAATGACTACTGCAGTGGATGGTAAAGTAGTAGCGTCAATATGAGGGGCCGCAGTTGAGGCGGAGATAGCTACATCCACAGTTCCAGTTTCTTCCACGTGCGGAGCATCCAGTTCAGCATTGTCTTGATCAATCCCAGCAGCAGACGCTTGAGTATGATCATTGGAATGAGAGGATTCACTTGGTTCATTATTTGCAGAGGAGATGGTGACCAGCTGAACCACATTCTGAATAACTGAATCGACATTGGTGTGATCAACAATCATTTGGTGGGGCTGTTGATCATGTGGAGAGCTGGGAGCAGAGGATGCTGCTTCCAAAGTAGTTGGTGTGGCGTCTGCTCCAGTAGGAGAGGTCTCCAAAACATTAGAAGTAAGCTCCACAGTAGGAGGGACAACCTCTAAATTTGCAATAGCCATTTGTAGATCTGGCTGATCAGGGCTTGCAACAATTTCAGAAGAGGAGCATGAATGAATCCCAGTGGATATGCGAAGATCATGAAGAGCAAGCTCAGCCATTTCCAGCTTGAGGCCTAGAGCGTTTAGAACTGCTCGATCATGATTCGCTGTTCTTGAATGTCCATCAAACACTTGAATGCGGGATGTAACAAGAGCTTGGAGTCCGCCCACATAGTTCATAATACTAAAGACATCACGCAGCTTCAAACTTTTCTCAGGTTCGGGAATTTGAAGATAGGTCAGGATTTTGTTTTCATCTTGCTTTGCCTGAGCCAGAATGGGATCGATATCATCAAAGCGAACCTGTACTCGAGCCTTTACCCAACGATCAAAAATCTCCAGTTGGGGTTCCAGTTGGGCTTTAACTGCATCCATGACCATTTGAATCTCGAATGCAACAGGAGTGGACACTGGAGCAATAAGAGATTTTCCTTTGTCAGCTGGAGTGGCCTTGGGATGACAGTAAGGACAAGTAGACTTGGGTGTCCTGAAGCTGATGGAGCCTGGGGCCTGCTGAGAGCTCACCTGAGCTGAAGGGGTGTCTATTAATGGAGCAGACACCATGGCTAATGCAGCAGTGGGTTCCCCAGTTGAAGGGATGACAGGGCTGGGTTCTCTGTCAGAAATAACACCTGTAGGTCCGGCAGAGGAGATAGTGTCGGAGGCGGCAGTGTCTCTCTGACGAGCATCTAGAGAAGCAATTTTTCTGGTCCTTGGCTTCTTAGGAGGAGGAGGAGGAGGAGGAGGAGGAGGAGACTCAGCGGATTCAGAGACAGTCTGTTCCGAGTCACTAATGACTTGAGTCAACCGGCGCTTTGTTGCTCCACCTTCTCTGCCACTTAGTTGGCGATGAAGCTGAAGGTACTTGTGAGTGACGAGTCTCCCTGGATGAAGATGAGAGAGAGCCCCTGTCTTGATGTGTTTGCTCTCAAATAGACTGCTTAGTGGGAGAGCAAAACCGGATTGACCCTTGCCAGATACGACGAGGCTAGTCAGTATTTGAAATAGTACAGCTGACCAGTTGATCTCCAACCCTTTACATATAGCGCTCATGACGTCAAACTTCTCAGGGGTAATTATATCAAATGATCCTGCCTTACAGAGGATCCCCTTTGAGATGATGTCTGCCAGTTGTCGATAGTGGCTCTTCATTAATACCTTCCTGAAAGGAGGTCGTTGAATACGATGGTCAGAGTCCGACACTGTGAGCCGCATCTCTTCTCTTAGGTCTGCCGGAATAGTCGAAAAGTCAGTGAGTCCAGTGTAGGGTAGGCACAGATGAGTGGCAAATTCTGGTTGAGTGATGGTGACTGATTGCCCAGAGATGGATGCCACAACGGTGTCATCCACAACAGTTGCTGTGGCAAAGAATTCTTGTAGTTCATCCTGGTAAAATGAGGGAGCCTGGCTTAGGATCACTAATAGCCCTGAGGTATCCATCTTTTGAATTAAATCCTTTGTTTCCTCATCAGATGAAGTATATATGGAGTTAAAATCGACGTGAACAGCATTTGTGATAAAACTCGGTTGAACAGTCTTCGTCATTTTGAATGATTTAGGTGAAGGAGCAGCAGCAATCTGTTAAAGGAAATTTTTCTGAAAGAGACGATTGTTGCAGTAAGATGTTTGGAGAAGATGAAGAGAAGAGAAAACTAAAGGCGGTGAAAAAAAAGTATATGTAACGTCGTACTGTAGATGAGCGGACACATGTATACGTGGCAATCATCTAACGATTAAAAAGATTTTAATCAAAAATAAAAGGACAGGATTTAGGCGGGAGTGAAATAATTTATTTTACACAAAAGTAATTTTGAATTCCGACGTTCATTAGGTTAATTAGTATCGAGGGTTATTTTTGTCAAAGCATATTTGGTAACATCAACTGGTATGTGGGGTTCGACTGGTAGGAAAACATCTACTGGATGCAGAGTCCTACTGGTACGAATACCCCCACTGCAGTTGACCATTGTATTACCAGCTTAGCTTAAATAACCATGATAAAATTAAAACAGAAATTCCCCCTAAATAAATGCAACTAAACTAACAAATTCCCCCTGAATCCATTACCCAATCAAAATAATCAAGAAGTAATTTCAATTAAACCAAGAATATTTCGAAAGTAAGAAAACTTAGCGTCCGGTAGGGGTTTTGTGAAGATGTCTGCTGCCTGTTGTTCTGTGGAAATGTACTCCAGCCGTATTTCCTTCTTCATAACATGATCTCTGATGAAATGATGACGAATGTCAATATGTTTAGTACGAGTATGAAGAACTGGATTGTATGTAATGGCAATGGCAGACGTATTGTCACAGAAAATAGGAGCCTCTGTGGACTCAATTCCATTGTCTCTGAGTTGTTGCTGAATCCAGAGCAGTTGGGCACAGCAGCTTCCAGCAGCAAGGTACTCTGCCTCTGCAGTGGAGGTTGCGATGGATGTCTGTTTCTTGCATCCCCATGATATTAACCGATCACCAAGAAATTGACAATATCCACTGGTGCTTTTCCTGTCAATTTTACATCCAGCATAGTCAGCATCTGAGTATCCAATGAGATTAAAAGTTGAGTCTCTTGGATACCATAGACCAACATTCTCGGTTCCTTTTAAGTATTTTAGGATCCTCTTGACAGCAGTGAAGTGCGACTGCTTGGGATTTGCTTGAAACCGGGCGCACATACATACTGCAAACATAATATCGGGTCGGCTGGCTGTCAAGTATAGTAAAGATCCGATCATGCCTCGATACATTGTAACTTCGACTGGTATTCCTGAATTATCCAAGTCGAGTTTGGCGGATGAGCTCATTGGTGTAGCAGCAGCTGAGCTGGTACTCATTCCATATTTCTTCAGTAGCTCTTTAGTGTACTTGGACTGATTTATCAGAATTCCTTCACTAGATTGCTTGACTTGCAATCCTAAGAAAAATGATAACTCTCCCATCATGCTCATCTCGAATTGTTCCTGCATGATTTTAGAAAATCTTTCGCACAGTTTTGGGTTAGTACTCCCGAAGATAATATCATCAACATATATTTGAACTAGCAACGTATGATCTCCTTTTGTAAATTTAAAAAGGGTCTTGTCCACCGTGCCAATAACAAAGTTGTGCTCTGTCAAATATTTTGATAAAGTTTCATACCAGGCACGGGGAGCTTGCTTTAGACCATACAGAGCTTTATTCAGACGGAAAACATGAGATGGCTGCTGATGGTTTTCAAATCCAGGAGGTTGTTCAACATAAACTTCTTCCTGGAGTTTGCCGTTAAGAAATGCACTCTTAACATCCATCTGATAGACTTTAAAGTCTTTAAATGCAGCAAATGCAAGAAATATGCGAATTGCTTCTAGTCGTGCTACAGGGGCAAAGGTTTCATCGAAATCAATGCCTTCTTCCTGTCTGTAGCCCTGTGCAACTAATCTTGCTTTATTTCTAATTACTGTTCCGTTTTCGTCTAATTTATTTCTAAATACCCATTTGGTGCCAATTACAGTGTGATGCAGTGGTCGTGGTACTAGATACCATACTCTGTTTCGCTCAAACTGGTTTAGTTCTTCCTGCATTGCTTCTACCCAACTTGGGTCTAATATAGCTTCATCAATCTTCTTAGGTTCTATATGAGATATGAATGCAGCATGAAGAAATTCGTTAATCATTTGTCCTCTGGTGCGTAGAGGAGCAAGAGGGTTACCGATGACCTGCTCGGGTGGATGATCCTTCTTCCACCGGAGCGAAGGTCCTAGTGGGTTGAGTTCTTCAGTTGACTGGATGTGGGTAGGTAAATCAGAGATTCTGATAGACCCATCTTTCTCATTGGTTCCTTCAACTGCAGTAGAGGTGGATGCCACTGTTTCATTTATGGCTGGCTGCAGTGCTTGTTGGCCAGCAGACTCCTCTGCTTGAGCTTCAGGGATTTCTGGTTCTAAGGAGCAGTCAGCCCTGCTTCTGTAATCAATCTCATCATCAACATTTTCGTCAATATAAGTGCTTTCCAGTCGATTACTCAAGTTGTTGATTTGTATATCGGATAGTGTACAGTCAGTAGGTTCATCAAATTTTACATGCACTGATTCTTCTACATTAAGAGTTCTATTATTAAATACTCTGAATGCCTTACTAACTGTAGAATAGCCAAGAAATATTCCAGCATCAGATTTGGCATCAAAGGCGGTGAGATGAGTCTTTCCATTGTTGTGAATAAAACATTTGCAACCAAACACATGGAAATAAGAAATATTTGGCTTACTGCCATTCCAGATCTCATAAGGGGTTTTATTGGCTCGCTTATTAATCATCGATCTGTTCTGCGTATAACATGCTGTGTTGACAGCTTCTGCCCAAAATTTCTGCGATATTTCTGATTCCGCGAGCATAGTTCGCGCAGCTTCTTTTAAAGTGCGGTTCCTACGCTCAGCAACTCCGTTTTGTTGAGGAGTTCTAGCTGCAGAGTATTCGTGTTTAATACCAAGGTCATCTAGATATGATTCGAGTGATTGATTGGTAAACTCAGTACCTTTATCACTGCGAATTCTATCTATCCCACACGATTTCTCATTTTGGAGTCTTTTCAGTAATTTGATCAGCTTTGGAGTAGCCTGATCTTTACCACTTAGGAACAAGACCCACGTGAAACGAGTGTAATCGTCTATTAACACTAGGGTGTACTTCATTCCCCCTAGACTTGTTACTGGTATAGGACCAAACAGATCCATATGCAGCAACTCTAGGCACCGAGAAGAAGATTTACTCCCTTTGTTCTTAAAGGAGGATCTGATTTGCTTACCGAGTTGGCATGCTGCACAGATCTTGTCCTTTGAGAACTCAATTTGGGGCAGTCCAACAACTAGATCAAGTTTACGCAGACTAGCAATAGTTTTAAAATTTAAGTGACTCAACCGTTTGTGCCAAAGCCAATTTTTGGAAGTATTCTGGGCAGCTAAGCAAGTAAAGGAAGTAGGCTGATTAAGATTCCAATCAATTTTATATGTGTTATCATGCCTTCTTCCTATAAGTAATACATTGCCATCAGTAGATTTAATTGTGCATGAATGTTGATTGAATTCTACGGAATGACCATTGTCACATAATTGACTTATGCTAATCAAATTATAGCATAGATTTTCAACTAAGAGAATATCTTTAATGATGAGGTTACCGTAGATAATCTTACCCTTACCTACGGTTCTACCTTTCGCGTTATCTCCAAACGTTATTCTGGGTCCAGTGGAGTCCACTAGTTCAGACAATAAGCTTGCATTCCCTGTCATATGTCTAGAGCATCCGCTGTCTAGGAACCATTCTGAGCTCCGAACTGGATGCATTCTAGTTTCCTGCAATTAAAGCGATAGACTGATTGGTACCCAATCCTACTTGGGTCCTGGTAGGATTAGTCCTTTCGGAACCCACACTTGTATGACCCTGAATGACTTAGGTCGGTGTGTGTTCTAAAATGTGTGTGCATTTATAAATGTAGGTGATGATTTTAGCTGTGGAGTGTGATAATATGTGTATGCATGTGCTTTTGGTTTGTAGTTCCTGTTATTCAGCATATACCTCTTCTGGACAGGTTTACAGTTGTAGTACCAGTTGGGTTTAACCTCTCTAGCTGCTCGACCAGTGGTTTTAAGTTCATTTCTGAACTTTTGCCTTGGTTTAGCCTCTTTGAGTGGTTCTACATAACCGATACCTCTGTGCTGTACCTGTTCCTTGATGAGTGTTGCTTTAACAGGTTCTTTAACCAGTTCATACGGGTCATATACTGTGCTAGATCTTACAAAGTTCATTGATTGAACCTTGCCTTTTGTTAGACACAGTTGAGGCTCATTACCAGATGATCTGCTGTCATTGCTATTAAAGCCTATGCCAGTTAAATCACCAGCAAGCCTTATAGACTCAAGCATTTCATCCTTTCTGGTAGTCGACGCATTCCAAGTGCTAACCAGTTTGCTGAGTTTCTGGTACGCACACTTGGCTTCATCTCTTTCTTTCACTAGGCGACTGGCTGCTTCCCTTAAGCAATTCAACTCCCTTGATTGTTCACAATCAAGTTTGTTTTCAAGCGTTTTAGTTGGAATTGAGTGCTCAGTCTTATAGCTTTCAAAAGATTCGTATAGCGTCTGATACTCATTTATCATGTCCTGCAATGCATTGGTGAGTTCATGATGTGTAAATTCAGATAGGTTGGTTTCATGTACCTCATTTTCATCATTCGCCATTAAGCAGTGGACTTCTTCGTCTTCACTCTCGCTGGATGAGCTATTTGACTCCTCTGATTCTGATTCAGAATCAGCCCATTTGCTCTTACTATCTTCTGCCACTAAAACCTTTTGATCTCTGTCCCGTTTGGATGTTCTTCTGGTTTCCTTGGATTTTCTGTAATCCTTGGATCCTCTTTTGTGATCATCCTTTTTGGGTTTAGGACAGTCTGCGATGAAGTGCCCTGGTTTGAGACAGTTGAAGCATACTCGCTCTTCTTCTTCTGAATTTCCTTTGGAGCTTTGCCTTCGAGGATATGATTGATAAGGTCTCTGGTTCTTCTTCATGAATTTTCCAAATTTCTTTACGAACATTGCCATCGCATCGTTACACATCTTTTCTGGAGTCATTTCAGTAGGAGTAGGCAGAGACTCAGATGCAGTGAGAGCTTTTGTTGGTTGACTTGTACTTGGTTCATCTTCAACCCGAATGCCTAATTCGAATTCATAGGCTTTTAAATCAGCAAACAGATCATGTAGATCTATCTTGTTGATATCCTTCGATTCTCTCATAGCAATGGTCTTGACATCCCATTCTCTTGGTAGACCTCTCATCACTTTGAGAGTGACTTCTCTGTTGGGTAACTCCTTACCCAGACTGCTTAGCTCATTTATTATTCCAGTCACTCTTTCATCATACTCGTTGAGAGTTTCTCCATTTATCATTTTGATATGCTCAAACTTTTGTAAAGCCACAGTAAGCTTGTTCTCTTTGGTTTGATCATTTCCTTCACAGAGTTGAGCAATCTTTTCCCAGATCTCTTTGGCTGTTGGGCACATTTTGATTTTGTTGAACATATTTTTGTCCAAAGTTTTGAACAAAATGTCTTTAGCCACGTTGTCTAGGTTTGCCTTTTTTTTGTCTTCATTTGACCATTGAGATCTTTCCTTTTCTACCATTTGTGGATCACCACTTGTGATAGAGGCAGCTGTATTGATTTTCATGATCTTCAATGGTCCCTCGGTGATCACATACCACATATCATCATCTTGAGCACTTAGATGTGCTTGCATACGGATCCTCCAGTCATCATATTCGTCTTTCTTGAACATTGGAATCTTGCTGAATGAGGCCATCAGTTTTTGGTAAATAGTAGTTTCTCAAGATTGAGAAGACCTAAGCTCTGATACCACTTGTTGGGATCGGGGTAGTGTTTAGAAGGGGGGGTTGAATAAACACTAGATATAATTTCGATTTCTTTTCTGGTTAACTGTAAACTGTTAAGTGTTACAGTTGCTTCTCAATAACAGGCAAGCCAGTAGACACTTATTATAGTGCGGAAGACGTCTACAAAACTTTTGAGGAATAAAACTGAAGTAATAAAGCAATAAACGAATAATACGAGAGTTGTTTCTGGAAGTTCGAAGCACAACGCTTCTACGTCTCCCCTTCTTCCTTTGCAGGAAGGATTCACTAGAAGACTTGGTTTACACTTTACAGTATACAACCTCCTTAGGCACTAACACACTTGGCCTAAACTCCTAGCAATCACACTCTTCTTATCTTTTGGATACAAGTGATTTTACAACACTCTCTACAGAATAAAACTTTCTAGCTTTGAGAGTTTCTAAGCAGCAGACTTCAATTGAAAATAATCTGTCACAGATTCAGTTTTGCGGTTTGTCTGCTCTTTGCTGAACGTTTGAAATATCAGTTGTATAGCTTTCTTGCTTTGAAGTATTTCTCTTAGTTTGAAAGTTGCTCAGCACTTCTTCATTCTCTGCTTGGACGTATTTATAGGTTTGGTTGTCCAACGGTAGCCTTTTTGTATATGGAATGGATTAGCTTTCCAAATACATGTTGTCTTCTTTCCTATTTTGGAAAACAACGGCTCTTTTCACTCTGACGGTAATGGTGGCGGAGATATAGCAGGGTGCGCCGCTCTGTTGTACCTTTGTCAGAGAATGTTGTACTTACTTTGTCTTGTTGCTTAGACTTCTGCTGGTTTCTTTGTTCAACTGGTCGTTCATCCTCTTAAGACCAGTTGATGTCCTTGTTCAGTGAGAGACTTTGCAGTTGATAGATATCCAGTTTATGTCTTCATCCGGTTGATGTCTTCATCCGGTTGATGTCTTTATCAGTTGATAACTTTATCCAGTTGATGTCTTCATCCGGTTGATGTCTTTATCCGGTTGATGACTTCATACCAGTTGATGACTTCATCCGGTTGATGACTTCATACCAGTTGATGACTTCATCCGGTTAGTGTCTTTATCAATTGATAGCTTGTCCGGTTGGTATCTATCCGGTTGATGTCTTCATCCGGTTGATGACTATCCAGTTGATGTCTTCATCCGGTTGATGACTAGTCCGGTTGGTGTCTATCCAGTTGATGTCTTGTCCGGTTGGTGTATTCACCCGGTAGGTCTTTAGCATCCGGTTGATCTTTAACATCCAGTAGGTGTTTGTAATCACCAAAACTTAGAAATCGTTTTCCCAACAGATGGTAAATGAGGTACCGTATAAGTAGTGTCGCCATACTATAGCTGCCAACTCCAGATCATGGACTGGATACCTCGTCTCGTGTGGCTTCAACTGTCTCGAAGCATAAGCCACTACATGTCTGTCCTGCATCAGTACGCACCCTAATCCCTGTAGCGATCGTCGGTATAAATAACAAATCCTTTGTTCTCCTTGGGAATCACTAGAACTGGTGCAGTAGTCAGTCTGTGCTTTAATTCCCTGAAACTCTGCTCACAAGCCTCTGTCCAACAGAATGGGACTCCCTTCTGAGTCAACTGTGTAAGTGGCTTGGCGATCTTTGAGAAATCCTCGACGAAACGTCGATAATAGCCAGCCAGACCAAGAAAACTTCGAATCTCACTGACTGAAGTAGGGGCAGACCAGTCCATAACTACCTCTATCTTCCTCGGGTCTACTGATATCCCTTCTCGTGATATGATATGACCCAAGAATGCAACACTGCTCAGCCAAAACTCACACTTGCTGAGTTTGGCGTACAACTGATGATCCCTGAGGATCTGGAGCACTATCCTCAGATGATTGGCATGATCCTCCTCATTCCTTGAATATTCCAGGATGTCATCTATGAACACGATTACAACTGATCGAGGTACTCCTGAAATACCCTGTTCATCAAGCTCATAAAAGTAGCAGGGGCATTCGTCACCCCGAATGGCATCACCAAGAACTCATAGTGCCCATACCGAGTTCTGAAAGCCGTCTTTTGGACATCACCAGCTCTAACTCGCACTTGATGATAGCCTGACCTCAAGTCTATCTTGGAGTACACCTCTGTACCCTGAAGCTGGTCGAACAGATCATCAATCCTCGGAAGTGGATATCTGTTCTTCACTGTGACCTTGTTCAATTGCCTATAGTCAATGCACAGACGCATTGATCCATCCTTCTTTTTCACGAACAAGACTGGTGCACCCCAAGGCGATACACTAGGACGAATGTATCCCTTGTCGAGGAGCTCCTGTAACTGTACCTTCAGTTCCCTCAGCTCTGCCGGTGCCATCCTGTAAGGAGCACGGGATATAGCAGAAGTCCCTGGCAGCAGCTCAATAGCAAATTCCACATCCCTGACAGGCGGAAATCCCGGAATCTCATCTGGGAACACATCAATGAACTCCGCCACAACCGGAATGTCCTCAGCTCTTACTTCCTTCTCGCCTGATGCATCCACTGCATAGATAAGGTAGGCCGTGTGGCCGCGTTCCAATAACCGCGACATCTTAATCGCTGACATTACCGGAATCTTTGGACGAGAGCCGTCCCCATAAAAGGTCCACTGAAACCCCTGATCAGACAGAAAACGTACAATCCTCTGCCGGCAGTCTACCACAGCTCGGTATCTGCTCAACACATCTATGCCGATAATACAGTCAAAGTCTGCCATCTCTAACTGAATCAGATCGGCCCTCAGATCATTGCCCTCAAAATAAATAAGGCAATCAGACAATAGCCGATCCGCAATCACATGCTTCCCCGTGGGTGTCGAGACCATAAGAGGCGTGGGTAACAGAGACGAGCACAAACGGTGTCCCTCCACAAAAGCAGTAGATACAAAAGAATGGGAAGCACCTGTATCTATCAATATAAGTGCAGGGTACGTAAATAAATGGCACGTACCAGCAATGACCTGCTCTGGGGCTGCCTCAGCCTGCTCCCT
Source organism: Haberlea rhodopensis (assembly GCA_907163345.1). Classification (NCBI taxonomy): domain Eukaryota; kingdom Viridiplantae; phylum Streptophyta; class Magnoliopsida; order Lamiales; family Gesneriaceae; genus Haberlea; species Haberlea rhodopensis. The sequence goes on along the minus strand of CAJQUN010000455.1, from coordinate 93,820 downwards.
GGTCAGCGCATACACCTGTCCCTGCGGCGGTCCTGCCGTCTGACCTCCTTGTGGTCGTGGTGCAAACTGCTGTCTCTGTGGTGCCCTCCCCGCATCAAACATCGGCCTATTCGGCCCTGAGACTGTCTGACCTGCCCGATTGGGGAAACCTCGGGCAAAGTGGCCCACCTTGCCACAGACATAGCAACCTGGACAGTCCCGTGACAAGTACCATCCCCCACAGTTGCTACACTTGCTTCCCACAGTCTTGCTCCCCTGTGTGGGTCCCTTATTGTTTTGTTTCTGACCCTGAGACTTCTTCCCACTAAGTTTGGAAGATGATGAGGTTCCACGAGCCTTGAACTGATCCCCTCGTGGCCTCAGACTATCAGTAGCAGGCCTCTGTGATGGTACAGAAGGGGGTACAACATCCTTGTACGCGTCCACCGCAATCTCCGCTAACTCTGCCCGTGTCAGGGCGTCATCAAATGAACTGGGGTTGTTGGAGATAACCCTATCAAATAGTTCTGGCCTTAATCCCTTCAGAAAGTTCCTCATCTTTGCATGGCTGCTGACAGCAATATGAGGTACATACCTCAGCAGTGAGGAATACTGCATAGCATAGTCCGACACTGACATGCTACCCTGCTTTAAACTGTTGAACTCATCCTCTTTTAATTGTCTGGCAGCTGCAGAGAAATACCGGTTAAGGAACCGGGTCCGGAATACAGTCCAGTCAACTGCCATACCTAGAGCTCTCAGCTCCATCACCGTGGTCTTCCACCACATAGCAGGCTTCTTAGCCATCTGAAACTCGGCTAACCTTAGCCAGGCCGTGCGTGCACAGGGTGCAGTCACAAGTATCTGCTCTATACGTTCCAACCACTCCTCAGCTACTTCACCAGACTCAATCCCCTCAAACATGGGCGGATGGAAACTCAGAAACTGCTTCAAACTGAGCTCCCCTGGCAGTAACATCTGTACACTGGGCTCCACGCCCACAGCAGGTGGTGGTAGAGGATTCGGCGGAGCAATACTGGCATTCCTACTGTCCATATCCCCTATCTCCTCATTGGGGTTCTCCGGATTAATCTCAGCCATGCTGTAATACAAGAGTTAACAAAATACCAAAAGCAGTTCATAATATAAGCCGTTAGATAACAAGAGTATCATATTCAAAGCATGTTAGTATAACACTTATACAACCATATGCATCACATGCATAAGCATGCCCAAATGAATACCTAGCCAACTTGTCTCTAAAGGCTACCCTTCACTCTTCCCTGGTTATCTAACCACTGCTCTGATACCACTAAATGTGAGACCCCGTTATCACATCAAGTTACTAAGGTGCAATTTAGAGAACTAAACATTCATGTGAATATATCAGAGTAACGTATCGTGTTGATTAACCTGAGCTTTAGAGATTACAGTACCAAAATGTTTCAAAAGGAATAACACAATTCCTACAAAGGCACTACATTATAGTCTTACTCTACTCAGTAGAAGCTATACAAAATTTTCTCTAACATGCTAATCCTCTAGCACTCCTTACAGCTCAGCTTATCAACCCCGACCCTGGTTCTCGTCAACAAAAGCACCTACAAAGACAACCCCCAACACGTGAGCATAAAACAATTCATATTCAACATAATATGAAAGTAAAGCATAAATGCACAATCCTAAATACAAGCACTTCCTGTATTTCCTGCATTTATAACGCCCAATGGTTGTCCATGTCTCATAGTTCATAATAAAACACGTTATATGAATGTATGGCTTTACAAATGAATGTCATGACATTTCCTCTTTTTCTTGAGTCAGTCATCATCAGTTATTTTAATGCTTTCTTAATCTCAAACAAGCGGTATCGCATACACGCTTCATCATACTAGCGGTATCTCTTCCTCGCTTAGTATGGTATACCCCGCCTCCATGTGCCAGCGAGCCTCCCCCCACCCACTCCACATGTGCAGCGGTAAAGCATAAGCATTAAAACCTTAACTGTGATCGCCCTGACTCGTGGAATACACCTCTTTATCCCACATCACAATATGCAACAACAATGCATAATATGCAACACAATGCATAATAACATGTATCATAATCTTAATGCATCACATTGCATTCATCATGCGTCACACAGACAAACATAAGTACATGTTACCATTGGGATGCCCGTACGTCGCTTACGTACCTTTCCAAAATGTTGTGTGTTGCAGGACTCTATCCCCTGCGCTGTGTAGCTACCTGTGAAGGCTCTACACCAGTGTACAACACAATATTAGATGTATCATTACAATCCAATATCAAAACTTTAACAAAATATAACAAATTATATTTTTCAACATTCTGGGTCTCTCGATCGATCGGCCCCTCTTCCCGATCGATCGAGAAGACGCCTAAAATCAAAACCAAGGTTCTGCCCCGATCGATCGATCGAGATGAAATATCGATCGATCGAGATGCTCTGTTCGAGAAATGCCAACCCAGAATTCTCGAACACCTAAAATCACACCCTTAAATCCAACATGTAATACATACAACATGCCCACATAAACATGCTAGTAGTTACAACACACTACCCTGAGTGTATTCATACCAAAATTACACCCCAAACATAAGCCCATATGCATAAACGACGACCATTTACACAAGTACTCGATCATCTTTTCGGAAACAGGGCAACACATTTTATTTCCAGATTTCCTGAGTACTTCATTTCATGCTATAACAACTATCACATATAACATAAAGCATGCTCGAACAAACATGCCAAGGGCTTTACAAAACTACCATGCATAAACTCAAATCGAAGGTTCACCACAAACCCTTCTAACATGCATGATACCACCTCCTCAAAATCACTCCCTAACCATATTTTCCCAGAAAAACAGGGCATACACCTACCCAGATTTCCGAACACCCTTCTTTACATGCTTATTTCCTCAACATAAAACACGCAACATGCTCAAGGAAAAATACAGAGAGCCTCACAATAACACCATAAAAGCATTTAAATCAAAGGTTTCAAGAAACCTAAGCTAACATGCCGTTTTCTCGCCACCTAAAAACATGTACTCAAACAAGTTTAAAACAGAAACAGAGCATGGTTTCTCACCCTACTTTGCTCCGATTTTTGAAGGGTTTCCCGGCGATGAAAAAAGGAAGGCTCCTCAGATTATTGCTTATCAAGTGCTGGTGAGGAATTGGGAGAGAAAGGTCGAGATTTGGGATGGCTGAGAGTGGTCAAATGATTGAGCCAAGTGTGATGGGAAGTCAGCCTGGGCACAGTGTGATTGGCATGGGTTGGGGGGTGGTTGGGTGTTGGGTGGTATGATGTGTTATGTTTTGGTCCCGGTATTAGCACGATGTATAAAAATATCCTCACAAGATATTTATAGTATTTTCTCAATAAAATACTTCAATTCCCGTTAACATGCTTTACCCAAAACAAACAACACACACCCCAAATAAACAAGCCACGACCCCCAAAATCTCAACATATATCACATGCACCCTGAAATGAAACTCCCCAATAATACTAATCCAAACCCATGAATTAACACCCAAATCATCATAATTTAACTCAAATGATTAACATCACAATAATCATTTCGGGGATATCACATGAGATGCCCTGTTTTTGGTTAAGTAGGGATTTGTTCATGATGATATGATGCATGTTAGCTTAAGTTTTGGTTAACCTTTGATGTGAATACATGCATGGAACTTCGTGAAGTTCTCAGAATTTTATTCGAGCATTTTATATGTATCGTGAGGTGGTTTTGATAGCATGAAATGAGGTGCTCGACAATTCTGGAAAATCGCATTTTTGCAGGGGAGCTCGATCGATCGGTGGTGAATTTCGATCGATCGGGCGAGGCAGAAAGTTTTAAACAAAAGGGGTCGATCGATCGGTGGTTTTCTCGATCGATCGCCTAAAGTCCTCGATCGATCGGTGAGGTCTTTTCGATCGATCGGTCAAGGCAGAAGTATGAAAAATATAATTTTGATTTATTATGTCAAGTTTATGATATTGAATCATAATGAGGTGCCTAATGTTGTGTTATGTGGTTATGTGGAACCATCTCAGGTACCAACACAGACGAGGAGATAAAGTCCATTAACTCCTCTATCTTTTGAAATGTACGTAAGCGACGTACGGGCACCCAACGGTAACATGTACTTTATGTTTGTCTATTTGACACATGATGAATGCAAGGTGATGCATTAAGAGTATGATACATGTTATTATGCATTGTGATTGCATATTGTGCTGTGGAATAAAAGAGGTGTATTCCACGAGTCAGGGGTGATCACAATGAAGATTTTAATGCTTACGCTTTACCGCTAAATATGTGGAGCGGGAGGGGGGAGGCTCGCTTGCACATGGAGGCGGGGTATGCCATACTAAGCGAGGATGAGATACCGCTTGTTTTGAGATTATGAAGCGAAGAAGCATTAAAATAACTGATGATGACTGACTCAATAAAAAGTAATGATATGTCATGACATTTATTTATGAGGCCATATGTTCATATAGTGATTTGATTATGAATTATGGTACAGGGACAACCAATAGGCGTTGTAAATGCGATGGAAATACAGGAAGTGTTTTGTATTTATGATTTATGCATTTACGTTTTACATTCATATTATGTTGAATATGAATTATGATATGCTCATGTGTTGGGGGTTGTCCTTGTAGGTGCATTTAATACAGAGAACAAGGGTCGGGGTTGACACATTGAGCTTTAAGGAGTGCTACAGGATTAGCAGAACAGAGTTTTATTTTGTATAGTTCTACAAGGAGTGTAGTAAAACTATAGTCTTATACGCTGTTACTAAGAGATGTAACTAATCCATTTTGAAATGCTTTTGGTATTGTAATCTCTATAAGCTCAGGATATCAACACGACCTATTACTCTGATTATGAATGATTAGTTCTCTTAATTGCACCTTATATTGTTGATTAGATAACGGGGTCTCACATTTAGTGGTATCAGAGCAGTGGTTAGATAACCAGGGAACGAGTAAAGGGTAGTCTTTAGAAACAAGTTGGCTAGGTATTCATTGGTAGGCATGTTTATGCATGTGGTGCATATTTTTGTATAGGTTGTTATACTAACATGCTTTTGAATATGATTACTCTTGTTATCTAACGGCTTATATTATGAACTGCTTTTGGTATTGTTGTTAACCCTTGTGTTACAGCATGACGGCTATTAACCCGGAGAACCTCAATGTAGAGGTAGGGGATATGGGCAGTATGAATGCTAGTATTGCTCAGATAAATCCTTTACCGCCACCTGTTGTGGGCGTGGAGCCCAGTGCACAGATGTTATTACCAGGGGAGCTCAGTTTGACACAGTTTCTGAACTTCCATCCACCCATGTTTGAGGGGACCGAGTCTGGAGAAGGGGCCGAAGAGTGGCTGGAACGGATATAACAGACACTTGTGACTGCGCCTTGTGCACGGACCGCATGGTTACGACTAGCAGAGTTTCAAATGGCTAAAAAGCCTTCTATGTGGTGGAAGACCACTGTGATGGAGCTGAAGTCTCAAGGTATGGTGGTAGACTGGACTGTATTCAGGACCCGGTTCCTTAACCGGTATTTTTATGCTGCTGCCAGACAATTAAAGGAAGATGAGTTCAATAATTTAAAGCAGGGAAACCTGTCAGTGTCAGACTATGCTATGCAGTATTCCTCACTGTTGAGGTATGTATATCATGTCGCTATGAGCAGTCATGCCAAGATGAGAATTTCTGAAGGGACTGAGACCAGAACTATTTGATCGGGTTGTCTCCAACAACCCCAACTCATTTGATGATGCCCTGACTAGGACAGAGTTGGCAGAGATTGCAGTGGGTGCGTATAAAGAAGATGTACCCCCTTTCGTACCACCTCAGAGACCAGCTGTTGATAGCCTGAGGCCACGAGGAGACCAGTTCAAGCCTCGTGGGGCCTCTTCATCTTCTAGATTCAGTGGGAAGAATTCTCAGAGTCATAAGCAAAGTAATCGGGGACCTACACAGGGGAGTAAGGCAGAAGGGGACAGGTGTGACCACTGTGGAGGATTTCACTTGTCACGTGACTGCCGAGGCTGTTATGTTTGTGGCAAGGTGGGCCACTTAGCTCGGGCTTGCCCCAATCGGGCAGGTCAGGCAGACTTTGGGCCGAATAGGCCAAGATTTGATGCCAGGATGGCACCACAGAGACATCAGTTTGCACCTCAACCACAGGGAGGTCAGGCGGTAGGACCGCCGCAGGGTTAGGTGTATGCACTGACTCGGGAGCAGGCTGAGGCAGCCCCGGAGGAGGTCATTGCTGGTACGTGTCATTTATTTACGTACCCTGCATTTTTATTGATAGATACAATGTAAGGCCCCGATGCTATTTAATCCGGATTAACGATGATTAAGCAAACCCGGGTGATTAAAAGCGAAGAATTCGAATTGAGGTGTTCCGGATCACAACACCTTATTTTTTAATCAAGATAAAATACATCAAAATTATACATGTTGTCATGCAAATTTCGACCATCACCATATAAAATACATATTAGGAATCATCATCCTTTGACACATGGATTCCACAATACATCAAATGAATTAAAAATATTGCCAAATGTGATAAGAAGCTCACGCCTAAACCCATGCTTTTCAGATTTTGTCTCAAATTTTCCACCCATTTCTCTCTCTTCATTCCCATCAAAGAAATTCTCCTCCTTCTCTCTAGGCATTTCGAATTTCCAGCCTCTTTTTCCTACCAAATTCTTGTGAAATCTTTAGTGCATGTTACATGCAATTAAGGATTTAGAAGCTACAAGGCTAGGGAAGAGGAACCCATCAAGAATTTTCTAATTTGGAGCAAATTGGAGAAGTGAAAGCTTGGTTTGAGCTAGGTTGATGGTTTGTGTTGGGTTTCCGTACCCCGGCGCCAGATCCAAACGCAGCGGAAATAATACAATAAACAGATCTGACCCGGGGACGGTCGATCGCGCCTGATTCATATATAAACATGCAAATAACAAATTAAATGAACGAAAAGAGATTACCGTTCACCGACGTGAATCTGATAGCGGTAGTCCCTCGAGTCCAATCAACCTGACCAGATCTACAAGCCAACATCAGTGCTAGTTTGATGTTGGCATTTCTATGAGAGCTTGTGTATTGAATGGAATTCACTTTTAACCCTAGAATCAATGTTATATTTATAGTGGTTAAGAGTTAAGCAAATTGGGCTATGGTTCATAAAGCCCAACAGGCCAACGTTTGGCTTGCTGGGCATTTATGCTAACAATCTCCCACTTGCCCAAAAGCCAACACAAAACTACAAACTCATAATCCAAGTAACTCAATCTAATTGAACAACTTGATGTACTATCCATGTACATAATTATGAGACATAAATATATCAAACGACTTAATTTCAGAACTTTCTATAAATGAAACATTTTCAAATATAGAAACTCCACTAAATTGAGGAGCATTCAAAAATTAAATTCATCTCTTCTAAATCACTCAATTTGAGCACTTAACATTTAAGTCTCAATTCTCATCGATAGATCGGCGGCCGGTTGATTGTGACCCAGCGAGGCTCAAGTGTATCATAGCAGTAGGATCACAACCTTTGTGATTTTAGAAGTTAAACAACTTCTTTGGGCTTACCCTGAATGCCTCATTGTCAATTAAACTCCTTTAATAGACAATGACTGAAATATAATTTCAGCAACAACCTACCGATCGTGGGTAGTGCCTAGCATCTGCGCTTCACGAAGACCTAGATACAAATGACTAGCAGCGTACGAGAACCTGTCAGCCATAGTTAGCGTGCAGTACATTCCTTTCACTCAATATGTCCCGATTGAATCTAGGGCATTGGTTGATCGAGACCCATTATGATTTCAATAACTATGTATTTGTTTCACGTTATATGATTCATTGTGTGCGTATATGAAAAACTCATTTTTCACAAGCACTACCCACTCTGGCCAGAGATTCCTCGAATCATATATAGAAAAACACATAGGACATCCTGGTTCATCAAGACCAGTGGTGAATCCCCAACGACAATCATAGGCCTCTGACAGCATCACTGAATACCCAAAATAATGACTTTATGACCCACATGTGATCAGTCATTAAATCAAAGTACACAGCTATCTATCAAGACCTCAATGACGCCTCGGGTCATGAGGAGTAATGGTGCACAACTATGACTAGAAATTCTATACTCGACAAATGGTAACCACTTATAGAATTCCGAGTAGGGTCGTTCAGTGAACTCATTCCTAATGAGCACCTATTCATGTGTGCTGACTTCTCCAAGCCAACGCCGATGAAACACGGCGCACTACACTAGACACATCATGAATACCTGTAAGGACCCCAAGCCCTTAAAACCTTGATTAGTGTATTAACCACTATGTGTGGTACATGCTTTCTATAAAATGTCAATCGGGAAGCTCTGATGATACTTAATCATTGCCTGTCAATAAAAGACTCATATGTTTGCCCTTTACCAACCCCTTGGTGCCACTTTTCACATTGTAAACTTTTACAAAAATTTGGGCAGAGTCTCCCCATAAATAGAGCTATCCCAAAACAGAGTACAACACATAACAGAATTCCCGGCCAGGGAACACATAATACTCAACAGAAAGCAGTAATACAAGTAGATTCCCAGCCAGGGAAGACACCACACATATGTCAACAAAAGTGGGTTCCAACACCCACATAATACACCAATGACTCTCATATCATTCTAGCAATTCAACCTAATTGCATGCAACCTTAAATGAAAGAGAGAAAGGCTCATGCCTTTATATACAATCCATATACAAGTATAATCGTGCTCACATGCGAGCATCATGAATATGAATATGTATAAATCCTCAGGTGTATATATATAGGTACTCTATACGATACCGTGCTCCATCAGGCCCTGGTACCACGATCCTGGGAGTACCTCAAATCAACAGCTCGAGCTCAGCTCCATAGCCATCGATGTACCTGTCCACCTGTCCCAACAGAGACAGCCCCCAACGGGGTGAGCATACCAATACACAAAATCCCATAATCATAATAATGAAATTCATAATTTACAACAAAGGTAAATGCTAATGAATTTTAAATGATACTCCCTGGATGGCAACATCCTCATCCGGGATTCCGTGTACTGTCCCTGTTCTCACAACATCAAACTCATCAAATCTCATAAATCAGTAAATCAACACATTGATTTACACATCGCATGCCTGATCCTCGAATATCAACATATAGTGATTACAAATTCATTAAACATGCAATTACAGATATCACAATATCTAATACTGATTTCACAACCTTGCTATCAATCACAGATAGCTCAAATGCCTTAGCATTTATTTTACCAATCCTTCATTATACTTAGACATCTCAAGTGTCTTATAATGAATACATGAGTCTACAAACCTAGACATCTCAAATGTCTCATAATGAATACATGATTCTACGAACCTAGACATCTCAAATGTCTTACGAAGAATGCATGATTCTACAAACCTAGACATCTCAAATGTCTCATAATATAGTCATATAAACCCAGTACCCCATATATCATGCAAGAGTCATCCTACTCTAGTGTCACGCACGCTACAAGCGGCGATATCAAGATTTGGGTCATTCCTTGGCTATATCAACATGTATATATAACCATACGCAAAACATTCAATGCAATCAAAACACCTTATGCATTTCACATATATATAGTAATGCTCGTACGTCGCACGTACCTTAAATCTCCGAAGTCCGAGCCAAGCCTTGCTCGAGTTCCATGCCCCGAGGAATGATGTGCTAACACGATAAATAATTCACAATTATTTACGAACATGTAACCTATGCTCAAGCACACCCATATCCCTCACAACATTGTCAATACACGACAATTATCCTCTTAAAAGACCCGGGGTAGGGTACATGCAGGGAAGGAAATAAATGAGACAATCGAAATTTGTTCAAGAATGCCCTACAAAAATCGAACCTTAATCTCACAATTTCGAACCCAATTAAATACCATAATTCATCTAAAATGTCAATTAATCAATCCATAACAAGAATCACCACAACCCTTCCAAAACCCCCAAAATCGAACCCATTTCATGCACCCATCCAAAAAATCGAACCCAAGCCAACGAAAATCGAAATCATTCGAGCCAATAAATCACAATTTGGCAGGGAATCACATCACAAGCATGGAAAAAGGGGTTAGGAAGGTTACCCAAACGAAATCGGAAGAAATCGGACGAAAAATCGAAGAACCCTAACTTTTGGGGATCGACGCATTCCAGCCAAATTCGAACGAGAAACGCGACGAAACTTCCAATTGGCAGAGGGGAAAGGAGCGCCTCGTCGAGACGAAGCCGGCGGCGAGTCGCACGCGCCCAACGGCGGCCGGACGGCGGCGGGCGGAGCGCTTTTGCGCGCGGCAGCTGTTCAGACGGGAAAAGGGGGCGCGCGCGGGAGAGAGGAAAATAAAGGGGTTGAAATGATTTTTTTCTTAAAATCTTGGGTTCAAATGGTATTTATAGCAAAAATACCCCGAAAAATTAATAGCCCCACAAATACATCATGATTCCTTAAAAATCATCTGTTTTCAAAAACTCTCTCTCTAACTCCAAAACCCTCTACCGGTGCTCACATAGCACCCGAGATTCCGAGACACATCAAAAACCCAACTCTTAGGTTTTACACCGTAATGTGAATACAATCTCAACCTCTGGATCCAACGATCCCAACTGCCCAAATAAACGAGCCCAGAATGCCCAACACCTCGATTAAATCCCAAATCGCCACGTAAAACCACTTTAGGGATTATTAATACTACGGGATTAACACCTATAATCCCTGGTCATCACAATATCCCCCACTAAAAGAATTTCGTCCTCGAAATTAGCACTGGTGTATCACGTAACACCCAGGCTGCACAACAACATGAAGCCATAACATCGATTCCTGACCATATCAGAATCGTATTAATAAACGCGAGGATACTTACCTCTCATCTAATCTCTGAAACAGAGCGACATACCAAAACCAACATAACACCCAAGAGGTAAAACGTACCTCGATGCGGGTCATCCCAAAAGTCAGTCCCTCATGACTGCGAAACAACTGATACTTACGACTGTAGATCAGACAGTCATCCTTCGTTCTAATACAACAGTACGAACACGTCCCGATGACACCTCAACCGTAAGAACGTTGACCTCGTGTCAAACTCTGGAGTGGAATAGACTTCCAGATCCATCATAACGTCAAAGAGCGTCAGCACAACTCAACGCTAACAGTCCAAAAGCAGTTAGTCAACTGAAACTGCAAGGATTCGAATCGCTCTTGATTCTATCGTAGATATCATCCAATGACATCTTTACCAAGACTCTCGATGTCTAACATACATCGTTACGAGGGAAACACTAGTACAACTACGGTGTACACATACCAAACCTGGTTTCCACTTTCAAACTTCCTCCATCGAAGGAGTAGTCGCCTCATTGCAACTTAATTTGGGCAACTCACGGCCACAAATTCAAACAAAAGACATCTCACAAGATGTCCACCTCCGGATGTTCCAAGAATCACGTTCTGATCATAAATAACAACCGAGACTCCGCAGAGTTTACATTTCTTAAGGGGCATGCAATAAACCCATTGCATCCGCAACGCTTGTGTCGTCAGCGACACTCAACCAATCCGAAATCCTGCCATCCCTTGAAAATCCTCGGATTTAACAATCCAAACTTGGGAAGGCTGTCGCATAACTCGAAGGAAAACACCAATAAGGGAAATACCTTAACCCTCACAAGAAAATCCCTCCTCAAGGGAGTCAACTAACTTCACGATTATTCCTCATAATCATCGTGCCATGGAGATTCCCAATCTCAAGGTGTTCCATATCTCACATCAGAGATTTAACCATCCAAAAATAGCATAACTCTATGCTTAACAGAGAGGAAATCAATAACTGGCATCCGTATACTCACCGGTATACCTGCCTAAGCACTGACATCACATGCATACTCAATGCACTCGGCTCGGGTATCTACCATATATCCCTAAGCCCCAAACACAACCGTCAATTCTGAGTCATTCCTTACTCAGTGGAGGATGAAAATCGACGATTAACAATACACGGTGTGATTCCCAAGATCAACACCACTTGCACCAACTTACCGAATCTTTTAAGATTCCCAAATAGGTATAATACTACCTCCTTCCTCGCAAGGGAAATGCCATCGAACTCGAGATCCACAAGTCTCGAACCATCGTTCGGAAAAACTGGATACAATAACACCCATTGTATCCCAATACACGGGTTCCTTTAGATTGAGTCAATAACAACCTGATGACTCTCTTGTTGGTACTCCAACATCCTGAGCTGTCCCAGACAAGTCTCCAAGATTCAAACATAAACGTATACACGTTTCAGCGAGGCACGAACAACCTTAACCTCAATGACATGGTGACTACTAGAGTCCACCACAATCCTCATCGTATCACCTTACGATTTGCCAAACTTGGTTCCAACGAGCAGTGTAACGGCTCTAGCAAGCCCATCATGGTGCTACACACACGCGGCAGACAACCTAGTCTCTGCCTCTTTAGGTTTACCTCAAACCTACCAATAAGACGGACGTTTCCACATGGTATAACATACTATGGGAGAAAAACTCAATAGAGTAGTGGGTCTTTATCCAACATTCCTCAATGCCGATACACCCTGGACAACCCAATGTCCCTATGTACTTAACATAACCTGATCCTACTCCCTTAGGACCCATCCTACACCCTCAAGGGTGGTGTGACCATGTCCACCACATGTCACATCGACAGAAAGCGAGTACTTTCCTCCATGATTACTCCTGTCGTCAAATCACATGGCCAAAAGCCATTCCAACGAGCATACTTCTAGGGTATCACCACTCGTAAAATGATTACCCCCAAACATAAGCTGCGGTACAATCACATGTACAGCGCATCCATCCATTCCTCGAGCAACCCGCTCGGTATATGGGTCACGTCCATCGGTGTCGCACACACCACCTTGTGCCCAGTACTGGCACCCAAGGCATACTACTGAATACGTATACTCAACGCATCGATCATCGTAACGATGATGCATGTCTAATAAGACATCTCCTACACTATCGTCATCGTCATCCCGTGACGACACATGCCAACTCATGGCATCTAAAACATTGCCCACTAGTGACGATACATGTACCTCAGCGTATGTCATCCACTAACATGCTAGTAAAATAGGCATAATAAAACATGTATATCAACGCATGCCAGCTACAATAAAGCTAATAAAATAGCAATATCTCATACCTCATCGCTAGTGATATAGCGTCATACCTGTCTCCGTCGCTCAATAATAGTGCGTAATCAGCACCCATCGCTCGAAGGCGGCAAAATCCTGTGCTGAGTACATAGCGGCAAAATCCCTCGCTATAGAATCGACGGCATGACACCTCGTCATATAATAAGTGGCATGAAACCTCGCTATACACCTGAGTATGAATCATCGTCCACATAGTAGCGGAAAGAGGCATCGCTATCAATACACCTGGCGGAATGAACCATCGCCAATAGATATAGCGGAATGAACCATCGCTATAAATACTCCTGGCGGAATGAACCATCGCCAATCAATATAGCGGAATGAACCATCGCTATCAATACACCTGGCGGAATGAACCATCGCCAATAGATATAGCGGAATGAACCGTCGCTATAAATACACCTGGCGGAATGAACCATCGCCAATAAATATAGCGGAATGAACCGTCGCTATAAATACGCCTGGCGGAATGAACCATCGCCAATAAATATAGCGGAATGAACCGTCGCTATAAACCGTGTCCTCATAGAGAAATGAATATAAATCGACACAGCGGGACACATCACCGCTATCATCCGTGTCATCACATAGGAATGAATCATCATCCTAACAAGCGGCATCTCATCCTCGCTTCTTCATACAAGCGGTATCTCATCCTCGCTTCGTATGGCATACCCCGCCTCCATGTGCAAGCGAGCATCCCCGCCCGCTCCACATTTTTAGCGGTCAAGCGTAAGTATAAAAATTCTCACTGTCATAAGCAGGACTCCTGGAATGTGTAATCATCATTCCTTTTTATACTCCATATTTCCTGTAACCTGCAACCATCAGGGTTAACAACAATAGCCATATACGCTATGCATCAACATTCAATACATAATAAAAACGCATTATATGAATGTATGGATATGCAATGTCATGACATTCTTTTTCCTTAAATCCTTATTTCATCCTGAGCCCTTATCATTAGTACATTTTAATGCTTCTTGCTACTCCAGGAAAGCGGAATTCTTCCTCGCTTCCACTGGACTTTAGCGTTGCTACTCCATATAAGCGGGACTCTTCATCGCTTCATATGGACTTTAGCATAAGCCATTAAAATCCTTACTAAGATAACTTTGACTCAAGACATGCATATGCAAAACAATGCACAATAACATATATCATAACCTCAATGCACCACTTTGCATTCATCATGTGTCAACAAGACAACGTAAAATACATGTTACCTCGGAAATATCCCTTTATCTGATTTTCTTAAAACCAGCTTCCTTGGCACATAACACACGGAGTGCCAGACATCCCCATAAATGTCATCCTATCGTGTTCCACACGATTCCTGCAACCACAATGGTTAGCAATACCACTTTTCATATCATAAGAGCACATAAACAATGTGTTATGTCATACAACATTAATGCCATCATGCATAAATATGTGCTATCAATAACTTCCTAGGCCCTTAACAGCCCCAATGAGCAACCACTGCTCTGATACCACTAATGTAAGGACCCCAAGCCCTTAAAACCTTGATTAGTGTATTAACCACTATGTGTGGTACATGCTTTCTATAAAATGTCAATCGGGAAGCTCTGATGATACTTAATCATTGCCTGTCAATAAAAGACTCATATGTTTGCCCTTTACCAACCCCTTGGTGCCACTTTTCACATTGTAAACTTTTACAAAAATTTGGGCAGAGTCTCCCCATAAATAGAGCTATCCCAAAACAGAGTACAACACATAACAGAATTCCCGGCCAGGGAACACATAATACTCAACAGAAAGCAGTAATACAAGTAGATTCCCAGCCAGGGAAGACACCACACATATGTCAACAAAAGTGGGTTCCAACACCCACATAATACACCAATGACTCTCATATCATTCTAGCAATTCAACCTAATTGCATGCAACCTTAAATGAAAGAGAGAAAGGCTCATGCCTTTATATACAATCCATATACAAGTATAATCGTGCTCACATGCGAGCATCATGAATATGAATATGTATAAATCCTCAGGTGTATATATATAGGTACTCTATACGATACCGTGCTCCATCAGGCCCTGGTACCACGATCCTGGGAGTACCTCAAATCAACAGCTCGAGCTCAGCTCCATAGCCATCGATGTACCTGTCCACCTGTCCCAACAGAGACAGCCCCCAACGGGGTGAGCATACCAATACACAAAATCCCATAATCATAATAATGAAATTCATAATTTACAACAAAGGTAAATGCTAATGAATTTTAAATGATACTCCCTGGATGGCAACATCCTCATCCGGGATTCCGTGTACTGTCCCTGTTCTCACAACATCAAACTCATCAAATCTCATAAATCAGTAAATCAACACATTGATTTACACATCGCATGCCTGATCCTCGAATATCAACATATAGTGATTACAAATTCATTAAACATGCAATTACAGATATCACAATATCTAATACTGATTTCACAACCTTGCTATCAATCACAGATAGCTCAAATGCCTTAGCATTTATTTTACCAATCCTTCATTATACTTAGACATCTCAAGTGTCTTATAATGAATACATGAGTCTACAAACCTAGACATCTCAAATGTCTCATAATGAATACATGATTCTACGAACCTAGACATCTCAAATGTCTTACGAAGAATGCATGATTCTACAAACCTAGACATCTCAAATGTCTCATAATATAGTCATATAAACCCAGTACCCCATATATCATGCAAGAGTCATCCTACTCTAGTGTCACGCACGCTACAAGCGGCGATATCAAGATTTGGGTCATTCCTTGGCTATATCAACATGTATATATAACCATACGCAAAACATTCAATGCAATCAAAACACCTTATGCATTTCACATATATATAGTAATGCTCGTACGTCGCACGTACCTTAAATCTCCGAAGTCCGAGCCAAGCCTTGCTCGAGTTCCATGCCCCGAGGAATGATGTGCTAACACGATAAATAATTCACAATTATTTACGAACATGTAACCTATGCTCAAGCACACCCATATCCCTCACAACATTGTCAATACACGACAATTATCCTCTTAAAAGACCCGGGGTAGGGTACATGCAGGGAAGGAAATAAATGAGACAATCGAAATTTGTTCAAGAATGCCCTACAAAAATCGAACCTTAATCTCACAATTTCGAACCCAATTAAATACCATAATTCATCTAAAATGTCAATTAATCAATCCATAACAAGAATCACCACAACCCTTCCAAAACCCCCAAAATCGAACCCATTTCATGCACCCATCCAAAAAATCGAACCCAAGCCAACGAAAATCGAAATCATTCGAGCCAATAAATCACAATTTGGCAGGGAATCACATCACAAGCATGGAAAAAGGGGTTAGGAAGGTTACCCAAACGAAATCGGAAGAAATCGGACGAAAAATCGAAGAACCCTAACTTTTGGGGATCGACGCATTCCAGCCAAATTCGAACGAGAAACGCGACGAAACTTCCAATTGGCAGAGGGGAAAGGAGCGCCTCGTCGAGACGAAGCCGGCGGCGAGTCGCACGCGCCCAACGGCGGCCGGACGGCGGCGGGCGGAGCGCTTTTGCGCGCGGCAGCTGTTCAGACGGGAAAAGGGGGCGCGCGCGGGAGAGAGGAAAATAAAGGGGTTGAAATGATTTTTTTCTTAAAATCTTGGGTTCAAATGGTATTTATAGCAAAAATACCCCGAAAAATTAATAGCCCCACAAATACATCATGATTCCTTAAAAATCATCTGTTTTCAAAAACTCTCTCTCTAACTCCAAAACCCTCTACCGGTGCTCACATAGCACCCGAGATTCCGAGACACATCAAAAACCCAACTCTTAGGTTTTACACCGTAATGTGAATACAATCTCAACCTCTGGATCCAACGATCCCAACTGCCCAAATAAACGAGCCCAGAATGCCCAACACCTCGATTAAATCCCAAATCGCCACGTAAAACCACTTTAGGGATTATTAATACTACGGGATTAACACCTATAATCCCTGGTCATCACAATACCAGTCTCTAACGAGCATATATCGATATCCCATTCTCGAAGGCTCATCGACCAGGAACATTTAGAAATCGCAGTCGAGAATGTATTTCATGGTCACCATCATATGCGTAACCACATTCTATGGACTATAGCAATCTCAAGGACTTCATCAATGCATCAAGATGCATGGGTAAACAGATGAAGAAGTGCCATATATATTAATATTCAAACAAAGATTTGTCATAATAAGATTATAAGTACAATCAATCAACTATTAATTTACTTAATCATGTATGACAACAATATCTTTCACTTTCCCAAAGCCAACTACTCATGTGTCGTAAGACCATCTTCCCAAGATGTCTATCAGACACCAATCATTGTAAATGCTTTGTCAGTGGATTCACTATATTTTTCTGTTGAAGCGATTCTCTCGATAATAATGTCGCGTCTACCATCTGTCTCATTAGATAGTATTTTCTCAATATATGTTTGGATCCTGATGAGATCTTGGCTATTCATAATAGCTCAAATGTTGTCACAGTACACAGAGACTGTGTCAACTGCACTAGAAATTACACCCAACTCTTGGATGAAATTTCTTATCCAAATTGCCTCTTTGCTGCATCGTATGCTGCAATGTATTCAACTTCAGTGGTGGAATCCAATGTGGTGTCTTGCTTGGAACGTTTCCAAGAGACATCACCATCATTGAGCTTAAATACAAATCCGAACATCGATATGGTATCATCTACATACAATTTAAAAAACCAGCATCAGCTTAGCTTCAACTTTTATTTCTCCACTTACAGATCCAAAAACCATGAACATATCATAAGTTCTTCATAAGAACTTGAGGATTATTTTCACAGTTTTCCAGTGACCTTCACCGGGATCTGTCTGATGTCCGTTCATTACTCTAAGAACATACATCAGGCCAAGTACATAAAATAGCATACATTATGCTATTAAAAGTCGAAACATAAGGTACCAATGCCATCTTTTCTCTCTCCTTATCAATTTTAAGACTCATTGACTCGAGAGATGAATACTATGACATATTGGGAAGTAACTCCTTTTTCGACTATTCCATGTCAAACTCTTTTAGCACAGTGTTTATGTACATAGATTGAGAGATCTCAAATATCCTTTAGATCTATCCCTATAGATCCTTACGCTAAGTACGTAGGATGCTTCTCCCAAATCTTTCATGGAGAAATTAGTAGATAATCATGCTTTAATTGATTAATCCAATACCATTCATAATGAGCATGATATAATCAACTTAAAGCATCACAAATGTAACCATGCTCCCACTAATCCTTTTGCACACACATGTCACTTCCGGATTTTTAACAAAACCAAACACTTTGATGATGTTATCAAAACGGAAGTTCAAACTCCGAGATGCCTTCATAGGCCCATAAATGGACCTCTGGAGTTTGAAAACATTTTTCTCACTCCAAGAAGTTGTAAACACATTTGGCTGCTACATTTCTACCTCATGCCACCACTGAGAAATGTTGTGTTCACATCCATTACTCATATCTCATATTCATAATATAAAGATATAACTAATAAAATCTAAATAGACTATAGCATCATAACCGATGAAAATTTTCTCATAAACAACTCTTTGCCTATGAGAATAATCGTTTCTCACCAGTCAAACTTTGAAGGTCACTACCTTCCCATCCACTCCAAGCTTTCACTTGTAAATCCATGCAGCCAATGGGAACAATTCCCAAAGATGATCTACTAAGGCCCATACCTTATTGGAGTACATGGAGTCCATTTCAGATTTCATGGCATCTTGCCAATGTCCCGAATAAATATCTGACATCGCCTCCTTGAAAGTCCTAGGATCACATCCATGGTCAAAATCATTTTGACTACTTTCTAGGAGTAAATTCAATTTATCAGGAGTTCTTGAAACACTTTCAGATCTCCTTGGTATGTGCAGTTTAAAGGTTATGATTGACTCAATTAATTTCAGCGTTTTCACTTTTCTAGTGGTTTGTGGTTCTTGAACCCTTTCAAGTTATATTATATTATCATTCATTTCTAATAGAAACATTTTCTCTAGAAAGACGGCAATTGCGAAACAAACACTTTGTCTCCATTGGATAATATAAATTTCCACAAAATAACATAAGATGGATCAACTATCCAACTCATCTCCCACTGGCTGCTTCACATAAGCAGAACAATCTCAAATAAAAAATTTGGATTATTTTTCAGTCCATATCGTATATGGAGTTTTGGTCACTGCATTGGTATGAATTATATTCAACAACTATGTAACTTTAGAGAGTTACTCAGAGAGAATCACATTCTCTTTAAGATAACTCAACATCATCTTGCACTAACATTTAGTGCTCCACATACGTCCATATGAATCAAATTCAATGGACATTCAGCACATGCTAAATATATGTTGGATTTAAGTTATCATTCCTTTTATATTCTTTGAATATAATCATACTAATCATTCATAAGTTCACCAGATTCAATAAAATATGCATTCTTAAAAATACTGCAATTCACATTCGCATATTTAAAAGAATATCATTCTCTATCAAAATAGGAACAATTTCATGATTAAATCTAAAACAAATAAATAATTGCTCAAACCAGTTCCTAACCAGTTCAAGATTTTATATTAAATAAATGTTTCAAACAACCTTTGCAACAACTCTTGCTACAATGCTTAGCCTCAGGTAGGTTTCACCTTCCTAGGGCTCTCAACTTCTTCACATCACATGCAACTCTTTGCAAAAATGCGAGCACAACTGGCATCATATACCAAAGAAGTAGAACCAATAGAAACATTTAATTTTAATATATAACATACCCTTTCTAGAACGCTTCTAGTCAAGGTATTCCTTACAATTTTGCGCTAGTGACCAGCAGTGAAAACATAGATGCCTCTCCTTTCTTAGTTGCTACTATATCCTTTTTCATCTTTTGAGGTTGGAACCATTTCCCTTCCTCTTCTTTATCCTTGAACTCTTCCTACCATTGGTAGAAGATTCGACAAGAAGAACACGTTTCTCCTTTTGAATCAAGGGCTCATGAGTTTCCAACATTTTGACTATAAGATCAAATCTATAGCCAGTTAATGAGGATTTGTCACATTCAGATTTTTTAATTTCTCAACAAGAGATATTTTTCTTACACCATGCTCATAGACCGAAGCCCCATCTCGGATGTGAAATGAAAATAGCTCTTTTGAAATCGCGAGTCTCAGTAATCGCGTCCGTTCACCAAACAACATTTGTAGGTGTTGGAAAATATCAGCAATGTGAACGAATTTCTCATATCTGTGTTGAAACTCATTGGTGACATTGATGCTATCATATAGCACATAGTCTAGAGATCATCGTCCCATCACTTCTCAAGTGTGGCAATCTCTTCATGAGACGAACCAGGAGACACTTCAACAGGAGGCTCCCACCAAGGGTATATAGCAATCTTTTAGAAGCAAGCACTATTTTTACATTAATAGTCAATCAGAATAATTTGGTGCGGTTACTTTGTTTATATCGAGAATTGATGCAATCGGATTCACGGCAATCACAAAACTGAGAATAAACAGAAAATACATGCAAACCGTTTGATTATTAATTAATTCAAAAACTATGGACTTTAGTTATTGAATGCTCTCACTAAATTTTTCGAATTCGTCACCCTCATGACAAATGAACGGAAATCGTATTTTCTTAGTGGGCTTGGAGTCCAACTAGCTCATGATAGCCCCGAACGAGGGTCCAGCCGACCTCATGATACTAAAGGTAGCTCACAATTGCATCATATGCAACCCCCAAGATATTCGTCTCGTGATTGACATAACCCTACGGAGGCAGGCCAATTATGTCTTCTCACGTCAAACTAACCCATCCCACGGATGGTAATGTTCGCCAATAAGACCCCACGAGGGTGAGTAATCTTAAAGGTTAACAGAACCCTATCCATAATTAAGTGGCAGTTAAACACACAGCTTTCCCATGCCAGATGCCCCCCACGAGGGTGAGACAAGACACCTGACACAAGTAGCGTCTTATGGCTTAACTGTTGATGGAAGACAGGAAGCAACAAACTCCTTTGAGCTCCCTTTACAGTTTGATATTAAAATATTTTGAATCATATTCAAAAGAGGGATTTAATAATTTTCAAATATCATCAAGTACTTGTTTGTTTGATTGCCGGATTCATGCAACTATGTTTTATTCATGCAGTCATATGTACTAATAAAACATACAAACAAACATTTATCATACATCACATGCATAATAAAAATAAATATGGACGATTACGGCCTTTTCCTAATTGATCCACGTGAGCCATACGTGGATCACAAGTCTGTCTAAGGTGATGCAGGTATGCAATGCAATCCTATTACATTTTGTTTCCATCATACAAGTCTTGATCTTGGTGTTCCGTCTTCAATCTTGATCTCCCACTAATTCTAAAGATTTTACATTTAAATCGTGCAAACAAGAGAATAGGGATACAAATCCGGGGTGGGATACATCAGAAAATAGAGAGAGCGGGCTCGCAGGCCCGATAACCAAAAATCACAATAATAATGAAACAATAAAAACCTAAGCATTCACCTAAACACATTGGTCAAGGCCCGTAATCATCCACCATGCAATCACATCATATGTAATTAAACATTAAACTAATCAATTACATCACATGTAATTGTACTAATCACATCACATGTAATTAGAGCACAATAATTAATTTATTCTATCGTTTCCCCACTAATCGCATCATTAATTGAAAATGAAATTAACAAATTAAATAAAACCATTTTATTTAATTTCTAATTAATTAATTTTCAATTAATTGGTAAAATCAATATTTTACCTTTTAATCATAATGATAATCGAAAATAAATTAACAATTAAATGAAACACTTTCATTTAATTTTCAGTTAATTAAATTTTCAATTACTTGGTAAAATCACTATTTTACCACAAATCATAATATTAGTCAAAAATAAATTAACAAATTAAATGAAACATTTTCATTCAATTTTTAATTAATTAAATTTTCAACTAATTGTAAAATCTCTATTTTACATTTAATATATTAAAAATCACATTTTTAATAAATTAAGTATTATGATTTATTTCAAAAATATTATCCGGATAAAACATCTAAAATGACCCAAAATAATTTATGGACTCCAAACAATTTGGATCCAAAATTAGAAAATCAATTTCAACCTAAAAAAAAACCCTATTTTCGGATTTAATAAAAAATAATTTTTTTTTTTTTTTTTTTTTTAATAATTTCCGAAAATTACTGTTCATCACCATCAAAATCGAAAATTGGAACTTAGGGTTTCTGAAACCCATCGCACATAGCCGCCGCCAGCCACCCCGCGCCTCCTTTGCTGCGGCAACATTTACCGTTGTGGTCGGAGTCGCGCACCCTAGAGAAATCGTCTTCTCTTCGTGCAGAAAACATGGTCGTCGCACCTTGCTTCATCCACGATGGTAAATCCGGAACCTCGGTCGTGCAATCTGTGCGCATGACGGAGAAGAACATTTTTCCCCCGCTCGCGCCGCTGTATGCACTAGTGACCGTCGGATTCGCCTTGCCGCCGCCTCCAAGCCTTGTTGCCTCAACGAGCAGCGATGGCTTCTAATTTTCCGGCGATGGTTTCTGGTTTTCCGGCGACAGATTTGGGTATTGTTTTTAACAAACGATTTTGATAATTTTTCTATGTTTTCCGGACAGAATAATTTCGAAAATCCAAACACGATTATTATCACGTGGAAACGATCTAATAAAATTAATTATCAAGTACATGAATCAAAAGCGCAACCTGGCTCTGATACCACTGTTGGGTTTCCGTACCCCGGCGCCAGATCCAAACGCAGCGGAAATAATACAATAAACAGATCTGACCCGGGGACGGTCGATCGCGCCTGATTCATATATAAACATGCAAATAACAAATTAAATGAACGAAAAGAGATTACCGTTCACCGACGTGAATCTGATAGCGGTAGTCCCTCGAGTCCAATCAACCTGACCAGATCTACAAGCCAACATCAGTGCTAGTTTGATGTTGGCATTTCTATGAGAGCTTGTGTATTGAATGGAATTCACTTTTAACCCTAGAATCAATGTTATATTTATAGTGGTTAAGAGTTAAGCAAATTGGGCTATGGTTCATAAAGCCCAACGGGCCAACGTTTGGCTTGCTGGGCATTTATGCTAACAGTTTGTGCATCAAATCTTCAAGAGGAGTGAAGGTATAACACTTTTATTGAGTTTTATATACCTTGGTGTTGTTTAAGGATCGAAATTTAGGAGTCTTGGCATGAGAAATGTAGAGATAACTTGCTGTCAAAAAGTGTGCAACAGATTTCAGCATGCATATATCTGTCATTTCGAATTTTGGGTTTAGTTAAGTTTCGAATTTGAGGTTGGGGTTCAAATACAAGTTGTAGCTTGTTGGAATACCTTCGATTTGACAGTACATTCGACTAATTTGGAGTTTTGATGAAAAAGTTATGGTCATTTTACCAATATGTGTGAAATCTGGAAATTTAGTGCATGCGAGTTCATTTATGTTCTGTTCTTCGAGTTTCTGGGTAATTTGGTTTCCGAATTTGATGTTGTTATTCAAATAAAAGTTGTAGATATATGTGTTTTCGTCCTGTGGTTAAAATTTGAGACGATTTGGACTTAATATTATTGAGTTATGATGTTTTTACCACAAGGTGCACAATCTGGAACATGCATGTAGGCGGGTTGCACATGCAGTGTGTTCTTGGTAAATATGGGCAACCTTTGCTACGCTTCTGACCTTGGTGTCTGAATAAAAGTTGTAAAACGTTGAGTTATATTGCATTAGAAACTGGCCTCACATGATTTGGAATTTATTTGTGCAAGATATGCACTTTTTCCTAGAACTGCTCACTCTGTAAAAACAGAGTGTATAGGTATTTCTAAAACTGCCATACTTTGTTTTGCATGTACCTCTAGATGAGCAAACTAGCTTCTGGACTTCACATATGAATTGTAGTACTTTGGGTTTTCGTGACTTTCAAACTAGCCTCAAGTCATTTGGACGTCATATGAATATATTATGATGTTTATACAAAAATGGGTCAGGCTGGAATTTGGTGAATTGTCCTGTTTTTCCAGCAGATTGTTCGTGGCCATTTTACCTTGGCTAAATGAACAAATTTGAAGATGAGTTGAACTGATGAAATGTTCATTTTTGAGTTATCTTTGAAAATAAATTGGACCCATGTGATTTTATTAAGTATCGGACAAGTTATGAGCCGATCTCTACGGTTGCGCATGCTGAAATTTAGAGAATTTGTTTTGGGTCTAAGTTTGAGTTTTATTTGATATGTTTAAGGCTAGTATGTGACATTATGTTGTATTTGGAACTGTTATGGCCAGGTTTATTAATCCTGAGATTGAGTCGAGGATCACTTGGTAATTAGCTAACGGTTTGAGGTACGTAGAAAACGGGTTTTATCACAATGTCTGGCAAAGACATGTGATGTTCCCGGGTATGACTTGTCATTACTTGCTCCTTATGTGACTATGTGATAAGTTGATCTGCAGTATATGAATTACATGGTACATTGACTGCATGATATATGATGACATGAGATTTGAGGTGCATCACATGAGATTATGATATTGCATGATGCATTGACACGCATGGACATTGAGCATGTCATGTTGAGCCTATTGATTCGTTCTTGGTACCTATATCTTTTCTTGGTATGAGTGATGCGTGTCTGGGGATGATGGGCAGCCGTTGGCTCGGCAGGAGTGAGAGTGAGCTGAGGGATGCCGGAGCGACGAGCGTGCCGACGTCGCCCAGACACGAGGATGATGGACCGCCGATGGCTCGACTGAGAGATAGATCGGAGCGCGGAGCGTGTCACATCCTGCTCGAGCACTGATGAGTGATTGATGATCTTCCTTTGGACTCCTGAGATATGGATATTCGAGATTTGACACCCTTCATATGCATTTGCATTCATGCACGGCATGCATCGCATGTTATTTGTCATACACTGTGATTTTATCTGTTTCTCGTACTGGGGTTCTGACCCCCTTCGCGGGGGGCTGTCATGTCTTTGTTGGATGGACATGACAGGTATTGCAGGTGGACGTACTGTGGATGCTCGAGACGAGGCATCGATAAATACCAGAGCTCCTTGAGAGCGAGCTCAGGTATATGGTTCATGTTTTGAGTCCCAGTAGTGGTTTAGTATTTTTACTTATGTTTTAAATTACCGGGGTATGCCCTGAGTATCTGTATTTTTAAGTATTACTTTACTGAGAAATTATATGTAATGCTTATGCGATGAATATCATGTTAGATGTAAAACTGGAAATAAATATTTTCACTATTCGGAAATGTTTTAGAAACAAAATGCGAAAAATTTTGAGGGTCACTTTGATAAAGTTTTTAACTAAATCTTCCGCTGTTTACGTTAATATTACAATCGTGTGTTAATTAAACCTCTGATTAGGACCAGGACCTCACAGTTGGTATCAGAGCATAATCTGGGATATGCTCGAACTAGAGTTAGGACACTGAGTATAGACACAAATGAATTGTTTGTGCATGTGTCTGACTATCTGATTTATATGCTCTTGCCTGCTATGTTTACATGTTCGATAATGAGATTTTATGCATGTACTGGATTATAAAGCAGGAATAATGAGATGTCATATCTCTGAAGATTTTAATATGCTGAGTTGCATATAATCTAGATAATTTGAGAATCTTATCTGTTAGCACTGATAGTTGCTGATAGGATGATGATGTAGAATGAATGAAGATAACATCTCTGACTTGAGATTTATATATGATGCTTTGATTTTATGATGGACAGTTAGTGTTTGGACAGATAGCAGTGATGTAGACTTTAATTAGCTATCCATAGTACCTGTAGGCACTGTAAACTGTGAATTGAATTAACTTGGTGTTATTGAAATTTTTTATCACTTTGGGACTTATTCTTGTGATTAGTGGGATGACACTAGAACTAATTAAAACGCTTTGTGTCGATTGACATCGGGAATTTACGTCTGAAAGACTTAGGTTATACTTATGAGTTTACGTCAAAACCTGTGTACGTTAAGATGATAATTTAGAACTTGATAATATTGGAGCTATCAATATTTCAATTGAAGAATAGAATGTAGTTGTTGTGAGAAACAACGAGAATTGGTTTGAATGAGGACTTTGATATGTGGACTGTCATAATTCAGTTCCAGTTTTTGTGTCCAAACTATGAATAAAAACTTCACTATGAACTCTTTTAGATGAGACTATCTAGAGTAATGATATTGATGATATGGAAAATGATAATTGATTATCGTGGACTTGAGAAATGGAAATATCTGCTTAATCTCGATAGCTATTCACTAGTGAAGAGATTAGATATTGACTAAGGAATAAGACACCAAGGTGGTGCGAAGTAATTAGAACTGGATTAAAGATTAATGAAGTGACTATCATTGGGATAATCCAAGTAATCCTGGAAAAGTTTCAGAAGTATCACTCAAATTTATCCAGCTCTAGTAGTTCTAGAGGTACTATGAGATTGTAGAATACCAAATCTTTTGAGGTCACTGTGGATGTAAATATCTACTGATCCATTTGAAAGAATAATAAGAACTGATATTGATTGTGGCCAGTCAGAGCATGTCTGTTACTTACTCGGGAATAGATGCAACCATAACAACAAATACTCTGAGCTAGAGGTAGATATCATGGTGGTTATTCTTTACGACCACTCAGTTTCAGCAGCAGTAAATTACCTGTAGACCAGAGAGTATACCTTGACAATGGGATTGAGATGTCTCCAGGATATATAACCATTTCGATTTTGGCAATGATAGAGATGCTAGTGATCACAGATACATGTTACGGCACGAGTTTGATTTGAGATAAAATCATTGGTTTCATATATTGCATCAAATGTGCATTGATAATGATGATTGGGAAAATACACCAGCAATGATAATTATACTATCCACACTTGTAATAGTGAACTGCAGATTACAGTTTGTTGATAGTGCTGTGGATTTGAATGAATGATGTTGTCGAAATATGGTTTTGATTGTATCAAGGGCATGGATACTCTGATAAATTTTGAGGATATCGTAAGTTGATTTCAGGGTATAATGAATTTTTTTTACCATCTTCTGGATACAAATGAAATGTTTATCGCCACGAATAGCAAGCTAAGATACTGATAGTATCAGCTATGAAAATATTATGGTTGCAATACTTGGAAAACGAGGGATATTTGATAATAAGCAGTTGATGCTTATCAAAAAGAGTCGAGGTTGACTGATATTATAGAGGTAAGAAAACCTACCAAGATTTTCCTGAGGAAATGAAAGAATTTTCACTAAAGAAGGAAATTGATTTTAACTATTCGTTGATGACAAGGAATAGATTTGATATCGAAAGCACTGTACGGAATGTCATCAGCAGAGTTGACAGATACATGAATAGTTGCTGAATATCCTCGATACTGGTACATATGTCTGAGTATGTCACCTTGAGGGAACATTTGTATTGTTCGTGAAGAATAAAATGATATGATGAAGATGTGTATCGATTAAAGGTAGTTGAATCGGGCTATTGTCAAGAATAAATACCCACTACCTAAGATCGAAAAGTAACTGATCAAGTTGTAAGGAACTTTAATGTATACGAAGAACGATTTTTACTCTGGTTACCATCAGTTTGAGTCAGAAGAGAAAATGTTCTCTAGGCAATTGGTCAAACCAGATATAGACATTTTGAATTTTTGGAAATGTCGTGTGGTCTGACAACTATACCGGTAGAGTTATGAATTTGATGAAGAAAATTTTTTGTAACTTTTGGGCGGAAGTGTAATCATATTCATCAGTGTTATACTAGTGTATACGAGATCCGGAAGGAACCACACAGAACACATGTGATTGATTTTTCAGACGCTTCGTGAAGCTCAAAGGGTGTACCAAGTTAGTGAAATGTAAATTTGGTTGAATCAAGTGTTGTTTTGGGATAGGTGATATCATCTCACCAGATACCTATTGATTCCAGTAAAGTAAAGATAGTACTAATTTGGCCAAGACCAATCATTGTACTCAAGATGAAAAGTTTTATGAATTTTGACAGATACTACAGGCTTTTACGGAAGGATATTCTAGGATAGCCTGTCTTATGAACTAATTGACCAAGAAGAAATTTAATATTCGTTTGGTCAGATGAATGAGAAAGCGGTTTTCATAACTGAAACTGAAATGGACTACAACCCCAATGTTGTTTTGGTTTAACTAGTTCAGGGAGATATGTAGTTGTGCAAATATGTATGTTAAAAGATTTGAAGATATGTTCTAATGTATCATGAAAAGATGATTGCATATTCTTGAGATATAAGCGATGACTGGATTTATTAAAGAATTTGACTTTGATAGTCAATATAAATCAAGGAAAATGAAACTAGTAGCAGATGCACTGAACCTAAAAGTGCAAGGTGCAATGGTAGCATCGATGTTTGCTTTGCAGTTTGATAACCTCTGATTTTGACGATCGGAAGGACTCGAAGGACAGACCCATACATATATTGAGTTAAGAAATTGGTTCTGTCTTATCAACCAAGTAAATTTAGTATGCCATTTAGTGGTGGTTGCGAATTGAAAAATCAGTATATAGAATCGAATTTTACTGATTTGAAAGACGTATTACAGTAGAAAGCACACTATAGAGAACATAGTGTTATTCTGGGAATGATGAGATGTATCATTCTTGAGATCATAATTATGATGCAATGTTATAAAGAAAGAAATTTTTGAATTTTGTGGCAAATTGTTTGACAGGCCAGCAGGTCAAGATAAAAATACGAGACCTAATGGGATAGTACAGGATTTGTAAGTACCACAATGAATTTGGGAAATTTCTAAGTTTTGAGTTATATAGCTCAAATATTTACAAACAGAGATTGTGAAACAAGTTGAATCGGAATTGATTGACTATTCAATACAAGATATTGATTTCATATGATAGTCTATATGTCTATGAGAAGAGGACATGTTTAAGATATGGATAATGTGGTTTAGTTACAGTGAGTTTCTGTAACAGATGTATCTAATTGAGATCCGAGGATAGTCTCAGAATTCGAAAACTATTTTCAGAATGTCATGAGTACTAAGTTAGCAATGAGTATTGCTTAGCATACCCATACAGATGGATCCACTGAGAAAATATCCAGACCTTGGAAGTTATGTCTCGATTAATAGTGGTGAATTTAGTGGGAATTGACAGAAATCATTATTCACCAGTAGAATTTTCCTATAATTTAAGTTTCAGAAAACTTTTGGGATGGCATCGGTTCAGGTTTTGCAGAACCAGAATTACCGATCGCTGATGTGATGATAGAAAATTGATGAGAAATTTTGGCAACTTATGATTGTTGAGAAAAAATGCCAGGAACGATAAAATTTCTGCGAAAACGATTAAAATTTGGCTTGAGGTGAGCAGATCTGCTACGCCAAAGAGAAATATATCGTTAGCCTACGAGTTGAGAATCAGGTAAATACGAAGATATTACCTTTGCGATGATCGATATGATTCATTAAGTGAGGTATGATATTGCCTCGATATTTTGAACTTTGTGGAATCATAGAGAAGTTGATTTAGTTGTATATTGTTGACACGATCACAACAGTTGTTACTGATACATGATGATTCTTATGTATCTATGAATGAGATTGGGACATCTCATATGATTTAATTTATTGAGTTATACACGGTTTTGCGATTTCGAGGACGAAATCTTTTTAAGAGGGGAAGATATGTAAGGCCCCGATGCTAATTAATCCGGATTAACGATGATTAAGCAAACCCGGGTGATTAAAAGCGAAGAATTCGAATTGAGGTGTTCCGGATCACAACACCTTATTTTTTAATCAAGATAAAATACATCAAAATTATAAATGTTGTCATGCAAATTTCGACCATCACCATATAAAATACATATTAGGAATCATCATCCTTTGACACATGGATTCCCCAATACATCAAATGAATTAAAAATATTGCCAAATGTGATAAGAAGCTCACGCCTAAACCCATGCTTTTCAGATTTTGTCTTAAATTTTCCACCCATTTCTCTCTCTTCATTCCCATCAAAGAAATTCTCCTCCTCCTCTCTAGGCATTTCGAATTTCCAGCCTCTTTTTCCTACCAAATTCTTGTGAAATCTTTAGTGCATGTTACATGCAATTAAGGATTTAGAAGCTACAAGGCTAGGGAAGAGGAACCCATCAAGAATTTTCTAATTTGGAGCAAATTGGAGAAGTGAAAGCTTGGTTTGAGCTAGGTGTTGGGTTTCCTTACCCCGGCGCCAGATCCAAACGCAGCGGAAATTAAACAATAAACAGATCTGACCCGTGGACGGAAGATCGCGCCTGATTCATATATTAACATGCAAATATCAAATATAAATGCATGAAAAGAGATTACCGTTCACCGACGTGAATCTGATAGCGGTAGTCCCTCGAGTCCAATCAACCTGACCAGATCTACAAGCCAACACTAGTGCTAGTTTGGTGTTGGCATTTCTATGAGAGTGAATGGATGGAGTGGAAGTCAATTAAGTCTCTCAACTAGAATGACATATTTATAGGGTCATTAAGGAACTAATGGGCTTTGGGTGCATAAAGCCCAATAGGCCAACTTTTGGCTTACAGGGCATATATGCTAACAATCTCCCACTTGCCCAAAAGCCAACACATGAGCACTAAACTCATAATCCAAGTAGGTCAATCCAAGTAAATAACTTGATGTACAAATGACGTACATAATTATGAGATGAATATATCATACTAATTTAATTTTAGAACTTTCTATAGATGGAACCTTTCCAAACATAGAAAATCCACTAAAGTGAGGAGCTTTCAAAAATTAAACTCATATTTTTGAATATCAATCACACAATCTTGAGCACTTAACATTTAAGTCTCAATTCTCATCGATAGATCGGCGGCCGGTTGATTGTGACCCAACGAGGCTCAAGTGTATCATAGCAGTAGGATCACAACCTTTGTGATTTTATAAGTCAAACAACTTCTTTGGGCTTACGCTGAATGCCCCATTGTCAATTAAACTCTTTTAATAGACAATTATCAAAATATAATTCCAATAACAACCTACCGATCGTGGGTAGCGCCTAGCATCTGCGCTTCACGAAGACCTAGATACAAATGACTAGCAACGTACGAGAACCTGTCAGCCATAGTTAGCGTGCAGTACATTCCTTTCACTCAATATGTCCCGATTGAATCAAGGGCATTGGTTGCTCGAGACCCTTATGATTTCAATAACTATGTATTTGTTTCACATTATATGATTCCTTGTGTGCGTATATGAAAAACCCATTTTTCACAAGCACTACCCACTCTGGCCAGAGATTCCTCGAATCATATATAGAAAAACACATAGGACATCCTGGTTCATCAAGACCAGTGGTGAATCCCCAACGACAATCATAGGCCTCTGACAGCATCACTGAATACCCAAAATAACAACTTTATGACCCGCACGTGGTCAGTCATTAAATCAAAGTACACAGCTATCTATCAAGACCTCAATGACGCCTCGGGTCATGAGGAGTAATGGTGCACAATTATGACTAGAAATTCTATACTCGACAAATGGTAACCACTTATAGAATTCCGAGTAGGGTCGTTCAGTGAACTCATTCCTAATGAGCACCTATTCATGTGTGCTGACTTCTCCAAGCCAACGCCGATGAAACACGGCGCACTACACTAGACACATCATGAATACCAGTCTCTAACGAGCATATATCGACATCCCATTCTCGAAGGCTCATCGACCAGGAACATTTAGAAATCGCAGTCGAGAATGTATTTCATGGTCACCATCATATGCATAACCACATTCTATAGACTATAGCAACTTCAAGGACTTCATCAATACATCAAGATGCATGGGTAAACAGATGAAGAAGTGCCATATATATTAATATTCAAACAAAGATTTGTCATAATAAGATTATAAGTACAATCAATCAACTATTGATTTACTTAATCATGTATGACAACAATATCTTTCACTTTCCCAAAGCCAACTACTCATGTGTCTTAAGACCATCTTCCCAAAATGTCTAACAGACACCAATCATCGTAAATGCTTTGTCAGTGGATTCACTATATTTTTCTGTTGAAGCGATTCTCTCGATAATAATGTCGCGTATACCATCTCTCTCATTAGATAGTATTTTCTCAATATATGTTTGGATCCTGATGAGATCTTGGCTATTCATAATAGCTCAAATGTTGTCACAGTACACAGAGACTGTGTCAACTGCACTAGAAATTACACCCAACTCTTGGATGAAATTTCTTATCCAAACTGCCTCTTTGCTGCATCTTATGCTGCAATGTATTCAACTTCAGTAGTGGAATCCAATGTGGTGTCTTGCTTGGAACGTTTCCAAGAGACATCACCATCACTGAGCTTAAATACAAATCCGAACATCGATATGGTATCATCTACATCCGACTGAAAAACAGCATCAGCTTAGACTTCAACTTTTATTTCTCCACTTACAGATCCAAAAATCATGAACGTATCCTAAGTTCTTCATAAGCACTTGAGGATTATTTTCACAATTTTCCAGTGATCTTTACCGGATCTGTCTGATGTTTGCTCATTATACTAAGAACATACATCAGGCCAAGTACATAACATAGCATACATTATGATATTAAAGTAGAAATATAAGGTACCAATGTCATCTTTTCTCTCTCCTCATCAATCTTAACACATATTGACTCGAGAGATGAATACTATGACATATTATGAAGTAACTTGTTTTTCGACTATTCTATGCTAAACCCTTTTAGCACAGTGTTTATGTATGTAGATTAAGCTATCTCAAGCATCCTTTAGATCTATCCCTATAGATCCTTACGTTACACACGTATGACGCTTCCCCCAATCTTACATGGAGAAATTAGTAGATGATCATGTTTTAATTGATTAATCCAATACCATTCATAATGAGTATGATATAATCAACTTAAAGCATCACAAATGTAACCATGCTCCCACTAACCCTTTTGCACACACATGTCACTTCCGAATTTTTAACAAAACCAAACACTTTGATGATGTTATCAAACGGAAGTTCAAACTTCGGGATGCCTTCTTAGGCCCATAAATGGACATCTGGAGTTTGAAAACATTTTTCTCACTCCAAGAGTTGTAAACACGTTTGGCTGCTACATTTCTACCTCAATGCCACCACTGAGAAATGTTGTGTTCACAGCCATTACTTATATCTCATATTCATAATATAAAGATATAACTAATAAAATTTAAATAGACTATAGCATCATAACCGATGAAAATTTTCTCATAAACAACTATTTGCCTATGAGAATAACTGTTTCACACCAGTCAAGCTTTGAAGGTCACTACCTTCCCATCCACTCCAAGCTTTCACTTGTAAATCCATGCAGCCAATGGGAACAATTCCCAAAGATGATCTACTAAGGCTCATACCTTATTGGAGTACATGGAGTCCATTTCAGATTTCATGGCATCTTGTCAATGTCCCGAATCAATATCTGACATCGCCTCCTTGAAAGTCCAAGGATCATATCCATGGTCTATTTTTTGATTACTTTCAAGGAGTAGATTCATTCTATCAGGAGCTCTTGAAACATTTTCAAATCTCCATGGTGTGTGTAAATCAAAGGTTGTGATTAACTAAATTAATTTCACCGTTTTCACTTTTCTAGTGGTTTGTGGTTGTTGAACCCTTTCAAGTTATATTACTTTGTCATCCTTTCTAATAGAAACATTTTCTCTAGAAAGATTGCACTTGCAAAACAAACTCTTTGCCTGCAATTGATAATATAATTTCCATAAAATAACATAAGATGGATCAACTATCCAACTCATCGCCCACTTGATGCTTCACATAAGCAGAACAATCTCAAAATAAAAATTTGGATTATTTTTCAGTCCATATCGTATATGGAGTTTTGGTCACTGCATTGGTATGATTTATATTCAACAAATATGTAACTTTAGAGAGTTACTCAGAGAGAATTACATTCTCTTTAAGATAACTCAACATCATCTTGCACTAACATTTAGTGCTCCACATACGTCCATATGAATCAAATTCAATGGACATTCAGCACATGCTAAATATATGTTGGATTTAAGTTATCATTATTTTTATATTCTTTGAATATAATCATACTAATCATTCATAAGTTCACCAGATTCAATAAAACATGCATTCTTAAAAATAATGCAAATCACATTTGCATATTTAAAAGTATATCATTCTCTATCAAAATAGGAACAATGTTCATGATTAAATCTAGAACAAATAAATATATGCTCAAACCAGTTCCTAACCAGTTCAAGATTTTATATTAAATAAATGTTTCAAACAGCCTTTGCAACAACTCTTGCTACAATGCTAGCCTCAGGCAGGTTTCACCTTCCTAGGGCTCTCTACTTCTTCACATCACATGCAACTCTTTGCAAAAATGCGAGCACAACTGGCATCATAAACCAAAGAAGTAGAACCAATAGAAACATTTAATTTTAATATATAACATACCCTTTCTAGAACGCTTCTAGTCTAGGTATTCCTTACAATTTTGCGCCAGTGACCAGCAGTGAAAACATAGATGTCTCTCCTTTCTTAGTTGCTACTATATCCTTTTTCGTCTTTTGAGGTTGGGAACCATTTCCCTTCCTCTTCTTTATCCTTGAACTCTTCCTACCATTGGTAGAAGATTCAAGAAGAACACGTTTCTCCTTTTGAATCAAGGGCTCATGAGTTTCCAACATTTTGACTATAAGATCAAATCTATAGCCAGTTAATGAGGATTTGTCACATTCAGATTTTTCAATTTCTCAACAAGAGATATTTTTCTTACACCATGCTCATAGACCGAAGCCCCATCTCGCATGTGAAATGAAAATAGCTCTTTTGAAATCGCGAGTCTCAGTAATCGCGTCCGTTCACCAAACAACATTTGTAGGTGTTGGAAAATATCAGCAATGTGAACGAATTTCTCATATCTGTGTTGAAACTCATTGGTGATATTGATGCTATCATATAGCATATAGTCTAGAGATCATCGTCCCATCACTTCTCAAGTGTGGCAATCTCTTCATGAGACGAACCGGGAGACACTTCAACATGAGGCTCCCACCAAGGGTATATAGCAATCTTTTAGAAGCAATCACTATTAATAGTCAATCAGAATAATTTGGTGCGGTTACTTTGTTTGTATCGAGAATTGATGTAATCGGATTCACGGCAATCACAATACTGAGAATAAACAGAAAATACATGCAAACCGTTTGATTATTAATTCAAAAACTATGGACTTTAGTTATTGAATGCTCCCACTAAATTTTTCGAATTCGTCACCCTCATGACAAATGAACGGAAAATCATATTTTCTTAGTGGGCTTGGAGTCCAACTAGCTCATGATAGCCCCGGGCGAGGGTCCAGCCGACCTCATGATACTAAAGGTAGTTCACAATTGCATCATATGCAACCCTCAAGATATTCGTCTCGTGATTGACATAACCCTACGGAGGCAGGCCAATTATGCCTTCTCACGTCAAACTAACCCATCCCACGGATGGTAATGTTCGCCAATAAGACCCCACGAGGGTGAGTAATCTTAAAGGTTAACATAACCCTATCCATAATTAAGTGGCAGTTAAACACACAGCTTTCTCATGCCAGATGCCCCCCACGAGGGTGAGACAAGACACCTGACACAAGTAGCGTCTCATGGCTTAACTGTTGATGGAAGACAGGAAGCAACAAACTCCTTTGAGCTCCCTTTACAGTTTGATATTAAAAATTTTGAATCATATTCAAAAGAGGGATTTAATAATTTTCAAATCTCATCGAATACTTGTTTGTTTGTTTGCCGGATTCATGCAACTATGTTTTATTCATGCAATCATATGTACTAATAAAACATACAAACAAACATTTATCATACATCACATGCATAATAAAAATATATATGGACGATTACGGCCTTTTCCTAATTGATCCACGTGAGTCATACGTGGATCACAAGTCTGTCTAAGGTGATGCAGGTATGTAATGCAATCCTATTACATTTTTGCTTCCATTATACATGTCTTGATCTTGGTGCTCCGTCTTCAATCTCGATCTCCCACTAATTCTAAAGATTTTACATTTAAATCGTGCAAACAAGAGAATAGGGATACAAATCCGGGGTGGGATACATCAGAAAATAGAGAGAGCAGGCTCGCAGACCCGATAACCAAAAACACAATTATAATGAAACAATAAAAAACTAAACATTCACCTAAACACATTGGTCAAGGCTCGTAATCATCCATCATGCATTTACAACACATGTAATTAAACATTAAACTAAACAATTACATCATATGTAATTGTACTAATTACATCACATGTAATTAGAGCACAATAATTAATTTATTCTATCATTTCCCACTAATCGCATCATTAATTGAAAATCAAATTAACATTATTTAATTTCTAATTAATTAATTTTCATTTAGTTGATAAAATCACTATTTTACCATTTAACCATCATATTAATCGAAAATAAAATTAACAAACTAAATGAAACACTTTCATTTAATTTCTAATTAATTAAATTATCAATTAATTGGTAAAATCACTATTTTACCTCAAATCATAATAGTAGTCAAAAATAAAATTAATAAATTAAATGAAACATTTTCATTCAATTTTCAATTAATTAAATTTTCAACTAATTGTAAAATCTTCATTTTACATTTAATAAATTAAAAATCATATTTTTAATAAATTAAGTATTATGATTTATTATTTCAAAAATAATATCCGGATAAAACATATAAAATGACCCAAAAAATTTATAGACTCCAAACAATTTGGATCCAAAATTAAAAAATGCAATTTCAACCCAAAACTTAATCAAATTTTTGGATTTAACAAAATTTTTTTTTTTTTTTTATGTTTTTTTTTTTTAATTTCAAAAAATTATTGTTCAAATTACTATTCATTGTCTTCCCAAATGGAAATTAGGGTTTGGCTAACCCTAGCGCCGCCTCTTCGCCTCGCCAGCCCGTGCGCCGCCTCTTCCTCACCCTCTTCGATCGGTCGCGGGTCATAACCGGCGCACAATGAGAAGAGTAATTTCAGAGGTTGCGCGAGTTTCATCTGCAACATTTGCAGAAAGCTTGGTTGCTGCGCGAGTTTCACGTCGGCGAGCAGACCCCGATGAAGGCGTGTCCCCGGATACTGCGCACGCTCGCGGAACCTTTCCCGAAGGCCTAGTTCCCGGAGACTGGGCACGGCGTCCGCACGATGCAATCCTGGACCAGTTCCAGCGCCGATTGCAACAGGTGCAACACTCTTTCGCAGCGGCAACCGCCCTGCGTCTTCGCACCATCATCCACTCAGAACAGAAACAAATTCCTTGATGGTCGAATTTTGGGTCTATATAAAACTCATTTTAATCCAATTTCTATGTTTTTCTGGATCCCAAAATTTCAGAAACTCAAAAACGATTAGCATTGTGGGAAACAATCTAATAAAAATAATTATCAAATACATGAATCATAGCGCAACCTGGCTCTGATACCACTGTTGGGTTTCCTTACCCCGGCGCCAGATCCAAACGCAGCGGAAATTAAACAATAAACAGATCTGACCCGTGGACGGAAGATCGCGCCTGATTCATATATTAACATGCAAATATCAAATATAAATGCATGAAAAGAGATTACCGTTCACCGACGTGAATCTGATAGCGGTAGTCCCTCGAGTCCAATCAACCTGACCAGATCTACAAGCCAACACTAGTGCTAGTTTGGTGTTGGCATTTCTATGAGAGTGAATGGATTGAGTGGAAGTCAATTAAGTCTCTCAACTAGAATGACATATATATAGGGTCATTAAGGAACTAATGGGCTTTGGGTGCATAAAGCCCAATAGGCCAACTTTTGGCTTACAGGGCATATATGCTAACACTAGGTTGATGGTTTGTGCATCAAATCTTCAAGAGGAGTGAAGGTATAACACTTTTATTGAGTTTTATATACCTTGGTGTTGTTTAAGGATCGAAATTTAGGAGTCTTGGCATGAGAAATGTAGAGATAACTTGCTGTCAAAAAGTGTGCAACAGATTTCAGCATGCATATATCTGTCATTTCGAATTTTGGGTTTAGTTAAGTTTCGAATTTGAGGTTGGGGTTCAAATACAAGTTGTAGCTTGTTGAAATACCTTCGATTTTACAGTACATTCGACTAATTTGGAGTTTCGATGAAAAAGTTATGGTCATTTTTTACCAATATGTGTGAAATCTGGAAATTTAGTGCATGCGAGTTCATTTATGTTCTGTTCTTCGAGTTTCTGGGT
Source organism: Haberlea rhodopensis (assembly GCA_907163345.1). Taxonomy (NCBI): domain Eukaryota; kingdom Viridiplantae; phylum Streptophyta; class Magnoliopsida; order Lamiales; family Gesneriaceae; genus Haberlea; species Haberlea rhodopensis. The sequence goes on along the minus strand of CAJQUN010000455.1, from coordinate 54,962 downwards.
AATTTGGTTTCCGAATTTGATGTTGGTATTCAAATAAAAAAGTTGTAGATATATGTGTTTTCGTCCTGTGGTTAAAATTTGAGACGATTTGGACTTAATATGAATGAGTTATGATGTTTTTACCACAAGGTACACAATCTGGAACATGCATGTAGGCGGGTTGCACATGCAGTGTGTTCTTGGTAAATATGGGCAAACTTTGCTACGATTCTGACCTTGGTGTCTGCATAAAAGTTGTAAAACGTTGAGTTATATTGCATTAGAAACTGACCTCACATGATTTGGAGTTTATTTGTGCAAGATATGCACTTTTTCCTAGAACTGCTCACTCTGTAAAAACAGAGTGTATAGGTATTTCTAAAACTGCCATACTTTGTTTTGTATGTACCTCTAGATGAGCAAACTAGCTTCTGGACTTCACATATGAATTGTAGTACTTTGGGTTTTCGTGACTTTCAAACTAGCCTCAAGTCAATTGGACGTCATATGAATATATTATGATTTTTATACAAAAATGGGTCAGGCTGGAATTTGGTGAATTGTCCTGTTTTTCCAGCAGATTGTTCGTGGCCATTTTACCTAGGCTAAATGAACAAATTTGAAGATGAGTTGAACTGATGAAATGTTCATTTTTGAGTTATATTTGAAAATAAATTGGACCCATGTGATTTTATTAAGTATCGGACAAGTTATGAGCCGATCTCTACGGTTGCGCATGCTGAAATTTAGAGAATTTGTTTTGGGTCTAAGTTTGAGTTTTATTGATATGTTTAAGGCTAGTATGTGACATTATGTTGTATTTGGAACTGTTATGGCCAGGTTTATTAATCCTGAGATTGAGTCGAGGATCACTTGGTAATTAGCTAACGGTTTGAGGTACGTAGAAAACGGGTTTTATCACAATGTCTGGCAAAGACATGTGATGTTCCCGGGTATGATTTACTTGTCATTACTTGCTCCTTATGTGACTATGTGATAAGTTGATCTGCAGTATATGAATTACATGGTACATTGACTGCATGATATATGATGACATGAGATTTGAGGTGCATCACATGAGATTATGATATTGCATGATGCATTGACACGCATGGACATTGAGCATGTCATGTTGAGCCTATTGATTCGTTCTTGGTACCTATATCTTTTCTTGGTATGAGTGATGCGTGTCTGGGGATGATGGGCAGCCGTTGGCTCGGCAGGAGTGAGAGTGAGCTGAGGGATGCCGGAGCGACGAGCGTGCCGACGTCGCCCAGACACGAGGATGATGGACCGCCGATGGCTCGACTGAGAGATAGATCGGAGCACGGAGCGTGTCACATCCTGCTCGAGCACTGATGAGTGATTGATGATCTTCCTTTGGACTCCTGAGATATGGATATTCGAGATTTGACACCCTTCATATGCATTTGCATTCATGCACGGCATGCATCGCATGTTATTTGTCATACACTGTGATTTTATCTGTTTCTCGTACTGGGGTTCTGACCCCCTTCGCGGGGGGCTGTCATGTCTTTGTTGGATGGACATGACAGGTATTGCAGGTGGACGTACTGTGGATGCTCGAGACGAGGCATCGATAAATAGCAGAGCTCCTTGAGAGCGAGCTCAGGTATATGGTTCATGTTTTGAGTCCCAGTAGTGGTTTAGTATTTTTACTTATGTTTTAAATTACCGGGGTATGCCCTGAGTATCTGTATTTTTAAGTATTACTTTACTGAGAAATTATATGTAATGCTTATGCGATGAATATCATGTTAGATGTAAAACTGGAAAATATTTTCACTATTCGGAAATGTTTTAGAAACAAAATGCGAAAAATTTTGAGGGTCACTTTGATAAAGTTTTTAACTAAATCTTCCGCTGTTTACATTAATATAACAATCGTGTGTTAATTAAACCTCTGATTAGGACCAGGACCTCACATACAGGTTCCTCCCACTCTTTTTTGTCTACTGCTTTTGTGGAAAGACACCGCTTGTGCTCGTCTCTGTTAACCATGCCTCTCATGGTCTCGACACCCACGGGAAAGTATGTGACTGCTGACCGACCGTTATCTGATTGCCTCATTTATTTTGAGGGCAATGATCTGAGGGCCGATCTTATTCAGTTAGAGATGGCAGATTTTGACTGCATTGTCGGCATTGATGCGTTGTGCAGATACCGAGCTGTGGTAGATTGCCGACATAGGATGGTACGTTTTCTATCGGATCAGGGGTTCCAGTGGACCTTCTATGGGGACGGCTCTCGTCCAAAGATTCCAGTGATCTCAGCGGTTAAGATGTCGCGGTTATTGAAACGCGGCCAAGCGGGCTACCTTATTTATGCCGTGGATGCATCAGAAGAGAAGGAAGTGAGAGCCGAGGATATTCCGGTCGTGGCAGAGTTCATTGATGTATTCCCAGATGAGATTCCAGGGTTTCCGCCGATTAGAGATGTGGAGTTTGCCATTGAGCTACTGCTGGGGACATCAGCCATTTCTCGTGCCCCATACAGGATGGCACCGGCAGAGCTGAGAGAACTGGAAGTGCAGTTGCAGGAGCTCCTTGAAAAGGGATACATTCATCCTAGTGTATCGCCATGGGGTGCACCAGTTTTGTTCGTAAAGAAGAAGGATGGTTCAATGCGTCTGTGCATTGACTACAGGCAACTAAATAAGGCCACAGTAAAGAACAGGTACCCGCTTCCGAGGATTGATGATCTGTTTGATCAGTTACAGGGTACGAGGCTCTACAGTAAGATTGATCTGAGGTCGGGGTATCATCAGGTTCGGGTGAGGGAGGATGATGTACAGAAGACGGCTTTCAGGACCAGATATGGGCACTTTGAGTTCTTAGTCATGCCTTTTGGAGTGACAAATGCCCCAGCTGTCTTCATGAGTTTGATGAACAAGGTGTTCCAGCCATATTTGGACCAGTTCGTCATAGTTTTCATTGACGATATACTCATCTACTCCCGGACTGAGGAAGAACACGTGGAGCACTTGAGGACAGTACTCCAGATCCTCAGGGATCATCGGTTATACGCAAAGCTCAGCAAGTACGAGTTTTGGTTGAACAGTGTTGTATTCTTGGGCCATGTTATTTCTAGCAGTGGGATATCAGTAGATCCCAGGAAGATTGAGGCCGTTATTGATTTGTCCGCCCCTATTTCAGTCAGTGAGATTCGAAGCTTTCTGGGTTTGGCTGGCTATTACCAACATTTCGTCGAGGGATTCTCAAAGATCGCCAAGCCACTTACACAGCTGACTCAGAAGGGAGTCCCATTCTGTTGGTCAGAGGCTTGTGAGCAGAGTTTCAGGGAACCGAAGCACATACTGACTATTGCACCAGTTTTGGTGATTCCCAGGGAGAACAAAGGGTTTGTTCTTTATACTGACGCATCACTACAGGGCCTAGGATGCGTACTGATGCAGGACAAGCACGTGGTGGCTTATGCTTCTAGGCAGTTAAAGCCACACGAGACGAGGTATCCGGTCCATGATCTGGAGTTAGCAGCTATAGTGTTTGCCTTGAAGATATGACGACACTACTTATATGGTGCCTCATTCACCATCTTCACTGCTCACAAGAGCCTGAAGTTCTTGTTTACACAGGCCGAGCTGAACATGAGGCAGAGGAGATGGATGGAGCCGATCATTTATGAACACATCCGGAAGGCTCAGGGGACCGACGCAGAGGTTCAGAGATGGATGTCAGTGGTTCATTTAGGTCAGCCATCGAGATTCAGAGTGGCTGAGGACGGTTCTCTGAGGCTTGGCGACAGATGGGTGGTTCCAGATACACCCGAATTGCGACGGGGTATTATACAGCGGGCTCATTGTAGCAGGATGAGTATCCACCCGGGCGGGAAGAAGATGTATAAAGATTTACGCAGCCAGTTCTGGTGTAGGCGAATGAAACAAGATGTTACCTCATTCGTCAAAAGATGCCTGATTTGTCAGCAGGTAAAGGCTGAGAGGCAGAGGCCTGGTGGTGAGCTAAGGAGCTTGGAGATACCACAGTGGAAGTGGGAGCACATATCCATAGACTTCGTGACCCACTTACCGAGGACTGTTTCGGGTTTTGATGCCATATGGGTAGTCGTGGACAGATTGACTAAAGTGGCTCATTTTATTCCCTACAGTATGACTTTCATGTACCTGAGGATGGCTCAGTTATATATCAGAGATGTGGTGAGACTACACGGGATCCCTGTTTCGATTGTGTCTGATCGAGATCCGCGGTTCACATCTCACTTCTGGGAGGGTCTTCAGTCAGCCCTGGGCACAGAATTAAGGTTGAGCACATCATATCATCCCCAGACGGACGGACAGACCGAGCGTACGATACGGACGCTCGAAGATATGCTGAGGGCTTGTGTGTTGGAGTTCGATACTTCTTGGCAGGACTCAGTAGCCCTGGTGGAATTTTCTTATAATAACAGTTACCATACTAGCATACAAGTGGCTCCATTTGAAGCCCTATATGGTAGGCGTTGTAGGTCACCTTTGTGTTGGGGTGATGTGGACCGTAAATCGGTCGGAGGACCAGAGTTGGTCCAGGAAATGGAAGAAAGGTGAAGTAATCAGGAGAAAGATGAAGGCAGCTCAGGACAGTCAGGCAGCGTATGCGAATCAGCGGCGAAGACCGTTGGAATTTTAGTTGGGCAACAAAGTCTTTCTGAAGATCTCACCTTTCAGGGGTGTGGTAGGTTTGGTATGCGGGGGAAGTTATCCCCGAGATATGTGGGGCCGTACGAGATCTTGCAGCGTGTTGGTACTCTGGCTTACCGGTTAGGTTTACCGCCCTCTCTGTCTGGTATACACGATGTATTCCATGTGTCTATGCTGAGGAAGTACGAGCCGAATCCTTCACATGTGTTGCAGCCTTCTGAGGTGCAGTTAGAGTCCGATGTTTCCTATGTGGAGCGGCCTATCAAGATTTTGGATAGGGCAGATCGCAGGCTTCGGAACAAAGTTATTCCTATGTCCAAGGTTCAGTGGGAGCGTAGGGGTGTCGAGGAGGCCACGTGGGAGACAGAGCGACATATGGTGCAGCACTACCCAGAACTATATTCTGGTATGTGTATTATGTTTTATATTGTTTTGGTAAGCATGTTTGATTTCGGGGGCTAAATCTTATAAGTAGGGGAGTATTGTGATATCCCCGAAAGGCTTATGTGTATGCATGCTATCAAATGTTGATAATTATGTGTTAGGGGCGATTTAATTTGGGGATTATTGGTGAAGTTTATGTGTTTAAATGCATGTAATCAAATTGAGGAAAATAAGTATGTGGTTAGTGTCAAATAAAGAGGACTGTGGGGTATTTAAATGATGTATTTATGTGGTAAAAATTATAAAATATCAAGGAGGGATATTTTAATACATCGTATGAAATACCGGGATACAATTAAACACCACATGACCACCCTACATGCAACCACCCCCCCCCTATCAGCATGCAAACCCACGCCACCTCCCCTGAAATCCTGCAGCATGGGTTGGCCAAGGACATGCTTTCCACCTCATTCTACCATTTTTTCCTCTCACCTCAAGAACTCCATTTTTCTCTCCTTTTTCGTCTGAAATTTGAGCTGCTAGTAGGAAGGAAGGGCTCGGAAATTTCTTGTCTTTTCTTGACAAAAATTGAGGAGCAAAAGTGGTGAGGAATCATATATTTTTCCCAGCTTCAGTGTTTAAGCATGTGTTTTCATTAAAGCAGAAATGGCATGCTAGCTAAAGATTCGATTAAATCTTGTTTTGAGTGCTTGCATGTACATTTTATGAAGCTCCTAACATGTTTGACTTAGCGACTTACATGCTTTGTGTGTTAGATTTTCGGGTGTGAAAAGTGGTCCTCGAAAATCTGGGCAAGTGAGATGCCCTGTTTTTGGTTAAGTAGGGATTTGTTCATGATGATATGATGCGTGTTAGCTTAAGTTTTGGTTAACCTTTGATGTGAATACATGCATGGAAACTTTGTGAAGTTCTCAGAATTTTATTCGAGCATTTTATATGTATCGTGAGGTGGTTTTGATAGCATGAAATGAGGTGCTCGACAATTCTGGAAAATCGCATTTTTGCAGGGGAGCTCGATCGATCGGTGGTGATTTTCGATCGATCGGGTGAGGCAGAAAGTTTTAACAAAAGGGGTCGATCGATCGGTGGTTTTCTCGATCGATCGCCTAAAGTCCTCGATCGATCGGTGAGGTCTTTTCGATCGATCGGTCGAGGCAGAAGTATGAAAAATATAATTTTGATTTATTATGTCAAGTTTATGATATTGAATCATAATGAGGTGCCTAATGTTGTGTTATGTGGTTATGTAGAACCATCTCAAGTACCAACACAGATGAGGAGATAAAGTCCATTGACTCATCTATCTTTTGAAAGGTATGTAAGCGACGTACGGGCATCCAACGGTAACATGTACTTTATGTTTGTCTATCTGACACATGATGAATGCAAGGTGATGCATTAAGAGTATGATACATGTTATTATGCATTGTGATTGCATATTGTGCTGTGGAATAAAAGAGGTGTATTCCACAAGTCAGGGGTGATCACAGTGAAGATTTTAATGCTTACGCTTTACCGCTAAATATGTGGAGCGGGAGGGGGGAGGCTCGCTTGCACATGGAGGCGGGGTATGCCATACTAAGCAAGGATGAGATACCGCTTGTATGAAGAAGCGAGGATGAGATACCGCTTGTTTTGAGATTATGAAGCGAAGAAGCATTAAAATAACTGATGATGACTAACTCAAGAAAAAGTAATGATATGTCATGACATTTATTTATGAGGCCATATGTTCATATAGTGATTTGATTATGAATTATGGTACAGGGACAACCAATAGGCGTTGTAAATGCAAATGCAGGAAGTGTTTTGTATTTATGATTTATGCATTTACGTTTTACATTCATATTATGCTGAATATGAATTATGATATGCTCATGTGTTGGGGGTTGTCCTTGTAGGTGTATTTAATACAGAGAACAAGGGTCGGGGTTGACACGTTTAGCTTTAAGGAGTGCTACAGGATTAGCAGAACAGAGTTTTATTTTGTATAGTTCTACAAGGAGTGTAGTAGAACTATAGTCTTATACGCTGTTACTAAGAGATGTAACTAATCCCATTTGAAATGCTTTTGGTACTGTAATCTCTATAAGCTCAGGATATCAACACGACCTATTACTCTGATTATGAATCTGTAAGGACCCCAAGCCCTTAAACCTTGATTAGTGTATTAACCACTATGTGTGGTACATGCTTTCTATAAAATGTCAATCGGGAAGCTCTGATGATACTTAATCATTGCCTGTCAATGAAAGACTCATATGTTTGCCCTTTACCAACCCCTTGGTGCCACTTTTCACATTGTAAACTTTTATAAAAATTTGGGCAGAGTCTCCCCATAAATAGAGCTATCCCAAAAAAGAGTACAACACATAACAAAATTCCCGGCCAGGGAACACATAATACTCAACAGAAAGCAGTAATACAAGTAGATTCCCAGCCAGGGAAGACACCACACATATGTCAACAAAAGTGGGCTCCAACACCCACATAATACACCAATGACTCTCATATCATTCTAGCAATTCAACCTAATTGCATGCAACCTTAAATGAAAGAGAGAAAGGCTCATGCCTTTATATACAATCCATATACAAGTATAATCGTGCTCACATGCGAGCATCATGAATATGTATAAATCCTCAGGTGTATATATAGGTACTCTATACGATACCGTGCTCCATCAAGCCCTGGTACCACGATCCTGGGAGTACCTCAAATCAACAGCTCGAGCTCAGCTCCATAGCCATCGATGTACCTGTCCACCTGTCCCAACAGAGACAGCCCCCAACGGGGTGAGCATACCAATACACAAAATCCCATAATCATAATAATGAAATTCATAATTTACAACACAAGTAAATACTAATGAATTTAAATGATACTCCCTGGATGGCAACATCCTCATCCGGGATTCCGTGTACTGTCCCTGTTCTCACAACATCAAACTCATCAAATCTCATAAATCAGTAAATCAACGCATTGATTAACTCATCGCATGCCTAATCCTCGAATATCAACATATAGTGATTACAAATTCATTAAACATGCAATTACAGATATCACAATATCTAATACTGATTTCACAACCTCGCTATCAATCACAGATAGCTCAAATGCCTTAGCATTTATTTTACCAATCCTTCATTATACTTAGACATCTCAAGTGTCTTATAATGAATACATGAGTCTACAAACCTAGACATCTCAAATGTCTTACGAAGAATACATGATTCTACGATCATTCTCAGGCATCTCAAATGCCCTAATATAGTCAAATAAACCCAGTACCCCATATATCATGCAAGAGTCATCCTACTCTAGTGTCACGCACGCTACAAGCGGCGATATCAAGATTTGGGTCATTCCTTGGCTATATCAACATATATATATATAATCCTCATGCGCGACTATTCAATGAAATCAAATTTTCATTATGCATTCACATATGCCTTAAAATATAGAAATGCTCGTACGTCGCACGTACCTTAAATCTCCGAAGTCCGAGCCAAGCCTTGCTCGAGTTCCATGCCCCGAGGAATGATGTGCTAACACGATAAATAATTCACAATTATTTACGAACATGTAACCTATGCTCAAGCACACCCATATCCCTCACAACATTGTCAATACACGACAATTATCCTCTTAAAAGACCCGGGGTAGGGTACATGCAGGGAAGGAAATAAATGAGACAATCGAAATTTGTTCAAGAATGCCCTACAAAAATCGAACCTTAATCTCACAATTTCGAACCCAATAAAATACCATAATTCATCTAAAATGTCAATTAAGCTATCCAAGCAAGAATCAACATCCCTTGACAAAAACTCCCCATTTTCGAACTCAACCCCCCTTAAAATCGAACCCAAACAAGCCTTTAAATCCCAACTCTTAAAATTCTTCAAATTCGAACCAAAGCTTCTCAATTCGATCTCAATCAAGCATCATAATACTCTTAAAACATGCAATAATCGATCAATTGCACGAAATAATACCCCTGCCAAAAACCCCCAAACTTTCGAAATCAAACCCTACAATTTCGAAAATAATTTCGAACCAAAATCACCAAAATAAGCAGGGAAATGCACGAAAAAGAAGAACAAGGGGTAAGGGAGATTACCCAACGAAAATCGGAAGCAAAATCGTTCAAAATCGATGAACCCTAACTTTTGGGGATCGACGCCTTTCTGCCAAATTCGACTCCAGGACGCGACGAAACCTTCAATTGATGGAAGGGGAAAGGAGCGCCTCGCCGAGACGACGCCGGCGGTAGGTCGCACGCGCCGAACGGCGGCGGGACGGCGGCTGGCGGAGCGCCTGAAGCGGCGGGGCAGGGGAGGTGACGGGAAAATCGCACGTACAGGGGAGGAGAAGAGAATTGGGCTGAAAATGAAATTAATACAAAAATCTCGGGTTCAACTTGTATTTATAGCAAAAATACCCCGAAAAATAATAGCCCCACAAATACATCATGATTCCTTAAAAATCATCTGTTTTCAAAAACTCTCTCTCTAACTCCAAAATCCCCTACCGGTGCTCACATAGCACCCGAGATTCCGAGACACATCAAAAACCCAACTCTTAGGTTTTACACCGTAATGTGAATACAATCTCAACCTCTGGGTCCAACGATCCCAACTGCCCAAATAAACGAGCCCAGAAGGCCCAACACCTCTCTTAAATTTCAAATCGCCACGTAAAACCTACTTTAGGGATTATTAATACTCCGGGATTAACACCTATAATCCCTGGTCATCACAATATCCCCCACTAAAAGAATTTCGTCCTCGAAATTAGCACTGGTGTATCACGTAACACCCAGGCTACACAACAACATGAAGCCATAACCTCGATTCCTGACCATATCAGAATCGTATTAATAAACGCGAGGATACTTACCTCTCATCAAACTCTGAAACAGAGCGACATACCAAAACCAACATATCACCCAAGAGGTAAAACGTACCTCGATGCGGGTCATCCCAAAAGTCAGTCCCTCATGACTGCGAAACAACTGATACTTACGACTGTAGATCAGACAGTCATCCTTCGTTCTAATACAACAGTACGAACACATCCTGAATGACACCTCAACCGTAAGAACGTTGACCTCGTGTCAAACTCTGGAGTGGAATAGACTTCCAAATCCATCATAACGTCAAAGAGCGTCAGCACAACTCAACGCTAACAGTCTAAAAGCAGTTAGTCAACTGAAACTGCAAGGATTCGAATCGCTCTTGATTCTATCGTAGATATCATCCAATGATATTTTACTATGACTTACGATGTCTAACATACATCGTTACGAGGGAAACACTAGTACAACCACGGTGTACACATATCAAACCTGGTTTCCACTTTCAAACTTCCTCCATCGAAGGAGTAGTCGCCTCATTGCAACTTAATTTGGGCAACTCACGGCCACAAATTAAAACAAAAGACATCTCACAAGATGTCCACCTACGGATGTTCCAAGAATCACGTCCTGATCATAAATAACAACCGAGACTCCGCAGAGTTTAAAATTCTTAAGGGGCATGCAATAAACCCATTGCATCCTCAACGCTTGTGTCGTCAGCGACACTCAACCAATCCGAAATCCTGCCATCCCTTGAAAATCCTCGGATTTAACAATCCAAACTTGGGAAGGCTGTCGCATAACTCGAAGGAAAACACCAACAAGGGAAATACCTTAACCCTCACAAGAAAATCCCTCCTCAAGGGAGTCAACTAACTTCACGATCATTCCTCATAATCATCGTGCCATTGAGATTCCCAATCTCAAGGTGTTCCATATCTCACATCAGAGATTTAACCATCCTAAAACAGCATAACTCTATGCTTAACAGGGAGGAAATCAATAACTGGCATCCGTATACTCACCGGTATACCTGCCTAAGCACTGATATCGCATGCATACTCAATGCACTCGGCTCGGGTATCTACCACATATCCCTAAGCCCCAAACACAACCGTCAATTCTGAGTCATTCCTTACTCAGTGGAGGATGATAATCGACGATTAACAATACACGGTGTGATTCCCAAAATCAACACCACTTGCACCAACTTACCGAATCTTTCAAAGATTCCCAAATAGGTATAATACTACCTCCTTCCTCGCAAGGGAAGCGCCATTGAACTCGAGATCCACAAGTCTCGAACCATCGTTCGGAAAAACTGGATATAATAACACCCATTGTATCCCTAATACACGGGTTCCCTTAGATTGAGTCAATAACGACCTGATGACTCTCTTGTTGGTACTCCAACATCCTGAGCTGTCCCAGACAAGTCTCCAAGATTAAACATAAACGTATACACGTTTCAGCGAGGCACGCACAACCTCAAATGATGTGGTGACTACTAGAGTCCACCACGATCCACATCGCATCACCTTACGATTGCCAAACTTGGTTCCAACGAGCAGTGTAACGGCTCTAGCAAGTCCATCATGGTGCTACACACACGCGGCAGACAACCTAGTCTCTGCCTCTTTAGGTTTACCTCAAACCTACCAACAAGACGGACGTTTCCACATGGTATAACATACTATGGGAGGAAAACTCAATAGAGTAGTGGGTCTATATCCAACATTCCTCAATGCCGATACACCCTGGACACTCCAATGTCCCTATGTACTTAACATAACCTGATCCTACTCCCTTAGGACCCATCCTACACCCTCAAGGGTGGTGTGATCATGTCTACCACATGTCACATCGACAGAAAGCGAGTAATTTCCTCCATGATTACTCCTGTCGTCAAATCACATGGCCAAAAGCCATTCCAACGAGCATACCCCAAGGGTATCACCACTCGTAAAATGATTACCCCCAAACATAAGCTGCGGTGCAATCACATGTACAGCGCATCCATCCATTCCTCGAGCAACCCGCTCGGTATAAGGGTCACGTCAATCGGTGTCGCACACGCCACCTTGTGCTCGGTACTGGCACCCAAGGCATACCACAGAATACGTATACTCAACGCATCGATCATCGTAACGATGATGCATGTCTAATAAGACATCTCCTACACCATCGTCATCGTCATCCCGTGACGACACATGCCAACTCATGGCATCTAAAACATTGCCCACTAGTGACGATACATGTACATCAGCGTATGTCATCCACTATCATGCTAGTAAAATAGGCATAATAAAACATGTATATCAATGCATGCCAGCTACAATAAAGCTAATAAAATAGCAATATCTCATACCTCATCGCTAGTGATATAGCGTCATACCTGTCTCCGTCGCTCAATAATAGTGCGTAATCAGCACCCATCGCTCGAAGGCGGCAAAAATCCTGTGCTGAGTACATAGCGGCAAGATCCCTCGCTATAGAATCGACGGTATGACACCTCGTCAGATAATAAGTGGCATGAAACCTCGCTATACCCTGAGCATGAATCATCGTCCACATAGTAGCGGAAAGAGGCATCGCTATCAATACACCTGGCGGAATGAACCATCGCCAATAGATATAGCGGAATGAACCATCGCTATAAATACACCTGGCGGAATGAACCATCGCCAATCAATATAGCGGAATGAACCATCGCTATCAATACACCTGGCGGAATGAACCATCGCCAATAGATATAGCGGAATGAACCATCGCTATCAATAAACCTCGAATTGAGTCACTTATCAGTAGTGTATTTCAATGCTTCTCACTACTCCATATAAGCGGAATCCTTCCTCGCTTCATATGGACCTTAGCGCAAGCATTGAAATCCTCACTAGGATAACCTGGACTCGTGAAATATCAATAGTGCATTTCAATGCTTCTCACCACTCCATATAAGCGGAATCCTTCCTCGCTTCATATGGACTTTAGTGTAAGCATTGAAATCCTCACTTTATATTTCACAATATACATATGCAAAACAATGCGTATCAACATGTATCATATCATAATGCACTATCTTATGCATACCTTGATTTACCTTGTGTTAAATGACTAACCACATAATACATGTTGCCCTTGGGATGCCCGTACATATGTATAATCATCATTCCTTTTCGTATTCCTTATTTCCTGTAACCTGCAACCATCAGGGATTAACAACAATAGCCATATACGCTATGCATCAACATTCAATACATAATAAAAACGCATTATATGAATGTATGGATATGCAATGTCATGACATTCTTTTTCCTTAAATCCTTATTTCATCCTGAGCCCTTATCATTAGTACATTTTAATGCTTCTTGCTACTCCAGGAAAGCGGAATTCTTCCTCGCTTCCACTGGACTTTAGCGTTGCTACTCCATGTAAGCGGGATTCTTCATCGCTTCCAATGGACTTTAGCGTTGCTACTCCATGTAAGCGGGACTCTTCATCGCTTCCAATGGACTTTAGCGTTGCTACTCCATATAAGCGGGACTCTTCATCGCTTCATATGGACTTTAGCATAAGCCATTAAAATCCTTACTAAGATAACTTTGACTCGTGAAATACACCTCTTATATTTCACAACATACATATGCAAAAACAATGCACAATAACATATATCATAACCTCAATGCACCACTTTGCATTCATCATGTGTCAACAAGACAACGTAAAATACATGTTACCTCGGAAATATCCCTTTATCTGATTTTCTTAAAACCAGCTTCCTTGGCACATAACACACGGAGTGCCAGACATCCCCATAAATGTCATCCTATCGTGTTCCACACGATTCCTGCAACCACAATGGTTAGCAATACCACTTTTCATATCATAAGAGCACATAAACAATTTGCTATGTCATACAACATTAATGCCATCATGCATAAATATGTGCTATCAATAACTTCCTAGGCCCTTAACAGCCCCAATGAGCAACCACTGCTCTGATACCACTAATGTAAGGACCCCAAGCCCTTAAACCTTGATTAGTGTATTAACCACTATGTGTGGTACATGCTTTCTATAAAATGTCAATCGGGAAGCTCTGATGATACTTAATCATTGCCTGTCAATGAAAGACTCATATGTTTGCCCTTTACCAACCCCTTGGTGCCACTTTTCACATTGTAAACTTTTATAAAAATTTGGGCAGAGTCTCCCCATAAATAGAGCTATCCCAAAAAAGAGTACAACACATAACAAAATTCCCGGCCAGGGAACACATAATACTCAACAGAAAGCAGTAATACAAGTAGATTCCCAGCCAGGGAAGACACCACACATATGTCAACAAAAGTGGGTTCCAACACCCACATAATACACCAATGACTCTCATATCATTCTAGCAATTCAACCTAATTGCATGCAACCTTAAATGAAAGAGAGAAAGGCTCATGCCTTTATATACAATCCATATACAAGTATAATTGTGCTCACATGCGAGCATCATGAATATGTATAAATCCTCAGGTGTATATATAGGTACTCTATACGATACCGTGCTCCATCAAGCCCTGGTACCACGATCCTGGGAGTACCTCAAATCAACAGCTCGAGCTCAGCTCCATAGCCATCGATGTACCTGTCCACCTGTCCCAACAGAGACAGCCCCCAACGGGGTGAGCATACCAATACACAAAATCCCATAATCATAATAATGAAATTCATAATTTACAACACAAGTAAATACTAATGAATTTAAATGATACTCCCTGGATGGCAACATCCTCATCCGGGATTCCGAGTACTGTCCCTGTTCTCACAACATCAAACTCATCAAATCTCATAAATCAGTAAATCAACGCATTGATTAACTCATCGCATGCCTAATCCTCGAATATCAACATATAGTGATTACAAATTCATTAAACATGCAATTACAGATATCACAATATCTAATACTGATTTCACAACCTCGCTATCAATCACAGATAGCTCAAATGCCTTAGAAATTTATTTTACCAATCCTTCATTATACTTAGACATCTCAAGTGTCTTATAATGAATACATGAGTCTACAAACCTAGACATCTCAAATGTCTTACGAAGAATACATGATTCTACGATCATTCTCAGGCATCTCAAATGCCCTAATATAGTCAAATAAACCCAGTACCCCATATATCATGCAAGAGTCATCCTACTCTAGTGTCACGCACGCTACAAGCGGCGATATCAAGATTTGGGTCATTCCTTGGCTATATCAACATATATATATATAATCCTCATGCGCGATTATTCAATGAAATCAAATTTTCATTATGCATTCACATATGCCTTAAAATATAGAAATGCTCGTACGTCGCACGTACCTTAAATCTCCGAAGTCCGAGCCAAGCCTTGCTCGAGTTCCATGCCCCGAGGAATGATGTGCTAACACGATAAATAATTCACAATTATTTACGAACATGTAACCTATGCTCAAGCACACCCATATCCCTCACAACATTGTCAATACACGACAATTATCCTCTTAAAAGACCCGGGGTAGGGTACATGCAGGGAAGGAAATAAATGAGACAATCGAAATTTGTTCAAGAATGCCCTACAAAAATCGAACCTTAATCTCACAATTTCGAACCCAATAAAATACCATAATTCATCTAAAATGTCAATTAAGCTATCCAAGCAAGAATCAACATCCCTTGACAAAAACTCCCCATTTTCGAACTCAACCCCCCTTAAAATCGAACCCAAACAAGCCTTTAAATCCCAACTCTTAAAATTCTTCAAATTCGAACCAAAGCTTCTCAATTCGATCTCAATCAAGCATCATAATACTCTTAAAACATGCAATAATCGATCAATTGCACGAAATAATACCCCTGCCAAAAACCCCCAAATTTTCGAAATCAAACCCTACAATTTCGAAAATAATTTCGAACCAAAATCACCAAAATAAGCAGGGAAATGCACGAAAAAGAAGAACAAGGGGTAAGGGAGATTACCCAACGAAAATCGGAAGCAAAATCGTTCAAAATCGATGAACCCTAACTTTTGGGGATCGACGCCTTTCTGCCAAATTCGACTCCAGGACGCGACGAAACCTTCAATTGATGGAGGGGAAAGGAGCGCCTCGCCGAGACGACGCCGGCGGTAGGTCGCACGCGCCGAACGGCGGCGGGACGGCGGCTGGCGGAGCGCCTGAAGCGGCGGGGCAGGGGAGGTGACGGGAAAATCGCACGTACAGGGGAGGAGAAGAGAATTGGGCTGAAAATGAAATTAATACAAAAATCTCGGGTTCAACTTGTATTTATAGCAAAAATACCCCGAAAAATAATAGCCCCACAAATACATCATGATTCCTTAAAAATCATCTGTTTTCAAAAACTCTCTCTCTAACTCCAAAATCCCCTACCGGTGCTCACATAGCACCCGAGATTCCGAGACACATCAAAAACCCAACTCTTAGGTTTTACACCGTAATGTGAATACAATCTCAACCTCTGGGTCCAATGATCCCAACTGCCCAAATAAACGAGCCCAGAAGGCCCAACACCTCTCTTAAATTTCAAATCGCCACGTAAAACCACTTTAGGGATTATTAATACTCCGGGATTAACACCTATAATCCCTGGTCATCACAGAATCATTAGTTCTCTTAATTGCACCTTATATTGTTGATTAGATAACGGGGTCTCACATATTGTACTTGTGGTTTTGTACATCTGTAACAACTTATTAGTAAGAAACTCTTAAACAGTGTATGAATTACTTAATTCTGACTCACATATGTACTTACGATTGAATACATAATGGATTAAGTAACGAGGAACCCACAGTACGTAGTGAGACGTACGGGCATCGGACTGTAAAACGTATTATCACGTATTGAATTGGTTATGCACTATGGTTGCACACTGTAGGGTCTTCCTACCTTCATATTAATAATGTATAATGGATTAACATGCATTAATGTCACCTTAGGGTTCCGGTTGTAGCTTTGAACCAATAAGATTACAGGCCAAAAATGAAATTTCAAAACTTAATTAATTACATTCTCAATAATGAATGTTAAAGCGATAGAATTATACTACTCTTAGAGTAGAGACTATCCAAAAATCATGTATCATATCTTCTTTCATGCTCCTCATAGCTCACTGCCTCAACCCAACCCTTAATCTTTCAATCCAAAAGCGTACCTACAGGAACAACCCATCATGAGCATGTACATCGTTACTTAACATCATAAGGTAATGGCATATAAATAATTGCATGAAAGTAATAATAACATATACTTCTTGGTTAATTGCATTAACCCACTTTGGTTGCCCATGTTTCATAATCATGCACGTAGTCATTAGATCCTTGACATAAATGATTAAAATCATGCTTCACATATATTCATAATCAACAATGTTATTGAGAAATGGGGATTTTTCTGGCCTTGTTATGTCCGCGGAACAATTGGCCCCATCGCTTCGACATATAGCGGTACTGTGATTACCCTTCGCTACACCTTGATAGCGGATGTAATCTCCTCGCTAGCTATGTCAGCGGTAAGTACCTTCCTCGCTTTCTGTGATGACCTGGGATTGGGGATGTTAATCCCGGAGTGTTAATAACCCCTAAAGATGTTTTACGTAGCGATTTGGAGTTTAATCGCGATGTTGGGCCTTCTGGGCTCGTTTATTTGGGTAGTTGGGATCGTTGGATCCCGAGGATGAGATTGTATTCACATTACGGTGTAAAACCTAAGAGTTGGGTTTTTAATGTGTCTCGGAATCTCGGGTGCTTGCGTGAGCACCGGTAGGGGGTTTTGGGGTTAGAGAGAGAGTTTTTGAAAACAGATGATTTTTAATGAATCACGATGTTTTTGTGGGGCTATTAGTATTTCGGGGTATTTTGCTATAAATACAAGTTGAACCCGAGATTATAGAATTAAATTCATTTTCAGCCCACTTTTCCTTCTCTCTCTCTCTCCCGCGCGACAGCCATTCCCGACCTCCCCTGCCCCCGCCGCTTCAGGCGCCTCGCCCGCCGCCGTCCGGCCGCCGTTCGGCGCGTGCGACCCGTCGCCGGCTTCGTCTCGACGAGACGCAGCTTTCCCCTCCATCAATTCGAAGTTTCATCGCGTGTGAAAGTCGGATTTTGCGGAAGTGCGCCGATCCCCAATTTCTAGGGTTCTTCGATTTTGGTCCGATTTCTTCCGATTTTCGTTTGGGTAATCTTCCTAACCCCTTTTCCATGCTTGTGATGTATTTCCCTGCCTAATTGTGATTTATTGGCTCGAATTTATTTCGAATTTCGTGTGGATTTGGTTCGAAAATTCTTGTTGTTAGGCGTGTGGTTTTGGTTCGAAATTTGTGGCTTATGGTTCGAATTTTTGCCCTATTTTGGTGAGGGTTTGATTTCGAATTTTGGGGGTTTTGGCTATGGGTTGATGATTCATGTTAGGGATCGCCTATTACATGTTTTAGATGATTTATGATGCTTGGTTGGGTTCGAATTGTGATGCTGGGGTTCGAATTATTGAAGGTGTTCTTGGGCAATTTTTCGATATGTCGCATTCGTTTTCCCTCCCTGCATGTACCCTGCCCCGGGTCTTTTAAATGATTTATTGTCGTGTGTTGACAATATTTTGAGGGTGATGGGTGTGCTTGAGCATTGGTTGCATGTTCGTAAATAATCGTGAATTATTTATCGTGTTAGCACATCATTCCTCGGGGCATGGAACTCGAGCAAGGTTTGGCTCGGACTTCGAGGATTTAAGGTACGTTTAGCGTACGAGCATAGCTTAAATGATGTTTTACAAGTATGATGCATGATTTAAAATACATGAAATGTTTTACTATGATGGCACCGTGACTTGGTTACGTTATGTTGATTCACATGGTGAAATGTTTGGTGCCGCTATGAAGCGAGCAAATGATGGGTGTGGTCGCTACGGAGCGAACACCAGTAGTATGACGCTACTTTGAAGTAAGAAATGAAAATGTGGTATCACCAGTAGTATGACGCTACTTTGAAGTAAGAAATGAAAATGTGGTATTGATTAGATATCTAGGATATCTGTATTTTATTCCCTATTGGTAATAAATAGGAACAGAGACGTAGTTAATCAAAGAAGTGATTAACTAGTATCGGAAGTTAAGGAAATCTCAATATGATATCTAGAATTATGATAATTGCTAGATAAAGAAAGATGTTATGAAATGTTGTTAATTCGAAACTGGTTAGGGTTAACCAATATGATGATTAACTGCATATTCAGGATTTGATGATTTATCTGTTTTGAGAACAGGGTTATTACAGGGGTACGCTAGGATGAGGATGATACCATCCAGGCAGTGTCACATATGTTCCACAATATTTACATTTTTTTTGTAAATTATGTATTATGTCATTATGATTATGAAATTGTGGAATTGGTATGCTCACTCCCGTTGGGGGCTGTCTCTGTTGGGACAGGTGAACAGGTACATCGATGGCTTTGGAGATGAGCTCGAGCTGTTGATTGGATGTACTCCCAGGATTGTGGTACCAGGGCTTGATAGAGCACGGTATCGTATAGAGTACCTATATATATATACCCATGATGGTTATACACATATTTATGATGCTCGCATGTGAGCACGATTATACTTGTACATGGGTTGTATATAAAGGCATGAGCCTTTCTCTCTTCCATTTGAGGTTGCATGCAATTAGAGGTAGAATTGCTAAAGGTTAAGAGATTCATTAGTGTATGTGGGTGTTGAGAACCCACTTTTGTTGCCATATGTGTGGTGTCTTCCCTGGCTGGGAATTTACTTGGTATTGCTGTATTCTGATAAGTATTATGTTTTCCCTGGCCGGGAATTATGTTATGTGTTGTACTTTTATTTCGGGATAGCTCTATTTATGGGGAGACTCTGCCCAAATTTTTATAAAAGTCCACAATGTAAAAAGTGGTGTAATGGGCGAACTCTATGAGTCTCTTGTTGTTAGGATGATGAACTTATAACTTGAATGTTAAAGAAAACTTTGTAATTGCCATTCATTGGTAAAGTATCATCGGAGTTCCCGAATGATTTTATGGAAAGCATGTGCCACACATAATGATTAATACACTAATCAAGGGTTAAGTATAAGGGGTCCTTACATTAGTGGTATCAGAGCAGTGGTTGCTCATTGGGGCTGTTGAGGGCCTAGGAAGTTATTGATAGCACATATTTATGCATGATGACATTAATGTTATACGACATGACTAATTGTTTATGTGCTTAAATGATATGAAAAGTAGTATTGCTAACCATTGTGGTTGCAGGAATCGTGTGGAACACGATAGGATGGCATTAATAGCGATGTCTAACACTCTATATGCTACGTGCCAAGGAACCTGATTTTGGAAGAGAATCAGGGAAAAGAAAGATATGATGTATTGTCTGAGGACAGACTGGGTAGACAACCGACAGTGGAATACTTCGGTACGGTCTCAATTATTATTGAATATACTAATGCGTTTGTTCATGTAATGCTCAAGCAAGGAAGGTACGTAAGAAACGTACGAGCATCAAACGGTAACATATTCCTAAACTATGACCTTGCATTAATTGCATGAGTATTTATGATGATAATGTTTACGATGATGTTTATGATGATGATGTTTACGATGATGTTTACGATGATGATGCTTATGATGATGTTTATGATGATGATGTTTACGATGATGATGATTATGATGATGTTTACGATGATGATGTTTACGATGATGTTTACGATGATGATGATTATGATGATGTTTATGATGATGATGTTTACGATGATGTTTACGATGATGATGTTTACGATGATGTTTACGATGATGATGATCATGATGATGTTTATGATGACGTATATGAGAGTGGGTAAGATGCCCCTGTGGTAAGATGCCACACAATGTTTATGATATGGCAAGACGCCATATGATTGGGTAAGATGCCCCTGTGGTAAGATGCCACACAGTGTTTATGATATGGTAAGACGCCATATGATTGGGTAAGATGCCCATGTGGTAAGATGCCACACGCTGATTATATTATGGTAAGATGCCATATAACGGGGTAAGATGCCCATATGGTAAGAGACCATATAATGTTATTATGTGGTAAGACGCCACAGGGTAAGATGCCCATATGGTAAGAGACCATACAATGTTATTATGTGGTAAGACGCCACAGGGTAAGATGCCCATATGGTAAGAGACCATACGATGTTATTATGTGGTAAGACGCCACAGGGTAAGATGCCCATATGGTAAGAGACCATACGATGTTATTATGTGGTAAGACGCCACAGGGTAAGATGCCCATATGGTAAGAGACCATACAATGTTATTATGTGGTAAGACGCCACAGGGTAAGATGCCCATATGGTAAGAGACCATACAATGTTATTATGTGGTAAGACGCCACAGGGTAAGATGCCCATATGGTAAGAGGCCATACAATGTTATTATGTGGTAAGACGCCACGGGGTAAGATGCCATATCGTAAAAGACCATACGATGTTATTATGTGGTAAGACGCCATGGGGTAAGATGCCATATGGTAAAAGACCATACGATGTTATTATGTGGTAAGACGCCACAGGGTAAGATGCCCATATGGTAAGAGGCCATACGATGTTATTATGTGGTAATATGCCACAGGGTAAGATGCCCATGTGCATGAATATGAACCAGGGAAAATGAAAAGAAGTTAATGAATAACCAGCAAGCTTACTCAACTATGATTTCGTACATTTACTGTTATAGCTATAAGACTGATGATGCTTATAAGATGATGATGTATAAGATGATGATGTTATATGATGATGATGTATAAGATGATGATGTTATATGATGATGATGTATAAGATGATGATGTATAAGATGATGATGCTTATATGATGATGATGTATAAGATGATGATGCTATAAGATGACGATGCTTATAAGATGATGATGTTATATGATGATGATGTATAAGATGATGATGTATAAGATGATGATGCTTATATGTTGATGATGTATAAGATGATGATGTATAAGATGATGATGTATAAGATGATGATGCTTATATGATGATGATGTATAAGATGATGATGCTATAAGATGACGATGCTTATAAGATGATGATGTATAAGATGATGATGTATAAGATGATGATGCTTATATGATGATGATGTATAAGATGATGATGCTATAAGATGACGATGCTTATAAGATGATGATGTATAAGATGATGATGTTATATGATGATGATGTATAAGATGATGATGTATAAGATGATGATGCTTATATGATGATGATGTATAAGATGAAGATGCTATAAGATGATGATGCTATAAGATGACGATGCTTATATGATGATGATGTATAAGATGACGATGCTTATAAGATGATGATGTATAAGATGATGATGCTATAAGATGACGATGCTTATGTGATGATGATGTTATAAGATGATGATATTTATGAAATGATGATGCTCATATGATGAAGATGTTATAAGATGGTGATAATTATAAGATGATGATTTTAATCATTCATGTCAAGAATTAATGACTATATGCATGGCTATGAAACAGGGACATTGGAGTGTCCGGGGTGTATAGGCATTAGAGGAATGTTGGGTAAAGACCCACTACTCTATTGATTTTCTTCCCACAGTATGGTATACCGTGCGGAAACGTCCTATCTTATTGGTAGGTTTGAGGTGAACCTAGAGGGGCAGCGACTAGTTTGTCTGCCGTGTGTATGCAGCACCAAGAGGGGCTTGTTAGAGCCGTTATACTGCTCGTAGGAACCAAGTGGCAAATCGTAAGGTGATACGATGTGGATTGTGGTGGACTCTAGTAGTCACCATGTCATCGAGGTTGAGGTTGTGCATGCCTCACTGAAACGTGTATACGTTATGTTTAATCTTGGTGAGACTTGTCTGTGACAGCTCATGATGTTGGAGTACCAACAAGTGAGTCATCAAGTCGTCGTTGATTCGATCTGGGAATCCATGTATTTGGGATGCAATGGGTTTATTGCATGTCCTTTCAAGTTTGAAACTCTGAGGAGTCTCGATTGTTTGTTTATGACCAGGATATGGTTCTTGGGATATCCAGAGGTGGACATCTTATGAGATATCTTTTGTGTGAATCTGTGGCCGTGAGTTGCCCAATTTGAGTTGCAATGATGCGACTGCTCCTTCGATAGAGGAGGTTTGAGAGTGGAAACCAGGTTTGGTGTGTGTACACCGTGGAATACTAGTGTTTCCCTCGTAACGATGTATGTTAGACATCGTGAGTCATGATAAGAGATGTCATTGAATGATATCTACGATGGAATCGGGAGCGATTCGGATCCTCGCAGTTTCAGTTGACTAACTGCTTTTGGATTGTTAGCGTGGGTTGCGCTGACGCTTTTTGACGTTATGATGGATTTGGAAGTCTATTCCACTTCAGGGTTGACACGAGGTCAACGTCCCCACGGTTGAGGTGTCATTCAGGATGCGTTCTTACTGGTTGTATTAGAACGAAGGATGATTGTCCGATCTACAGTCGTAAGTATCGGTTGTTTTGCAGTCATGAGGGACTGACTTTTGGGATGACCCGCATCGAGGTACGTTTGCCTCTTGGGTGATATATTGGTTTTGGGTAAGTCGCCCTGTTTCAGAGTTGATGTGAGGTAAGTATCCTCGCGTTTATTAAGACGATTCTGATATGGTCAAGAATCGAGGTTATGGCTTCATGTTGTTGTGTAGCCTGGGTGTTATGTGATACACCGGTACTAATTTCGAGGACGAAATTCTTTTAGTGGGGGATATTGTGATGACCTGGGATTGGAGATGTTAATCCCGGAGTGTTAATAACCCCTAAAGATGTTTTACGTAGCGATTTGGAGTTTAATCGCGATGTTGGGCCTTCTGGGCTCGTTTATTTGGGTAGTTGGGATCGTTGGATCCCGAGGATGAGATTGTATTCACATTACGGTGTAAAACCTAAGAGTTGGGTTTTTAATGTGTCTCGGAATCTCGGGTGCTTGCGTGAGCACCGGTAGGGGGTTTTGGGGTTAGAGAGAGAGTTTTTGAAAACAGATGATTTTTAATGAATCACGATGTATTTGTGGGGCTATTAGTATTTCGGGGTATTTTGCTATAAATACAAGTTGAACCCGAGATTTTAGAATTAAATTCATTTTCAGCCCACTTTTCCTTCTCTCTCTCTCTCCCGCGCGACAGCCATTCCCGACCTCCCCTGCCCCCGCCGCTTCAGGCGCCTTGATGTGACTAGAAATAGACACATCTATTGCGCTTAATTGTCTACGATTTGGTATATTTTGATGGATAAATTGATACATATGCTACCTAATCGTATATTTGTGTAAATGTAGGGAAAAGTGAAGAAATCAAGCTAAAATGATGAAAGAAGCAATAAAGTTGAAGAAAAGAGGAAAAAACCGGAATCAAAGACACATGTTGCTCCTTTCTCCTCAAATTTCTATGTATTCCAGCCAAGTTTTGGGAATGTGGTCCATATAAAAGTTGTAGAACTTTGAGTTATCTTCGCGTGGACAGCTGACTCGTCGAATTCGGAGTTCGTATGTGAAAGTTATGGCCAAAATACAAAACTCGCCAGAAAAATGATGGACAGGCGTAATTACGCCATTCACAGGCGTAATTACGCCAACGCTACGGCATGTCTAGGCGTAGCTACGCCATTATACGCGTAATTACGCCTGAAGACTTTTGGAAAATTAAAAAACTTGATTTCTTTCCTTCCCACATGGATTCTAACCTACTCCATCAGCCTCCCAATACATATATACTCGAAATTCAGACCTTTTAACCATCTAGATAGTTAGGGTAGAGTAGTTTAGGATAGTTTTATAATTTTTCTCTCAATTTTGTTGAAGAACGCTACGAAGATCGAAGCGAAGGCGGGATTGACACCTCGACGAGCGGAGATTGGATTAGTTTTCTTTCCCTTGTTTTTATTTATTGCTTTATCTTAGATTATGTCTAGCTAGTTTTAATTCTTGGTTGAGGAAGACAAATCCTTGGATTTATTTATCTTGGGGAGATTCTTACGCTTTAATTATCAATTTTATTGAGTATCAAGAGTTTTTCTGATTTTATTGATATGATTGTTGTGTTTGTTTATTGGATTGACAACCTAATAACTTGCATGAAATCTAACGCTAAATTAGATATCAAATACGGAATCGTTTGATCCCTCTAATTTACGAAGCAACTAAGATTAATTAAATTCCGCTTGTGAGTTTGTTAAATTCTTAGGAAGAACACTTGACTAGATTAAACATAGACGCTTGGATTATATTGTTTAGCTTCATCGATCTCACTAGTTCATATGCTATCATCAATTTAAATCTTAATCGCTTGTATTTTGATTGATTGTTTGATAAGGGTTAAACTAGAACGCTTGGGCTACTTAACTACACGTAAGGTGAGATAGGACTTTGATTATTGGATTAAACACCAACGATGAATATTCATATGAAAAATTGAGTCTTTTGTGAATCGATGAAATAGATGATAATTCCAAGGAAGAGTCGACCGATACCAAGAATAACTTTCGTTACTTTAATCTTTAGTTTTAATTTTAATTAGTATAATTCATTCACAACCCCATCTTTTATTCTTTTGATTTTGATTTTCATTAACACAAAGACTCACACCTCCTCGTGGGATCGATCCCTACTCACGCTACTACATTATTGTTATCAATCTTGAGGATTGAGTGGGGTTAATTTGGGCGTACACGATAAGCGCACACCAAATTTTGGCGCCGTTGCCGGGGAGGCGTTGTATATTTTTGTGTTAATATTTTCTGTTTTTTTTTCTCTATTTCGTTTTATTTCTTTCTTTCCCCCACACCGCTACTCTTGTTTGTTCGTGCTTACAGGTTGATTTCTTAAAAATTGGATCTTTTCATGGAGGACTATAGGCGACTAGACGAATTGGCGTATCTTGTGCACCAACTTGGCGTAGGGAGTGGACAAAGAACATACAACTCAAGTTGGAGTGATCATCCCAATCTCAACTATGACAATCAATGGATGAGCCCACCTCCACCTTACATGCAGTCCTATCTACCGCCATACATACCACAATATTCGCCATGGCCGCAACAACCTCAATATCATACCCCTGGTGAGTCTTTAGAGGATCTTCTTTCAAAACTTAATGATAGTACTTTGCAATTTCAACAGGAATTCAGGGCTAGCACTCAGAATTTGGGTAACCAAATGGAGCAAATAATAAGATCAGCCGATCGGATAGCAGCACAAAAGGAGACCATGATTGCATTCGAATCATGGAGTGATGAAGAAGAGGAGACTATGGAGAAGGTGGTACTGATGCCACCCGAGCTAGAAGTGGAGATACATGTGCCAATAGAAGAAAAGGAGCTTGTATATCCTACAACTCCGCAAGGTAAGTTTCCAACTGAGAGCTATGTTGAATACTTAGATGAATCAAGTGATGTGGAAGAGGAGTCGGCGATAGAGTACTGTGTTGAAATGGATCATTGGGACTATTTTTTCGAAGACAACACCTTGGACAGTGGCAAAGAGGTAGAAACTCCAGAAACGATGGTACTGATGCCATCAATACTTGAAGAACAAACAGAGGTCGATGTGGATAACAAGGAATCTTACCAGAATGAGATTCCCAAAGGCGAGCATAGGGGACGACAAGTTAAAGGATGCCATGAGGTAGATCTTGATCGACCTCAACTGACTTCTTTGGAGGAAGGCGACATAGTGAAAAGACAAAAACCCTCCAAGAGGTTCAAGGCAAATAGGCATCGTCTTAAGCGAGAAGATTGGCGTCGGGCCACCGACATTAAACAGATGCGCTGCTTGGGAGGCAACCCAAGGGGAGTTAGTTTCCTTTCTCCCTTTTACTTTTATTTTTTATTGCTTTAGTAGTTAGACTTTTCTCTTTTCTTGTATTTTTGCCTTACATTGGGGACAATGTAAGATTTAAGTATGGGGGAGGGATTAGTGGTGTGTTATTGCTTTTATATTACAAAAATAAAAAAAAAATCGAAAAATTTGAAAATTTTGAGCTCATAGTTAGTAATGAACACATGCTTAGATTCACTAGCCCATGATGAAACCTAATTGAGATCATGCATGCTTTTGAACATAGGTGAATTGTTAACTTTTGAACACTTTGAACTCTAATGCAAAGTTTACTTTAACTTAGTAGTTGAATATTTTGAGCACATTATTGTCATGGCTTGTGAAGTGTGCATAGTTTAGTGAAGATTGTGTGAACTTTGTAATAGTCTTAAGAAGTCTCTAATACATGCTAGAACTTAACTACATGCTCTTTGAGGCATATGTCTAGACTACTTGCAAACATGAAAGTGATATAGGCAATCTTTGATGCGTTTGAGCCTTTCAAGCCTACCATGTAAATAAAATCAATCTCTAGTACCCTTTTTTGAGCTTTAATGCAGAAGAATGGTAGTGGTAGTATGCTAAGCATACTAAAGACCCCCATTCAACATTTCTTGACTAGCTTATCATCCTACCCTTTTAGCCTAAATATGATTTCAATCCATACCTTTTAAGGGAGTATGATGTATTTCATTCAAATGCACTTGGGAATCATTGAAGTATATTTGTGAACTTTATTGTCAAAAGAATGAAATACATGAAAGAAAAGGAATGCCTTGAGGAAATAGATAAAAATATGACTCCAAGGGGAGCCAAGGCACAAAAGAAGAAAAATGTTGAAACAAAAGTTGAAAAATTCAAGCAAGAAGAGAAGCTTTTAGTGTGCATATCATCATACTCTCTTACTTGATATATCCTTACCTTTCTTTCATAAGCCAATACCTAGGCCACACTACAAGCTAATAAAGACCTACTTGATTTATGTTTGCAAAGTGGCTAAGATAGTGGAGAAAAGTGTGCAAGTGAGCTTATACTTGTGTTAGTGTATGACTTGAACTATTGTGGGTTTACTTCTTTTGGATCTATAATTTGTACATGACACTTGTTTATGACCACCCACACACGTTCACTACTTTGTTGGGTACGAATTGTTTAGGGATTGAACTTGTTCCATTATTAACTTTTCACCGCCTTTCATTACTGTGCATGTTAAAATGGTTGAGGCATAAAAGTGAGGACAAGTTAGTTTGTTATGATGCTATGAGCCAAGCAAAAAAATATTGTAGTTTTGTCTGATTTACTCGAGGTCGAGTAAAGATTAAGTATGGGGGTGTTTGATGTGACTAGAAATAGACACATCTATTGCGCTTAATTGTCTACGATTTGGTATATTTTGATGGATAAATTGATACATATGCTACCTAATCGTATATTTGTGTAAATGTAGGGAAAAGTGAAGAAATCAAGCTAAAATGATGAAAGAAGCAATAAAGTTGAAGAAAAGAGGAAAAAACCAGAATCAAAGACACATGTTGCTCCTTTCTCCTCAAATTTCTATGTATTCCAGCCAAGTTTTGGGAATGTGGTCCATATAAAAGTTGTAGAACTTTGAGTTATCTTCGCGTGGACAGCTGACTCGTCGAATTCGGAGTTTGTATGTGAAAGTTATGGCCAAAATACAAAACTCGCCAGAAAAATGATGGACAGGCGTAATTACGCCATTCACAGGCGTAATTACGCCAACGCTACGGCATGTCTAGGCGTAGCTACGCCATTATACGCGTAATTACGCCTGAAGACTTTTGGAAAATTAAAAAACTTGATTTCTTTCCTTCCCACATGGATTCTAACCTACTCCATCAGCCTCCCAATACATATATACTCGAAATTCAGACCTTTTAACCATCTAGATAGTTAGGGTAGAGTAGTTTAGGATAGTTTTATAATTTTTCTCTCAATTTTGTTGAAGAACGCTACAAAGATCGAAGCGAAGGCGGGATTGACACCTCGACGAGCGGAGATTGGATTAGTTTTCTTTCCCTTGTTTTTATTTATTGCTTTATCTTAGATTATGTCTAGCTAGTTTTAATTCTTGGTTGAGGAAGACAAATCCTTGGATTTATTTATCTTGGGGAGATTCTTACGCTTTAATTATCAATTTTATTGAGTATCAAGAGTTTTTCTGATTTTATTGATATGATTGTTGTGTTTGTTTATTGGATTGACAACCTAATAACTTGCATGAAATCTAACGCTAAATTAGATATCAAATACGGAATCGTTTGATCCCTCTAATTTACGAAGCAACTAAGATTAATTAAATTCCGCTTGTGAGTTTGTTAAATTCTTAGGAAGAACACTTGACTAGATTAAACATAGACGCTTGGATTATGTTGTTTAGCTTCATTGATCTCACTAGTTCATATGCTATCATCAATTTAAATCTTAATCGCTTGTATTTTGATTGATTGTTTGATAAGGGTTAAACTAGAACGCTTGGGCTACTTAACTACACGTAAGGTGAGATAGGACTTTGATTATTGGATTAAACACCAACGATGAATATTCATATGAAAAATTGAGTCTTTTGTGAATCGATGAAATAGATGATAATTCCAAGGAAGAGTCGACCGATACCAAGAATAACTTTCGTTACTTTAATCTTTAGTTTTAATTTTAATTAGTATAATTCATTCACAACCCCATCTTTTATTCTTTTGATTTTGATTTTCATTAACACAAAGATTCACACCTCCTCGTGGGATCGGATTTTGCGGAAGTGCGCCGATCCCCAATTTCTAGGGTTCTTCGATTTTGGTCCGATTTCTTCCGATTTTCGTTTGGGTAATCTTCCTAACCCCTTTTCCATGCTTGTGATGTATTTCCCTGCCTAATTGTGATTTTATTTCGAATTTCATGTGGATTTGGTTCGAAAATTCTTGTTGTTAGGCGTGTGGTTTTGGTTCGAAATTTGTGGCTTATGGTTCGAATTTTTGCCCTATTTGGTGAGGGTTTGATTTCGAATTTTGGGGGTTTTGGCTATGGGTTGATGATTCATGTTAGGGATCGCCTATTACATGTTTTAGATGATTTATGATGCTTGGTTGGGTTCGAATTGTGATGCTGGGGTTCGAATTATTGAAGGTGTTCTTGGGCAATTTTTCGATATGTCGCATTCGTTTTCCCTCCCTGCATGTACCCTGCCCCGGGTCTTTTAAATGATTTATTGTCGTGTGTTGACAATATTTTGAGGGTGATGGGTGTGCTTGAGCATTGGTTGCATGTTCGTAAATAATCGTGAATTATTTATCGTGTTAGCACATCATTCCTCGGGGCATGGAACTCGAGCAAGGTTTGGCTCGGACTTCGAGGATTTAAGGTACGTTTAGCGTACGAGCATAACTTAAATGATGTTTTACAAGTATGATGCATGATTTAAAATACATGAAATGTTTTACTATGATGGCACCGTGACTTGGTTACGTTATGTTGATTCACATGGTGAAATGTTTGGTGCCGCTATGAAGCGAGCAAATGATGGGTGTGGTCGCTACGGAGCGAACACCAGTAGTATGACGCTACTTTGAAGTAAGAAATGAAAATGTGGTATCACCAGTAGTATGACGCTACTTTGAAGTAAGAAATGAAAATGTGGTATTGATTAGATATCTAGGATATCTGTATTTTATTCCCTATTGGTAATAAATAGGAACAGAGACGTAGTTAATCAAAGAAGTGATTAACTAGTATCGGAAGTTAAGGAAATCTCAATATGATATCTAGAATTATGATAATTGCTAGATAAAGAAAGATGTTATGAAATGTTGTTAATTCGAAACTGGTTAGGGTTAACCAATATGATGATTAACTGCATATTCAGGATTTGATGATTTATCTGTTTTGAGAACAGGGTTATTACAGTGGTACGCTAGGATGAGGATGATACCATCCAGGCAGTGTCACATATGTTCCACAATATTTACATTTTTTTTGTAAATTATGTATTATGTCATTATGATTATGAAATTGTGGAATTGGTATGCTCACCCCGTTGGGGGCTGTCTCTGTTGGGACAGGTGAACAGGTACATCGATGGCTTTGGAGATGAGCTCGAGCTGTTGATTGGATGTACTCCCAGGATTGTGGTACCAGGGCTTGATGGAGCACGGTATCGTATAGAGTACCTATATATATATATACCCATGATGGTTATACACATATTTATGATGCTCGCATGTGAGCACGATTATACTTGTACATGGGTTGTATATAAAGGCATGAGCCTTTCTCTCTTCCATTTGAGGTTGCATGCAATTAGAGGTAGAATTGCTAAAGGTTAAGAGAGTCATTAGTGTATGTGGGTGTTGAAACCCACTTTTGTTGCCATATGTGTGGTGTCTTCCCTGGCTGGGAATTTACTTGGTATTGCTGTATTCTGATGAGTATTATGTTTTCCCTGGCCGGGAATTATGTTATGTGTTGTACTTTTATTTCGGGATAGCTCTATTTATGGGGAGACTCTGCCCAAATTTTTATAAAAGTCCACAATGTAAAAAGTGGTGTAATGGGCGAACTCTATGAGTCTCTTGTTGTTAGGATGATGAACTTATAACATTGAATGTTAAAGAAAACTTTGTAATTGCCATTCATTGGTAAAGTATCATCGGAGTTCCCGAATGATTTTATGGAAAGCATGTGCCACACATAATGATTAATACACTAATCAAGGGTTAAGTATAAGGGGTCCTTACACTTTCCAATAACAACTGCCAGTACACTCAACCATTCTTAATAACATAGTTAAACATACATCATCATCATCATATCATTAAGATCATCATCTTATAAGCATCATCATCTTATAAACATCATCATCTTGTAAACATCATCATCTTATATGCATCATCATCTTATAAACATCATCATCTTGTAAACATCATCATCTTATAAGCATCATCATCTTATAAGCATCGTAATCTTATCATATACGTCATCGTAAACATCATATCATATTTACTCATCATAAGCATCATCATCATAAACTTACTTATCATAATCATCATCATAAACATCGTAAATACTTATGCAACCATTGCGTAATCATAGTATAGGAATGTGTTACCGTCCGATGCCCGTACCTTAATTCCCAAAAGTGGAGAAGTTGGAGAACTTTATCTCCTTGATGTTGTGGGTACCTGGATGGTTCTACACATTCATACAAATCAATATTAGAAGCTAAACAATTGCCAAATACCAAAAATTCAACAAAAAACATCATTTTCCACTTTTTAAACAGCGGCGATCGATCGCTTAAAATGTGGCGATCGATCGCCTATAGCGATTTTTGCTACTGGCCTTCGGCGATCGATCGCCTCATACAGGGCGATCGATCGCCACCTGCTGGTGCGCAATTTTTCACCATTTTTGAGCATTTTTCAAGCTCCATCTTATACCCTTAAAACAATACTTTCCTACAACACCAACATCATCATAACTCACTAAAACCCAGATAAAACACTTCAAAAATCATACCCCAACAACATACAACACATACTCAAAACAAACCCACATAAATCACTTCAAAATCATCCCATTTCAAATCCAAACATCATAAAAACTTTAGGAAGGGTTCCATACCTCTTGAAGACTCCAAATCTTAACAAAAATCCCACAAACAAAAGTTTTGTGGAGCCTTCCTTCTCCTTCCTTGGTGAATTTCGAAAATGGGGAATGTGTACGGTTTGAGAGTGAAATTTGGGGGTTTAGAGTGTAAAGGGTAAAGTGAGTTGGGTAAAGTGGGGAAAGGGTTATAAAGTTAATTAAAATTGTACCCCACCAATTAACATGATGTATAAAATACCCCAACATGGTATTTTAAAAGCATTTACAAAAATGCATTAAACTTCCACTAAAATCATACTTTCCTCATAATTGACAATCAATACAATTAAACATGTTAACACTTCATTACCCATCACATAAATCAATTACCATGATAATTAATCACATAACCATCATTAATGCCCAAAATGCATATAATTAATTTCGGGGCATCACAATACTCCCCTACTTATAAGATTTCGTCATCGAGCACTTACCCAAAATGAAACTAAACATAAATAACATACCAGAAAAGTTCCGGGTAATGTTGCACGATATGCCGTTCCGTCTCCCACGTAGCCTCCTCGACACCCCGACGATCCCACTGAACTTTGACCATCGGTATAACTTTGCTTCGTAATCTGTGATCCTCACGATCCAGAATTCT
This sequence comes from Haberlea rhodopensis, assembly GCA_907163345.1. Classification (NCBI taxonomy): domain Eukaryota; kingdom Viridiplantae; phylum Streptophyta; class Magnoliopsida; order Lamiales; family Gesneriaceae; genus Haberlea; species Haberlea rhodopensis. Next base: position 21,857 of record CAJQUN010000455.1, on the reverse strand, counting down.
GACTGGTCGTTCTACGTAGGATACATCTGAGTCCAACTGCACTTCAGTAGGCTGTAATACATGAGATGGATCTGGCTCATACTTCCGCAACATAGAGACATGAAAGACATCATGAATACCAGATAAAGATGGCGGTAGAGCTAAACCGTAGGCCAATGTACCAATACGCTGCAATACCTCATACGGCACAACATACCTCGGAGATAACTTCCCCCGCATACCAAAACGAACTACACCCCTGAAGGGTGAAATTTTTAAGAAGACCTTGTCTCCTACTTGGAATTCTAGCGGTCGCCGTCGCTTATTGGCATAGGCTGCTTGCCTATCCTGAGCCGCTTTCATCTTTTGGCGTATCAACTTAATCTTTTCTTCCATATCCTTTATCATATCCGGTCCTCCGACCGCTTTACTAGTCAAGCCCTCCCAACACAGCGGTGACCTACAACGTCGTCCATAAAGAGCTTCAAAAGGGGCCATTTGAATGCTCGCCTGATAGCTGTTATTATAGGAGAACTCCACCAATGGTACTGCATCCTGCCATGGAGTATCAAACTCAAAAACACATGCCCTCAACATGTCTTCGAGCGTCTGAATGGTACGCTCTGTCTGGCCATCTGTCTGGGGTGATACGCTGTACTCAGTCTCACCTCTGTGCCCAAAGCTGTCTGGAGACCCTCCCAAAAATGTGAAGTAAACCTTGGGTCTCTGTCAGACACAATCGAGACTAGAACACCATTCAACCTCACCACATCCCGTACATATAATTGGGTCATCTTTAGATACGTGAAAGTCATACAGTAAGGGATGAAATGACCTACCTTCGTCAGCCTATCCACGATCACCCAGATCGCATCAAATCCAGAGGCCGTCCTTGGCAAGTGGGTCACGAAGCCTATAGATATGTGCTCCCACTTCCATTCAGGTACCTCTAAGCTCTTCAGATCGCCACCAGGCCTCTGCCTTTCTGCCTTTACCTGCTGGCAGATCAAACATCTTTTGACAAAAGCCAGCCAGGATCCGTCACATGTGTTATAGCCTTCTGAGGTGCAGTTAGATTCCGATATATTCTATGAGGAACGACCAGTCAGGATTCTGGATAGGGCTGATCGCAGACTCCGGAACAAAGTTATACCGATGATCAAGGTTCAGTGGGATCACAGGGGTGTCGAGGAGGCCACGTGGGAGACGGAGCGGCATATGGTGCAGCACTACCCGGAACTATTTTCTGGTATGTGATTTATGTTTAGTTTCGTTTGAGTAAGTGCATGCGATTTCGGGGTTGAAATCTTATAAGCAGTGGAGTATTGTGATATCCCCGAAATAATTATATGCAAATTGGACAATAATTATGTTTACGTGATTATTTATGGTGTTAATTAATTTAGTGTTGGAATTAATTAATCTTGGTGAAATGCTTAGTCACATGGTATGCGTGACCCAGTTGTGCATTTCAGGGTGCATGTTATGCATGTTGGGGAATTGGGGGTTATCATGATTTTATGTGATTATTGATAATTAAATGGTCAAGCATGGAATTAATTGGAATTTTGGTGCACTTTGATAAAATGCTTATAAAATATCATGTTGGGGTATTTTATACATCATAATTAATGGGGTACATGTTTACTTATAACCCCTTATTACCCCATTACCCCACTTTACCCGCCACTTTACCAATTCCCCCCAAATCATTCCTCCAAACCCTATTCCCTTCCATTTTCGATTTTGGCAATAAAGTGGAGGAGAAATCCTTCCAAAAGCTTTGTTTGTGAGATTATTGGTAGGATTTGGAGTCCTCAAGAGGTATGGATACCTCCTTGGTGTTTTAATGGTGTTTTGTTTCGATTTGAAATGGTTTTGGAGTTTTTGAAATGGGTTTGTTTTGGGTTGGTATGGTTGGATGTTAGATTTTTGGTTGTTTAAAGGTGTTTGTTGAAGGTTTATAGTGTTTTTTATGTTATGGGTGAGTTGGTGTAAGTGTTGGTGAAGATGGGGAAGAAATTTTTGGAGCAAAAATGGTGATTTTCGTAGCCCAGGCAGCGGCGATCGATCGCCCGAAGCGAGCGATCGATCGCGCGCCACCAGTGCTCTCCAGTAGCGGTTGGCGATCGATTGCCACTTTTGGGCGATCGATCGGTGAGGCTGGCGATCAATCGCGCCAAATGTGGCGATCGATCACCGAAGACAGAAAATTTTGGCAGCGGGCAGAGAGGTCTCGCGATCGATCGGGCCCTCGCCGTGATCGATCGCGAGACCCAAAAAAATGTGTTTATGGATATTTTTGTGGAATTTTTGATATTGGACTATTATTGGCTCCTAATATTGGTTTTTGTGAATGTGTAGAACCATCCCAGGTGGCCACACAGCTTACGAGATAAAGTCCACGACACAACACATTTTGGGACTAAAGTACGTAGTGAGACGTACGGGCATCGGACTGTAAAACGTATTATTACGTATTGAATTGGTTATGCACTATGGTTGCACACATGGAATTAATTATGCATTGTGGTTGCATACATGGTTTTGGTTATGCATCATGGATTGCATACATGGTTTGGTCCTGCATTGTGGTTGCATGTGTATATTGGATGCATTGGTGCATGGAATTGTGAGTCGAGATTATATTCCAGTGATGGAGAATACTTGCCGCCAGTGGCGTAGCGATGTGAATACTTGTCGCTGTCATACCGTAGCGATGAGAGAATATTTGCCGCTAATATGAAGCGAAGAACACGACCGCTATCATATTTATAGCGAGGGATATTAGTGCTGCTGATATTGTCTAAGCGAGGGGTATTTCCGCAGTCATTTTAACGCGAGGGGTATTATGCCACTGATATAATACGACTTGGAAATTGAACACGGTGTACATGGAATGGATGCATGTCATGACATACATTATTGGTAATATAATCCATTGATTATGATTGTGGTAGAGGGACAACCAAAGGGAGATTATAAATGTATTAAATACAGGAAGTGAATTGTATTTACGGTTTATGCATTTGAATTACAATCATATTATTGTGAATATGGTTTATATACATGCTCATGGTTTTGGGGTTGTTCCTGTAGGTACTTTTGGGCGGACGGGTTAAGGCGGGTTGATGCGGTGATCCAGTGAGGAGTGCTTTTAGCATAGCTGGCTTAATTCTTTTGTATAGTCTCTACTCTAGGAGTAGTGTAAAACTATAGGATTAACATTCTTTTGGTAGGGAATGTAATTAATCCCTTTTGGAAATTTTATTTTGGCCTGTAATCGTAATGGCTCAAGGCATCAACACGAACTTTATATTCATTAGATGCATGTTAGCTCTATTTACCCCTTTAATCCGCACTTAAGGAAGTAGGGTCCTTACATAGTGCAATCCTCCAAAAGAATCTACCATAAAAATTGAAAGATCCAGGGAGTTTTACTATTGCTTGTATTATTGGTAGTTCTACATTCAATAAGGCATTATGTGATTTATGTGAAAGTATTAATTTAATGCCTTTATCTGTTTTCAGGTATTTAGGGCTTGGAGAAGTAAAGCCTACTACAATCACATTGAAATTGGCGGATAGGTCTCTTACATATCCTAGAGGATAATTGTAGATGTGCTTGTGAAGGTGGACAAATTTATTTTCCCTGCAGATTTTGTGGTTCTAGACATGGAAGAAGATGTAGATGTTCCATTAATTTTGGGGAGACCATTCTTAGCAACAGGCAGGGCACTTATCGATGTCCAAAGAGGAGAATTATCCTTGAGAGTTGGAGGAGAAGAAGTCATGTTTAATATTTACAAGGCTCTCAAGGGACCTGACAAGGTAAGCACTTGCAAGTTTTTGGATGTTATTGACTCATGTGTGCATAACTTTGAAGTAGGAACAATACCTGAGGATCCATTGGAAAACTGCATGGTCAACTCCATTATGCAAGTAGATGCAACTGAATCTGATCTTTCTGAGCAAGTTGAAGCAATTAAGAGCTTGCATAAGGAGAACAACACTGCTGGAATAGAGGAAGATGTACGAGATACATCAGTCAAAGAAGATACAAAGCCGAGCTCGGAATTGAAAGAACTACCTGCCCACCTTACTTTTGCCTTCTTGGGTGAGAATTCAACATACCCGGTAATTATATCTTCATCTATTTGTTCTTTAGAGAAAGATAAATTATTACGTGTATTGACGACATTTAAATCTGCTTTGGGTTGGTCAGTTTTCTGATATCAAGGGGATTAGCCCGTCTTTATGCATGCATAAAATACTTATGGAGGATTCCTTCGTTCCCTCCATTGATCATCAAAGGTGGTTGAATACAACAATGAAGGAGGTAGTAAAAGCAGAAGTGCTTAAATTGTTAAATGCTGGGATTATTTATGCTATTGCAGATAGTGCATGGGTCTCCCCAGTACAGGTTGTGCCAAAGAAAGGAGGGATGACAGTGGTAAGAAATGCAATTAAGGAGTTGATCTCAACTCGAACTGTGACGGGGTGGCTAGTTTGCATTGACTATAGGAAACTCAATAAGGCCACAAGGAAGGACCACTTCCCTCTTCCATTTATTGATCAGTTGCTCGATAGGTTAGCCGGTTATTGTTATTACTGTTTCTTAGATGGCTATTCAGGGTACAATCAAATTGCCATAGACCCCGAGAATCAAGAGAAGGCAACATTTACTTGTCCATATGGCACTTTTGCGTTTAGAAGAATGCCTTTTGGTTTATGCAATGCACCTGCTACCTTTCAACGGTGCATGATGGCGATATTTTCAGATATGGTGGAGGAGATCCTAGAAGTCTTCATGGATGACTTTTCGGTATTTGGTTCCTCTTTTGACCATTGTTTGCATAACCTATCTCTTGTGTTACAGCGCTGCCAAGAAAAGAACCTCGTGTTAAATTGGGAGAAATGTCACTTTATGGTGCAAGATGGTATTGTCCTTGGCCATATGGTGTCATCTCAAGGACTTGAAGTAGATCGAGCAAAAGTTGTTGCAATTGAAAAGCTTCTACCTCCGAACAATGAGAAGGCTATTAGGAGCTTCCTTGGACATGCCAGGTTTTATCGCAGTTTTATAAAGATTTTTCTAAAATAGCTAAGCCCTTGTGTAATTTGTTAGAAAAAGACTCACCTTTTGTCTTTGATGATTTGTGTTTGCAGGCATTTAACAGGTTAAAGAAAGCACTTATATCAGCACCGATTATCAGAGTGCCGGATTGGAAGGAGCCATTTGTTTTAATGTGTGATACCAGCGACTATGATGTCGGAGCAGTATTGGGCCAAAAGAGAGACAAGATTTTTCGGGCAATTTACTATGCAAGTAGAACTCTTAATGGAGCCCAACAGAATTACACGACCACCGAGAAAGAGATGCTAGATGTGGTGTTTGCATTCGACAAGTTTAGAGCATATCTGATCGGGACAAAGGTCATAGTTTACACAGATCACGCAGCTATTCGTTATCTTTTTGCGAAGAAGGATGCAAAACCCCGGTTGATTCGATGGATCTTGTTGCTACAAGAGTTTGATTTCGAGATCTTGGATAAAAAGGGTAGTGAGAACCAAGTAGCAGATCACCTATCCCGTTTGGAGTTGGAGGATCAAATGGATCATGGAGTCATACAAGATAACTTTCCTGATGAACATCTCTTTGAGATAGGTACTAAAACCCCGTGGTTTACTGATTTTGCTAACTATTTGTCGTGTGGTATATTGCCTCCAGACTTATCAGCAAAGGAAAAAGTTCTTTCATGACGTGAAGAATTATTACTGGGATGAACCGTATGTATTCAGAAACTGTGCAGACCAAATTGTCAGGCGATGTGTAACTGAGGAGGAATCAAAAGAGATTCTAGAAAAGTGTCACTCAACACCTTATGGAGGACATTTTGGAGCATCAAGGACGGCAGCAAAAGTGCTTCAATCGGGTTTCTATTGGCCAGAGCTACAACGAGACAGTTATATTTTGGTCAAGACGTGTGATCGTTGTCAACGCATTGGTAATATTTCAAAACGCCATGAGATGCCGTTGACAAATATCTTGGAAATAGAAATTTTCGATGTATGGGGTATTGATTTCATGGGCCCTTTCCACCATCTTGTGGGCAGTCATATATTTTGCTAGCAGTGGACTATGTTTCTAAGTGGGTTTAAGCGATTGCCACATCAACTAATGATGTTCATGTCGTGGTTATGTTTGTGCAAAAGAACATCTTTACAAGGTTTGGCACTCCGAGATCGATTGTAAGTGATGAAGGGACCCATTTCTGTAACAAGGTCTTCAGTGCTTTGATGACGAAAAACACTATGAGGCATAAGATTGGATTGGCTTATCATCCACAGACGAATGGGCAAGCTGAAATTTCTAACCGAGAAATTAAGCTAATTCCTGAAAAGACGGTCAGTATCAACCGAAAGGATTGGGCCTTGAAATTGGATGATGCATTATGGGCATACCAAACTGCATTCAAAACGCACATAGGGATGTCCCCATATCGTCTGGTCTTTGGGAAAGCATGCCACTTACCGGTAGAGTTGGAGCATCGGGTTTTCTGGGCCATAAAGAAGCTAAACTTTTATTTGAAGGCTGCTGGTGAGCAATGGTTGCTACAGCTCACTGAAATGGATGAGTTTCGCAATGAAGCGTATGAAAATGCTAAAATTTACAAGGAGCGAACGAAGAATTGGCATGACAAGCAAATCGTGAGAAGAGAGTTCATTCCTGGTCAGAAAGTGCTTCTTTACAACTCTCGTCTCCGACTATTCACAGGGAAGTTGAAGTCACGCTGGTCTGGGCCGTTCACTATTGAGAAAGTGACCCCATATGGAGCAATTGAACTGAAATGCAATGACGGTCACACATTTCAAGCAAATGGGCAGCGTTTGAAGCATTATTTTGGGGAAGGAGTAAGAGACGTGGACCAGGTTCATCTGAGCGAGCCTATGTGAAGGAATGGAAGACAGTCGGGCTGAGGACTATAAACTAAGCGGTTTTTGGGAGGCAACCCAAATTCTGTATCCTTTATTTTTGTTTATTTTATTTTATATAAAAAAAAGAGGGCGTACGCCACACACAAAAATTTTGTTTTTGGAAAGCCGTAGCAGAGGCGTAACTACGCCTGTTTTTGGCGTAATTACGCCTGTCAAATTTTTCAAAAAATAAAAAATGTCGTAGCGTAGGCGTAACTACGCCTGTTTTTGGCGTAGTTACGCCTTCATTTTTTCAAAAATAAGAAGAGCTTGCATAAGAAGAACAACACTGCTGGAATAGAGGAAGATGTACGAGATACATCAGTCAAAGAAGATACGAAGGCGAGCTCGGAATTGAAAGAACTACCTACCCACCTTACTTATGCCTTCTTGGGTAGAATTTGACCTACCCGTTAATTATATATTCATCTCTTTGTTCTGTAGTGAAAGATAAATTATTATGTGTATTGAGAACACTTAAATATGATTTGGGTTGGTCAATTTCTGATATAAAGTGGATTAGCCCATCTTTATGCATGCATAAAATACTTATGGAGGATTCCTTCGTTCCCTCCATTGATCATCAAAGGCGGTTGAATCCAGCAATGAAGGAGGTAGTAAAAGCATAAGTGCTTAAATTGTTAAATGCTGGGATTATTTATACTATTTCAGATAGTGCATGGGTCTCCCCAGTACATGTTGTGCCAAAGAAAGGAGGGATGACAGTGGTAAGAAATGAAAATAATGAGTTGATCTCAACTCGAACTGTGACGGGGTGGCCAGTTTGCATTGACTATAGGAAACTCAACAAGGCCACAAGGAAGGACCACTTCCCTCTTCCATTTATTGATCAGATGCTCGACATGTTAGCCGGTTATTGTTACTACTGTTTCTTAGATGGTTATTCAGGGTACAATCAAATTGCCATAGACACCGAGGATCAAGAGAAGACACCATTTACTTGTCCATATGGAACTTTAGCATTTAGAAGAATGCCTTTTGGTTTATACAACGCACCTGCTACCTTTCAACTGTGCATGATGGCTATATTTTCAGATATGGTGGAGGAGATCCTAGAAGTCTTCATGGACAACTTTTCGGTATTTGGTCCTCTTTTGACCATTGTTTGTGATAAGTGTATTTTATACACTTATATTTCTTCTTATTTTGCATGGTTTAGTGGTAGTTTTCGATCAGAATTACGCTTTTGGTTTTGTTTTGTTTTGTCTTGCAGGAATCCAGGTAATTACATGATTTATGGACTAAAAGGGTGCAAATGGCGGAAAGATAGGATGAATTGAAGTCAAAAATCTACACTTTCCATCAAAGCATCAGGCGTAATTACGCCTGATTCAGGCGTAAAGATGCCTAAGCCACGGCATTTCAGAGTTTGAAGAAATTTCAGTAGACATAACTACGCCTCATTTAGGCATAGCTATGCCAAGGCTACGGCTTTTGATATTTTTTACATGCGTAAAGACGCCACTTTGTAGGTGTAATTACGCCAGTCACGTGGGAAGCCACATTTCTTGACACATCATCAGGTGTAGTTACGCCTGTTTTGAGACGTAATTAAGCCAAACGATTTTTGGTAATTTTTGAGGCTTTCCTTATCTGATGCACTGGGGTTGAAAAAGGGATTCACCAAGGGACAAAATATTATTAAGACTTACACGTTCAGAAATAGAGAGAAGGAGGCTAGGGTTGAATAAGGAAGAAATAAACGACGACGGCTGGGAGCAAAAAGTAGAGATTTCATCACGAGACGACGGCGTTCATCGGAGATCGATATATAGAGTCTAATTTGTTTTGTATCTCTGAACTTTTAACAATTTTTATGGAGTATTTAAACATGTCTATGTGTTTAATTAATTCTAGCATGAGCTAATTTTATTTTCTAGGAGACGATGTGGCTTGTTTAGAAACTACGCTTATTATGAATTGATTGAAGTATTTGAATTTCCGTATGGTTTGTTTATGTTTTCCTGTTCTTAATGCTTTTAATCTACTGGCCACGGATTGAATGATGTTATATTTGTGATCTATGACTCGGGAGAGGGGGTTGTGAATAGGACAGAAGGAATTCATATCGTGGTAGTTATATTGTTCGAGAGGCCTATAACTCCATAGAAGTCGTCAAAGGAATTACTGCGCTTTTATAATTGTTTGATAATTGATCTTAGATAGGGATATCAAGATTGATGTTAGATGATTACTTCTGCTTAACAGTCGGGAGAGGGAGTAGAAATAAATAAGAAATCTCGGCTAGTAAACTAGAAAAATCCATAACATGGAAATCAAGGAATGATAAGTGTAGTGGATGAACCAGTGAAATCGTACTCCTAGATTCATCTCTAATTGATTTCTTTTCAACCCAATATTTGATCATTGTTATTTAATTGATTTTTACTATTCGCATGACACTCAACCATTCGATTCTCTAAATAAAGCAAAGATTATTTTAATTCAGTACTTAGATTTAACTATTTATTCAATCTCTGTGGGTTCGACATCTTTTATACTAAAACTTGACTACCGTGCGCTTGCGGTAAAGGATAATTACGCAACAGTTTGCATAACCTATCTCTTGTGTTACAGCGCTGCCAAAAAAGAACCTTGTGTTAAATTGGGAGAAATGTCACTTTATGGTGCAAGAGGGTATTGTCCTTGGCCATAAGGTGTCATCTCAAGGACTTGAAGTGGATCGAGCAAAAGTGGTTGCAATTGAAAAGCTTCCACCTCCGAACAATGAGATGGCTATTAGGAGCTTCCTTGAAAATGCTGGGTTTTATCGCCATTATATTAAAGATTTTTCTAAAATAGCTAAGCCATTATGTAATTTGTTAGAAAAAGACTAACCTTTTGTCTTTGATGATTTGTGTTGGAGGCATTTAACAGGCTAAAGAAAGCAATTATATCAACATCGATTATCATAGTGCCGGACCGGAAGGAGCCATTTGTTTTAATGTGTGATGCCAGCGACTATGCTGTTGGAGCAGTATTGTGGCAAAAGAGAGACGAGATTTTTAGGGCAATTTACTATGCAAGCAGAACTCTTGATGGAGCCCAACAGAATTACACGACCACCGAGAAAGAGATGTTAGTTGCGGTGTTTGCATTCTACAAGTTTAGAGCATATCTGATCGGGACAAAGGTCATAGTTTACACAGATCATGCAGCTATTCGTTATCTTTTTGCAAAGAAGGATGCCAAACCCCGGTTGATTCGATGGATCTTATTGCTACAAGAGTTTGATTTCGAGATCTTGGATAAAAAGGGTAGTGAGAATCAAGTTGAAGACCACCTGTCATGTTTGGAGTTGGAGGATCAAATGGATCACGGAGTCATACAAGAGAACTTTCCTGATGAACATCTCTTTGAGGTAGGTACTAAAACCCCGTGGTTTGCTGATTTTGCTAACTATTTGTCGTGTGGTACATTGCCTCCAGACCTCAATTGTCAGCAAAGGAAAAAGTTCTTTCATGACGTCTAGAATTATTACTGGGATGAACCATATGTATTCAGAAGCTGTGCAGATCAAATTATCAGGCGATGTGTAACTGAGGAGGAAGCAAAAGAGATTTTAGAAAAGTGTCACTCAACACCTTGTGGGGGACATTTTGGAGCATCGAGGACGGCATCAAAAGTTTTTCAATCGGGTTTCTATTGGCCAGAGCTACATCAAGACAGTTATATTTTGGTAAAGACGTGTGATCGTTGCCAACGCATTGGTAATTTTTCCAAACGCCACGAGATGCCATTGTCAAATATCTTGGAAATAGAAATTTTCGATGTATGGGGTATTGATTTCATGGGCCCCTTTCCACCTTCTTGTGGGCAGTCATATATTTTGCTAGCAGTGGATTATGTTTCTACGTGGGTTGAAGCGATTGCCACATCAACTAATGACGTTCATGTTGTGGTTAAGTTTGTGCAAAAGAACATCTTTACTAGGTTTGGCACTCCGAGATCGATTTTAAGTGATGAAGGGACCCACTTCTGTAACAAGATCTTCAGTGCTTTGATGACGAAATACACTGTGAGGAATAAAATTGCATTGGCTTATCCACAGACTAACCGAGAAATTAAGCTAATTCTAGAAAAGACGGTCATTATCAACCGAAAGGATTGGGCTCTGAAATTTGATGATGCATTATGGACATACCGAACTACATTCAAAACTCCCATAGGGATGTCCACATATCGTCTGGTCTTTGGGAAAGCATGCCGCTTACCGGTAGAGTTGGAGCATCGGGCTTTCTGGGCCATAAAGAAGCTGAACTTTCATTTGAAGGCTGCTGGTGAGCAACGGTTGCTACAGCTCACTGGAATGGATGAGTTTCGCAATGAAGCTAAATGCTAAAATCTACAAGGAGCGAATGAAGAATTGGCATGACAAGCAAATCGTGAGAAGATAGTTCATTCCTGGTCAGAAAGTGCTTCTTTATAACTCTCGTCTCCGACTATTCCCAGGAAAGTTGAAGTCACGATGGTCTGGGCAGTTCACTATTGAGAAAGGGACCACTTATGGAGCAATTGAACTGAAATACAATGATGGTCAAACATTTCAAGCAAATTGGCAGTGTTTGAAGCATTATTTTGGGGAAGAAGTAAGAAACGTGGACCATGTTCATCTGAGCGAGCCTAAGTGAAGGAATGGAAGACAGTCGGGCTGAGGACTATAAACTAAGCGCTTTTTGGAAGGCAACCCAAATTCTGTATCCTTTATTTTATTTTATTTAAAAAAAAGGGGTTAACTACGCCTGTTTTTGGCGTAATTACGCCTGTTAGTTTTTCAAAAAAAAAGGAGTGTAGTAGGCGTAATTACGCCTCTCATGCGACGTAATTACGCCTTCAATATTTTAAGTTTGCATCTGCGGAAAAAGTTTCAAAATTTTCTCCTTCCCTTCAACCCTAACTCACGCCTCTTTCCACCAAAACGTCAATTCCCAACTTTTCTCTTCAATTCCTCTTAATTAAGCTATCCCACCTCTAAAATCTATACTTTTGTCGATTAATTGCAGGATTTTGGGAGTTCATTCATGCAAGGAAGCAAGTTTAGGGGGTTGCTAAGAGGTGGTCTTGCTTATCCAACAACATTCGAATTTTCTTCATATAAGGTTGGGTAGTATAATTCCTTCATGATTATTGAGCTTTTGCAAGAAAAGGTGGACATATTTTGTGTTATATAGATGTGGAGTTGAAGTGAGTGTGATAATTTTTGTGAAGTTGAATTGGGGGTGATAATTTTTGTGAATTGTGTTCTTGGAGTAGGTGTTGTGGGGTTGCATTAGCCAAGTTGGGTTATTCGTGACTTGGTTTATTGGAAGTGTATATGGCACCCAAAAAGAAACAAAAGGGGAGCACTTCCAAAGGAAAAGAACCCGCCTCTTCATCGGGGTCGTTTGACGCCCAAAAATTCTGGAATGTTGATGCTGAGAACAATTATAAGGAATTAGCTAGGCCTTGGATTAGTGAGCGTGGGTTTGACTTAACTGAGCCCCGACACCATGTAAGGACCCCCGTGCCCTTAACCCGGTATTTGTATATTAATCCAAGCATTTAGTGCATGTAATCAAACATGTAGGGGAAAAACCCACTTATCACCATAGCAAATCATGCATATAATAAAATTCTTTATATTATTCTGTATAATGTCTAGTTTTCCCCAACCAAGTCCATATACATATCATGCACCATTATAATACACTAACATATTCTCAGTTCACTTAGCAATTCAATAAATAATTGTGTGCAACTCATAAATGAAGATAGAAAGGCCCTTGCCTTTTTATACATGCCATATACACATAATATGTAAGGACACCCGTGCCCTTAACCCATTATTAATGTATTAATCAAAGCATTTAGTGCACGTAATCATACTTGTAGGGGGAATAACTGCTTATCACCATAGCAAATCATGCCAATAATAAAACTCTTTACATTATTCCATATAATGTCTAGTTTTCCCCAACCAAGTCCACATACATATCATGCACCATATAATACACTAAGTGTTCTCTGTTCATTTAGCAATTCAATAAATAATTGCGTGCACTCGTAAATGAAGAGAGAAAGGCCCTTGCCTTTTATACATGCCATATACACATAATAGTGCTCACATGCGAGCATCAAATAGGTATGTGTGTATCAAATGTATAAAATACGGTGCTCAATACCGTCACTGGTATTTCGATCCCTGGAAGCACCTCCGATCAATAGCTCGAGCTCATCTCCAAAGCCATCGATGTACCTAATCACCTGTCCCAACAGAGACAGCCCCCACACGGGGTGAGCATACCAATATCCCAAATCCAATAATCACAATAATACAATTCATAATTTACAAAAATATAAATGCTATGAAGTATAAAAGATGCTCCCTGGATGTAATCATCCTCATCCGGGATTTCATGTGCTGTCCCTATTCTCAAAACAACTGAAACCATCAAATTCCCAAATGTCAGTTAATCAATACATTGATTAACGAATCCATTTGCCACATACCGATATCAAAATCAATAATGTCGAATCATTAAACAATATTCATAGATATTCCATATATCTCACTTATGGTTCCATAGTTCTATTTCATTGCTCGCTCTACCATAGTGCCATTTCATTCCCACGCACGCTCAACTGCAGTGGCGTCATAATCGATGTTCGCTCAAAGGCGACAGCATACCAATCATTGCTCGCTCAAAAGTGGCACCATATGATTCCCAATGCATATGTATACATTTGCAGCAAATACCATAAATCATGCATTTCAACATCTGTTTATTGCTAATGCTATATACCATGCATTTCCGTATACATTCACAGTGTACCAAGCACTCAACAATTGCAATTATATTAAAGGGCTATGCTCGTACGTCATACGTACCTTATATTCCTGTAGTTCGAATCCAATCTTGCCTTGGTCCTGTGACCGAAGAATTATGCTAAACACGATTAATAATCCACAACTAATCTCCAGCATGCAACCACGTGTCCAAGCACGTTCACAAACCCCAATTATATCGTCATCCATGAGGATTAACCATTTTAAAAGACTCGGGGCAAAGCATGCATCGAAAACTCAACACGAAATAATTCCCCAAGAAATAAGCATTGGCGATCGATCGCTTCAACTCAGGCGATCGATCGCCTCGCAAAATGGTATGGGCGATCGATCGCCTCATTTCCTGGCGATCGGTCGCCTCTCAATGATGATCGATCGCCTCTCAATGATTTTTGACTACTGCCTCATGGCGATCGATCGCTTCCTTTGAGGCGGTCGATGGCCTCACTGTTCATCTTCCAGAAATTTTCAACAACGTCGCGACGATTGATCGCCCCTCCCTAGGGATCGATCGCCTCGACCTGCAACAGTCAAAAATGGCATTTTTCTTGCAAAAACTTCCCCAACAACAATCATCACACCCCATATAAACATAAACCCTTAACAATGGGCTATAAATCTCCCCCAAAATACAACATTCAAAAATCTTTAAAAACCCATTTCTTTAAACCCAACACAAATCCTTCTCCAACACCACAATACCACTATCAAATCGAAGATAAATGCGAAGGGATGAATAATACCTTATTATCTTCGAGAAATTCAGCTCCCAAGTCGCGCAACCATCGATTTTCCATCAAGGGAGAAAAGAGGGGAAACATGGGTGGGGAAGGAGGCGTAGGAGAGGGGAGAGAGGGAGGATATTCCGTGTAAAATGACGGAACACCGAGTCTATTTGGTATATATAGCTCCAAAGCTCCAAAATACCAACTCCTCCACAAATACACCATGATTCATTAAATATCATCTGTTTTCAATAAAAATCTCTCCAACTCAAATTCCATTACCAGCCCCAGTACAAGGTACTCCAGACCCCAGATCCCACCAAAAACCAAATTCCAAGGTTATCACCACGATGAGAATACAATCTCATCCCTTGGATACAACGACTCTAAAAAATGGATTTAAAATCCCAGAGTCCCGAAACCGCAATTAATTCATAATTGCCACAATTAAAATCCTCTAAGGATTATTACCACACTGGGATTAACACCATAAATCCTCGGGCATCACAATTATCCCCCACTAAAAAAAATTTCGTCCTCCAAATTTTCACGGCCTACTCCATGTATCGCCGAGACCACACGATCCAAACGGATCTACATCGCCGAATCATGAACATATCATGAACAACATTCCAACCGCGAGGACACCGACCCCACACCAAAATCCGGAATGGAGTAAACCTCTCAAACTGTCATAAACTCAAAGAAAGACGTCAGCATTCCCCGATGCTAACCATCTCAAAGCAGTTAGCCAACCATAACTGCTAACCAAACGAATCATACGTGA
The DNA here is from genome assembly GCA_907163345.1 of Haberlea rhodopensis. NCBI lineage: Eukaryota > Viridiplantae > Streptophyta > Magnoliopsida > Lamiales > Gesneriaceae > Haberlea > Haberlea rhodopensis. The sequence goes on along the minus strand of CAJQUN010000455.1, from coordinate 6,541 downwards.
TTCAAAATAGATATCGCTCCAATGATATCTCCAAGACCTAGTAACCGATGTTAAACATACATCGTTACCAAAGTGACCATTAGTACACAACAGTGTACCTGAACTACATCCGGTTCCCAATTTCCAAATCCATCTCCAAAAGGGGAGTAGTTGTACCACATTGCAACACGGATCGGACAACTCACGGTCACCAATAGACACAAAGCACATCTCCAAAGATGTATACATCCGTGTTTTCCAAGAAATCACATCTTGGTCCCAAACACACTATCGAGACTCCACAAGGTCTCAAGTTCTCGAAAGGGCATGCAAGAACAATCAATTGTATTCCCGCCACACGTGTCAACCACGACACCTAACAAATCCGAATCCTGGCCATCCCTCGTTTACCCTTGGATTCAACATAAACAGGGAGGCTATCGAATTAACCAGAAATGAATTTTCATGGCCTAAGATACGGCAATCCCTCCTCAGGGGAAGTCAACCAACCCTCACAATCATTCATCAGAATACATCGCGCCATCGAGATTACCAATCTCAAAGTGCCACAATCTCTCACCGGAGATTCGTCAACCAAGCACTCTAATCCGATACTCAACTAGTACCGAAACGCGGGCATTCATATCCACGTACATGCCCAAGTACCAACACAACGCATACTCAAAGCAATAGGCTCAGGTATCTCCAATCATACCAAAAGTTCCAAAACCAACTGTCAATCTCCAGCTATTCTCACTTCGCGGAGAATAATGATTGACAGACCAACGACCAATGGTGTGATTTCAACATCGACACCACACAAACCGACTCATTGAATCTCCCAAAGATTCCAATCGGTAGGTATATCAATACAGCTTTCCTCATAAGGAAAATGTCATGAATCCATGACCCTCCAACCTCGAACCATCGTTCAGAAAACTGGATATATCTATACCAAAACACATTTCGGAACCAAAATACGCGACTGGTTCAGAATAGTGCATCAAAGCCACTATTATCAAATCGAAACCCGTATACGCCATGGATACTTATAACAATGCTCTGTACTAACACAATAGTACTACACAATCACGAGCCTTTTCACGGAGACGTCTCCTCAAACGTCTCACCGAAAGGTAAGAAATCCTTCACTCGGTCCAACACCAGTAGGACTTACCCAAGGTTGATTTACAATCAACCCTCAACCAATACCTGTTGTCTCCATGACAGTACAAACCAAACCTCTCCAAGGGATAAAATCAATATAGTAGTGTTACCCCACTAACTATATTTCACAAATCCAATTGTGTTACCCCATTGCATTCCATATGCAAGGATTCTCAACCAGAACCAACAATGACTTGTCGACACTCACGTTGGTGCTCCCAACAAAACTGAGTTGTCCAGTACAAGTCCCTCAAATCATTTGATGTATATACGTCCCCGTGAGGTATTTCCTGCCTCAATCATCTTGCCACATAGAGACTACAAGAGTCTATCATAAACCCTCATCGTATCATTGTACGATTTACCAAACTCGAATCCAACGAGCAGTATAATGGCTATTACATGCCCTTTATTCCACTCCCTCAGGGGTGGTGATCATGTCCACCACATGTCACCTCGGTATAAGCAGTAGTTTTCTCAACAACTACTCCTATTACCAGTCACATGGTCATAGCCATTCCAACGAGTATACCCAAAGGTACAACTACTCGACAAATACCTACCTATATTGCATGATGCGGTACACTCACCTGTACAATGCATCAAATAATCCATCGAGCAAACCTGCTCGGCATAATGGTCCCGTAACCTAGTGACCCAGACACTACCCTGTGCCCACCATCGGCACTCAATCACACGATTAAATACATATACATAAATGTATTTTTCATCGAATGACCCTAGGTGTCTACATAGACATCCACTATATCATCGTCATCCCATGACGGTACCTATCAACATATGACATTCAAAATAACATCGTCAACTCGTGACGGGACATGTCGACACACGACATCCATAATCTCATCGTCAAAGACATGACGGTATATGTATTACAACACATGTCATCCACTAATAAAACAGTAATATGACATACCTCATCGCTAACAAGATAGCAACATACTTGTCTCCGTCGTCCAACAGTGGTACGTAATCAGCACCCATCACTCGTAGGTGGCGTAATCCAGTGCTACGTACATAGCGGTATAACCCATCGCTATAGAATCAGCGGCATGATCCCTCGCCATAGAGTCAGCGGCATAAAAGATCGCTATAGATCCGGCGGTATTAACCATCGCCTTAGATGTAGCGGAATGACCCGTCGCTAAATAATACCCGGCGGCATGAACCATCGCCAATAGAAAGCGGAATGTACCATCGCTATATAATACTCAGCGGCATGAACCATCGCCAAGAGAATAGCGGAATGAACCATCGCTATGAATACTCGGCGGCATAACCCATCGCCAATAGAATAGCGGAATGACCCATTGGTATGAATACCTGGCAGCATAAACCATCGCCAATAGAATAGCGGAATGAACCATCGCTATGAATACCCGGCGGCATAAACCATCGCCAATAGAATAGCGGAATGAAGCATCACTATGAATACCCGGCGGCATAACCCATCGCCAATAGAACGGAATGAACCATCGCTATTAATACCCGACGGCATGAACCATCGCCAATAAAATAGCCGATCCCTAGTCTTGCTATAGTAGTGTATTTTAATGAACCTCGCTTGTCATGACCACGGCACTAATACCCCTCGCTTAGACATATCAGCGACATCGAATAACCACGCTCAAATGCGACATGCGGCAATACCTCGCTTCAACATTTGGCGGCAAATATTCTTTCCTCACTACGATATGACAGCAGCAAGTATTCTATCATCGCGTCAAGTGACAGCGGCAAAGCATTTAAAATCATCACTCATCCATAACAACGACTCATGGGATATTCACCAAGCATTCCATCTAAACCTGCAACACAATGCATATTCCATATCCCAATATACATCACCATGAGTGTATTTTAATGCACCTCGCTCAAATGTGACATGCGGCAATACCCTCGCTTAAACATTTGGCGGCAAAGCATTAAAATCATCACTCCAATATATACAACCACAATGAGTGTATTTTAATGCACCTCGCTCAAATGTGACATACGGCAATACCCTCGCTTCAACGTTTGGCGGCAAAGCAATAAAATCATCACTCCAATATATGTGTAACCATAATGCATAATCCATAATCCAATATACATCGCCAATAGAACATTTTGGCTTTGGCTGATTCAAATTTTGAGTGTTCAAAAAGGCATAAGAATTTTTCACTCGATTTTAGGTTTTCCTAGAAGAAAAAAAATTATACAGCCTCTATGATGTCAGTCCGGGCTGATTTCTGGAAGTCAAAAGTCATAACGGTGTAAATTTAACATATTGTCTTTGGCAGATTCCAATTTTGAGTTCTCAAAAAGCCGTAAGAATTTTTCACTCGGTTTTAGATTTTTCCTTGAAAAAAAAAGTTATACGGCCTCTCTGATGTCAGCCCGAGCGGATTTCTTAATGTCAAAAGTCATAACGGTGTAAATGTAACATATTGGCATTGGCGGATTCCAATTTTGAGTTTTCAAAAAGCTGTAAGAATTTTTCACTCGGTTTTAGGGCTTTCTTAGAAGAAAAAAAAATTATACGGCTTCTATGATGTCAGACCGGGCTGACTTCTGAAAGTCAAAAGTCATAACGGTGTAAATGTAACATATGGTTCGGCAGATTCCAATTTTGAGTTTTCAAAAAGGCGTAAGAATTTTTCACTAGGTTTTAGGGTTGTCCAAGAAAAACAAATTATATGACCTCTCTTATGTCAGCCAGGGTTGATTTCTGAAAGTCAAAAGACATAATGGTGTAAATGTAACATATTGGCTTTGGCAGAATCGAATTTTGAGTTTTCAAAAAGCCGTCAGAATTTTTATCTCGGTTTTGGGGTTTTCCTAGAAGAAAAAAAATTATACGGCCTCTTTGATGTCATCCCGGGCAGATTTTTGAATGTCAAATGTCATAACAGTGTAAATGTAACATATTGGCTTTGGCTGATTCCAATTTTGAGTTTCAAAAAGCCGTAAGAATTCTTAACTCGGTTTTAGGGTTTTCCTAGAAGAAAAAAAAATTATACGGCCTCTCTGATGTCATCCCGGGCTGATTTCTGAAAGTCAAAAGTCATAACGATGTAAATGTAACATATTTGCTTTGGCGGATTCAAATTTTGAGTTTTCAAAAAGCCGTAAGAATTTTTCACTCGGTTTTAGGGTTTTCCTAGAGGAAAAAAATTATACGGCCTCCCTGATGTCAGCCCGGGCTGATTTCGGAAAGTCAAAAGTCATAACGTTGTAAATATAACATATTGGTGTTAACGGATTCCAATTTTGTGTTTTCAAAAAGCCTTAAGAATTTTTCACTCGGTTTTAGGGTTTTCCTAGGAGAAAAAAATTATACAGCCTCACTAATGTCAGCCCGGGATGATTTCTGAATGTCGAAAGTCATAACGGTGTAAATGTAACATATTTGGTTTTGGCAGATTCCAATTTTGAGTTTACAAAAAGCCGTAAGATTTTTTCACTCGGTTTTAGGGTTTTCCTAGAAGAAAAAAATTATTCGGCCTCTCTGATGTCAGCACTGGCTGATTTCTGAATGTCAAAAGTCATAACGGTGTAAATGTAACATATTGGCTTTGGCGGATTCAAAATTTGAGTTTTCAAAAAGCCGTAAGAATTTTTAACACGATTTTAGTGTTTTTCTAGATGAAAAAAAATTATACGGCCTCTCTGATGTCAGCTCGGGCTGATTTCTGAAAGTCAAAAGTCATAACGGTGTAAATAGAACATTTTGTCTTTGGCAGATTCAAATTTTGAGTTTTCAAAAAGCCGTAAGAATTTTTAAATCGGTTTTTGGGTTTTTCTAGAAGAAAAAAAATTATATGGCCTCTATGATGTTAGCCCGGGCTGATTTCTGAAAGTCAGAATTCATAACGGTGTAAATTTAACATGTTGTCTTTGGCGGATTCCAATTTTGAGTTTTCAAAAATCCATAAGAATTTTTCACTCGTTTTTAAGGTTTTCCTAGAAGAAAAAAAATTATACGGCCTCTCTGATGTCAGCCCGGGTTGATTTCTTAATGTTAAAAGTAAAAACGGTGTAAATGTAACATATTGACTTTGGCGGATTCCAATTTTGAGTTTTCAAAAAGCCGTAATAACTTTTCACTCGGATTTAGGGTTTTCCTAGAAGAAAAATATTATACGGCCACTCTGATGTCAGCTCTGGCTGATTTCTGAAAGTCACAAGTCAAAACTGTGTAAATGTTACATATTAGCTTTGGTAGATTCAAATTTGTGTTTTCAAAAAGCCGTAAGAATTTTTCAGTCGGTTTTAGGGTTTTCCTAGAAGAAAAAAAATTATACGGCCTCTCTAATTCCAGCCCGGGCTGATTTTTCAAAGTCATAACAGTGTAAATTTAACATATTGTCTTTGGCAGATTATAATTTTGAGTTTTCAAAAAGCCGAAAAAAAATTTTCACTCGGTTTTAGGGTTTTCCTAGAAAAAAAAAATTATACGGCCTCTCTGATGTCAGCCCGGGCTGATTTCTTAATGTCAAAAGTCATAACGGTCAAAATGTAACATATTGGCTTTTGCAGATTCCAATTTTGAGTTTTCAAAAAACTGTAAGAATTTTTCACTCGGTTTTAGGGTTTCCTAGAAGAAAAAAATTATACGGCCTCTTTGATGTCAGCCCAGACTGATTTCTGAAAGTCAAATGTCATAACGGTATAAATGTTACATATTAGCTTTGGCAGATTCCAATTTTGTGTTTTCAAAAAGTCGTAAGATTTTTTCACTCGGTTTTAGGGTCTTCCAAGAAGAAAAAAAATTATACGGCCTATCTGATGTCAGCCCGGGCTGATTTCTGAATGTCAAAAGTCATAACGTTGTAAATATAACATATTGGCTTTGGCGGATTCCAATTTTGAGTTTTCAAAAAGCCGTAAGTTTTATTCACTCGGTTTTAGGGTTTTCCTAGGAGAAAAAAAATTATACGGCCTATCTGATGTCAGCCCGGGCTGATTTCTTAATGTCAAAAGTCATAATGGTGTAAATGTAACATATTGGCATTGGCAGATTCCAATTTTGAGTTTTCAAAAATCCGTAAGAATTTTTCACTCGGTTTTAGGGTTTTCTTAGAAGAAAAAAAAAATTATACGGCTTCTATGATGTCTGATCGGGCTGATTATGAAAGTCAAAAGTCATAACGGTGTAAATGTAACATATTGGGTTCGGCGGATTCCAATTTTGAGTTTTCAAAAAGGCGTAGGAATTTTTCACTCGGTTTTGGGGTTTTCCTAGAAGAAAAAAAATTATACGGCCTCTCTGATGTCAGCCCGGGCAGTTTTCTGAATGTCAAAAGTCATAACAGCGTAAATGTAACATATTGGCTTTGGCTGATTCCAATTTTGAGTTTCAAAAAGCCGTAAGAATTCTTCAATCGGTTTT